>OY740770.1:29613244-30213244 GCA_963513935.1 Aphrophora alni
TTTAAATTTTATGGTCATTTTTGTGTTTTTGTTGGTATTGTAAGTGAAGGCACTAAGCTCATTATTTTATACATCGTAAAAGAGTGAAACCCAGAAGGATACCACTTCTTCTAGAGAATTCCCTATTTTTTAATGTCAATGCATTTTTAATGAGACTCACATACACACTTTTGATACTTTGGATTTCCAATTGATGAACAGGTGCCAAATTTAGAATAAAAACATTTGTGTTCCTATAAAAAAATAGCACTATATTTTTTGAATATCTGTCCAAATCTGTTAACGTCCTTAACTGTTTGAATTTCATATAAAATACAGCCATACCATCTACTACAGGCATATTATTCATGTTAATTGTTTATCTAGACATGATAATCCATCATAAAATTATTGTTACAATTTTCTAGTTGGGGTTTAATTCATGTATTATGTGGTAATCATAGTATAATACTTATTGGTATTATATTGCTGCCATAAGTTAGATTAGAAGATTAATTTTATTATTTTTAAAGTCTTATAAGATAAATAATAAACATGTCTTTTAACAAAATATCTAATTTATATTTTAATATATTCGTTTCAGTTAAATATAATACAAAATGTTTGATATTGTTTGTGTAGTATGGGGGGGGGGGGTGGAGGTCTACCTATGGGCTGTGTGTGTAATTATATTTTTACACGATTTACTCCATTTTTAAATTTGTTTTATTATTTTATAGCAAAATAAATATACTATTTATATATGTCTATTAATTCAAATAAAATATACATGCAAAATCTGGGAATGTGATTGAAGTAGCTCATAATAAAGATATTTTATTACTATTTCAGATATAACACCTAACTGCAAAGAATAAATTACAAGGATCCCAAAATAAAGTCACCATATAATTCCTCTGTAAGTTTAGATCTATGAACAATATGCACTAACGCTATGTACTTCGACAGGATGAGACACAACTTCGCCATTATGTATTTAAATGCAAAATTTAACTTAGAGAAAAATTTAATTTTGAATTGATTTTATGATTCTGGGTTACGCTTTAAAAAATAATATAATTAAATACATATTTGCACTGTACCACAATCTGAAATAAGAAATTGATCTTATATATATATATATATATATATATATATATATATATATATATATATATATATATATATATAGATAGATAGATATATATACATATATTATATCTTTGTCACATTACTACAATATACAATTAATGCGGCTTTGTAGCAGCTACTAAAATGTATACCCACAATTTTAGTTTTAGTTAGATACGTGTTTACCAGTACTTTGTGGATGGGAGGGTGTAAATAATTTATTACTACCAATTACTATGAATTGGCATCGAGCACTTAACAAAAATAATTTAAACATTTATTGTAAATGCTAAACAGGCAGTTGAATATGCATATAACACATGGTTTTTTTTCTATACCAAATGAGTTTTTTTTAACCAGATTTTTTTTTATACACCAGAATGAAAGGGGTGAATTGTTTAAAATAAATTGATGAAAATAAAATTGAAATAGAAAATATATGTAAAATTATAAAATGTGGTAAGTGTAATAGATAAAACGTAAATTGTGTAGTTTTATTAATCTTATAGTAATAATTTACTTTATATTCTAGGATCATGTAAATTTTCTTTTTAGTACATTAATTTTTAAAATGTAAATAATATAATAATATATATATAAGCGGAACAATCAATAAATTAAAAATTAGTAAATAACTTCCATTTAAACAGACATCTTGTTGAACAAATAACTACTTTTGTTTTACGTGACTGGTCAGAAGTTGATCTTTGACCTTAGAATTTTTTTATTAGTACCCTTAGTTTTAGAAGTGTTCAAAAATGTGCACGTAGTATTGAGATTGTTGACGGTAATATAAAATGCTTCCTTATTTTCAATAATCTCATATCGGTTATTATTAAAATAAGTTTTAGATTTAGGGCTAAATCACATAATTTTAAAACATCATATTTATTTTTAACTCAGTAGTGAAAGTCATAGTACAATTTCACGGGCTCACTTCAAGCATTAAAATTAGCTACGATTCATCCAAACCTTGCATTAGAATTATATATTGTTTTTTTTCTTGTTTTGACCAAAATAAAATCCCATACAATGTTTTTTCCGTTGTAGAATGGTATCATTGACTACACTTTTAATATAAATTGTAGAAAAAAGTATTGGGGAACGGACTTTATAACCACCCTATATATAAGTCAAAACCCACTGACTGATCACGAAATCTCTGTATCCAAGAAGCCTAGAGCTATTCATTTTTAACATGGTTTGTGGTAGGTCTGTGCTGTGAAAAGGTTTTGAAAATATTCCACTCCAAGGCTGTGTTTACCCTTAAAGTATATCCCTGGATCAAAGAAGCTTAGAGAAGAAGCCTGGATCAATAATTATTTAATTTAATGGAATATGCTTTAATATTATTATTATTGGTCTCAATAAACAAAAGTTGATGTAGGTAATTAAAAATGCGTAAATGCTGTATAAGTACTAATTATAAAGTTTGATTTATTGAGTATCATTAAAAAGTAATTACTTTTAAGTTTTACAGCTGAACTTATAAACTCCATTCCATTCCGAAGTTAATAAAAATCCTTCAATCTAGTGAAATTTAATGTAGGTAGTTAAATAATATTAGATAACGAGGGTTTACTGAAACTATGTTTCAATAAAGTTATTATTATGGTTGTCATGTTTGCAGTTAGTTATAACAATTGTGTTGTCACTAGTTACAACCATATCTCTGTATTTATACCTATCACAGTTTAACATTTATATTGCTTTGGGTAGTGATAATATATTACTGAAATTGAATTCTTTTCAATTACTGAATTTAATATTTATTCGTGCTTTTCATAACAAGTGAAACACTTCAATAACTGATAGAAAAACTGTCATTCCTTTAACGCAAGGATATTTTAGAAAAGTGAGTTAACAATCCACTTTTATCAGTATTCCCAGTATCAACACGAACAAGAAATAAACAAGTTCCTTAAAACACAATTTGTGTCTAAATAAATAAATTAGGGAAAACATTGTTTAGTATTTATTGTTTAGTCTAAGGTGGTTTAGAAACTTTCTGAGGATTGAGATCTTTATAACAAAACAAAATTTATCAATTACTAGCTCCATCAATTGATTTTATTCATTTGTACTATTTGAATGCTTAGTATAGAACCATTAACGAGAAATATAAAAATAAAACATTTTCCAAATTTTCTCATCGTTAAAAATTCTTAAATATAACATTAGTTTTAAATGTTATTTTCTGTGGAGTTTAGGTAATTAAAAATGTATCTATGATTTAAAAAATTCAACTCATATCAGAGTGTTTGAAAAGTTGTATAATAAACCAATTTTTTTTAAATGCAATAAATTGTCCTACAAATATTGCTTTTCCGTAATTAGTTATTATCATTTTATTTAAAATAATAATAATATGTGTACTCAATGAATAGTCCATTAAGGTAACACTTTAAAATAGATATTTTAAATACATAAATAATATTATAATTATAAAATAAAATTAGCCTCATTTTGTGTGCCTAGCGGTGCATAACAAATAACTACTCTAGTGCATTTAGTATTGTATACTGATAAAATTAGGATTCGGATAAAACTTTTTATACCAGATAAGAGAGTCTTCGTTTGGTACTTAATATATTTGTTTCCCATAAAATCTCAACAAATTTTAACTTAATTAATTATTACCAGAAAATATTTCACATTACATTTTCAAATATTAATTCCGCAACTATCCTTTCATCTGTCGTCCCTTCACTTGTTTCATTTTGTGTACGCATATCACCCTTTCTAAATGCATGACCTCACATATTATATACTACGATGAACACTTGACCAATACAGTCTTCACTTGTAACTTAAATTTCATTTTGTAACTAATAACAATGCTAATAATCAACAAATATATCAACTTCACTTAAAAGGACATTCTAATCTGTTGGCTCAATATAAGAGTTTAATGTTTTAAATTTCATTTAATCATAATTTATGAAGTCCAAACATTAATGTCAAGTCATTCCAGATAGATAAAATTACAATGTAACATAGTAAAATAATACGTAATGTAAACTAGCCCAAATGGTTCGAAAAACAACTACATCATATAATTTTACTACTGAAAATTTTAATGGTCTATTATTATAAACTGTATACAGCAGGTAAATCATTATAAATGTTCTTATTTATTTTTATAATGTAACTTATCATAACACAGTTAATTCTAAACTTATGATCAAAACCATAATTTAAATAATAAAACAAAATAACAAACGATAATTCACTACATTACCACCTCATTGTCTGTAACTCATATTTTATTCAAAACCTTCCGTTAGCCAATTCTTTGGGATATAAAAGTGTAAACTAATATCTGTAGGAATTCCATTTAATTGTAGCAACAATAGGAAACTATAATAACTGTGTTCCAAAGATTTTGTACATATCTAAAATAAAATGTATAAAAAGTTCTAAACTGTTTTAGAATTCTTTGCCAAAAAGTATCAACTTTAATAATGCTAAATACTCTTTTGTCTGGTAAACTTGGTTTGCAAATAATATATTTTTAATAAAAGCTACTAACAACCGCTTTAAGTACAATAAAAAATACTTTATTAAACGGAGTATGGCAATAACATATACATTTCAAAGTTGTTTATATATAAAGGCTTATAAGACCGTTATATGTAACATATGTATTGAAATACATAACTTTAGTTAAATGTACAAATATATCACTTTACACTTTATAAATAGTGTAAGAAATCGTATACTGGGAATATCCTTTTTTTTAAATATTTGAATTAACCACATCAAATATATATAAAATATTAAACACTGAATCAAATAAGCTAATGCCATTTTAAAGAAATGTTTATTTATTTTATTATCGTTAAAAAAAAATAAAAAATATATATGTCATTTCTTCAACAGCTTGTAATTTTAGAGGTGTCTATAATAATATGAATCAGAGACAACAGATATTTCATTTAGTTCTAATTAGATACCATGATACGTAACATAAATATAGGTAGAACTCATTTATTAACAAACCCGATGTGATACATTCAGCAACTGTTTGTTCTGTAGAAAACATTTCTCAAAAAATATACAAAGGCATTACATGTTTTGTTCGCAAAGTAAGGGAACAAATTACATTAATGGAAATAATACAAAAAATGTAAACCAACTATATAAAATACAATTGTGTTTTGTATTTACTTCTGAACAAATTTTTGATTAATTGTTTAGTTCTGTTACATGTAAATCCATTTCATTATGAACTAGTTAAATTCTGTAATACTATAAATCTCAAAACATATATCTAGTAATGATTGTTTTTTCCTCTTAAACCAAATGTTATAATAGGATTAAATATCATTTATCCCAAAATCGTTTGGGTTTACGTATCAGTAAACGTTTCTAGGTTTATTTAAACCTTTTAATTTCTAAAATTTAATACTTCATTTTTTCACACATAATGAATTTATAAGCTAGCGTATGTTTTTAAATAAGTTTGTATGAAAACAATATTAAAAAATAAGATTAAATATAACACTAAGAACCAAAAATCTTTGGTCATTTTACACAATATTTAGTCAATTACATACAAATATAAATTGGTCTAATTAGAGTGATTCAATATTTCTCTGGAAAATAAATAA
This sequence comes from Aphrophora alni, assembly GCA_963513935.1. Classification (NCBI taxonomy): domain Eukaryota; kingdom Metazoa; phylum Arthropoda; class Insecta; order Hemiptera; family Aphrophoridae; genus Aphrophora; species Aphrophora alni. Next base: position 29,618,968 of record OY740770.1, read on the forward strand.
ATATATTTTAGTCTATTAGTTAGAATATAGTGACATTTGTGTACATATTAACATGCAATAATCTTCTTGAGATTAAGTCTCATAGTAAATCTATATCTCAATATTCTTATTGTTTTTAAGAACGGCATAATGACAAACAAAGATGAGAAGGCGGAAAAAATATACACATACTTCTTGAATTCCTAGTTTTAGTAACACCCGAAAAGTGGTCAAGTGAGATATGATAGGAAAAATGAAAAAGTTGGCTCTAAGTCTAGAGTACATGAAGAAATATGTAGATTCACAGAAGACATATATGTAATGTGATATCTACAAAAGGTTTGTGTCCTAGTGGACATGTTGACAAATAATTAATATTGAGAATAAAAGGAATCTCTCGCACTCGTTCTAAGGGAAAGGTTCCTATATACTTATACATAATAAATGAACATAATTTATATGGATATAGGTCAAAAGTTACGTTGACAAATACAAAAGTTAATCAAAATTATAGTTATTAGAAAACATAATATAAAAAGTTAATTTTAATGTTAATACATTAAGTTGATTTTTTTAATGTGAATGGACAAGATTTATATAAATTTATTCAAAATATAAACAATATTTTATTATAGACTTGTTCTAAAACAAATTATTTAATGTGGAAGAGCACAACTGGTCGAGTCTAGATTTTTGGCAGCAAATCAAGTTTTATAATTATTTCCACACGCAAATATATTGTTAAAAGTATATAGTTTTACAGAATATGCACTTTATTAATATCTAGGAAAATTAATATATTTCTTCATAGTTGTCACATAAATTATAGTGTAGTATTTACCGTTTCAATAGCACTTCTAAGTAAATAATATATCTAAAATAATTACACATTACATACAAAGGCAAGTGCTATTTAAATCTTTGTCAGTCATCTTAACTCAATAGTATTGGTTGACAAACTATATATACTGATTACCTACTTAAGAAATTCTGAAAAAAAAATCAATCTTTAAGTCGTCTAATAAGACCGAGACAACGAATTTACAAGTATTCGGTGAAAACAATGACCTTAGCTAGATCTAAATATTAGATTGTTCAAAACACATTCCGTCTACTTAATGTTCTCAATGATTAGGTCCCATGTTCAACGATGGTTATGTAATTAATTACATATGAAATATTTTCCAAGTGTCGATATTGTGAAAATAATTAATTTAAATTTTAGTGGAATAAGCTACTGAATTAATTATTTGCGGTAATTAAATAGAGGCTTTTTATTATTCTCCGTGACAACACTTACGGCATTGTCAAACGTTAATCAAAGTCTTTGTATTATTAAAATAATTAAATTTCGCGTTGTCTAATAAACAATTGAAAACATACAATACGACTTATTTTTGTGTAAAAAGGGTAAATTATTAATATTTTAGAAATATGTAAGTTGATGACTTGGACTCATTTGAAAATAAGAATGCTACCGACTTTATAATTTAAAATGAAATGTTGATTGGGTCACAAATGGTTTGAAAAATTATAAACCCCTAAGACATGTCAGCATTTTTTATTATATGAGAATTAAGTGGCTACAGTAGTGACAACCTAGATTTATTGTTGCCAAACTATAACTTTGGTCGTCTTACAAAAGACTGTAATTTTTTATACGATAACACATATAGGCTACAACTAAGACCCTACACTAGCTATTTATCTGATTCCTGCAGTTTAATTTTAAAGTTTTATAATATATTCATGGATGACTTTATTGTTTGTGAAAGTTTAACAAGTATATTCATAATACAATATTACATTTAAATAAGTGTGTTTCATAAATTTCAATGGAGGTGTTTATCAAAGATGTATAATCTGAAATTTGGGGAAATGTCATAAGTTTAAACATAAAAATCAATATCCAATATGTTTGGTTAGAGACAATTACAATTCTGTACATATTCTGTATATATATATATATATATATATATATATATATATATATTGAATTTTAGTTGTTTATTTAAATATAAAAATAGGATTAATAATTGTTAAAAGATTGAAATCACATGTCCATTTATTTAAAAAAATTAAATAAATAGATTTAAATTTTTAAAAAAATAAAAATAAAAAAAACACACTGATATATTTTTTTCATCTTATTTAAAAATATATATTTCACGTTAATATTAGAATACATATAGAATATCAGTTGATATTTTATAAAGTCGTAGAATATAGAATAAATAAAAAATGAAATAGAGATTCAATTTAATATAAAAGAGAATTACATTTATGTTATGATATTGTAATTTATTTTTATAAATGAAAATGTTATTATTCCCAATATAATGAATTTTCTCTTGTTTTATCGCTACTTCTAAGATGTGAAAAGATTCGTAGTTTAACTATTTCTCGACTGAAAACTAAATTTAATTTCTGTGTTGATACGAACCCAATCCTCTGAACCCAATCCACGTTAATGATTGCGTGGTAGTATTACATAACTCAATCTTCTTAAGTTTTACTATAAAGTTAATTGCAGTGATATTGTTAATTACAGTTGGCTCAATTGCTATTTATAATTGAATGTGAGCAATGCCATGGAAGAACATTAATAATATGCACAGCGGTAATAACTTAATAACTGGTAAATTTCCTCTTATTCACTAAAAGTAGGCATTGGTTAGAACATTAAGTTAATGACGCCATATGAATATGTAAACATATTAAAGGATGTATCCTTTGATTAAATATAACGTTAAAACAGTACAATTTAGTAATGTATTCAATAATTATTCAGTTATTCTCTTTAGTTGGCAACTGTAACTGTATAAAATGCAAATTTGAGAGCTGATAATTTACATATATATTTTATCTTAACAGTGAAATAATTAAAAATGTATTTTCTATCATGTCCAATAATATAGTTTGTAAATTTAGTTGTTATGACTTTACTTACCATAGATGATTCTGAGGTCTACATTTTGCCATGAGTTTTATGACATTTAAAATTTTTTTTTCTTCAAACTGCCACATTTTAATAACTAGATTAGCGCTACTCAATTACTTGTTATTATTTCCTACATTTGACATTTAATTAACATCTTTTCTTTATAAAATATCTCTTTAAATAAAACAATAGACGTACTTCACAAGAGATAGAGCCAGTCATACTGAGCCAGTCACAAAACTGTGAATACAATTTCAATGAATATATTAGTCACTCGATCTACTCTTGCATAATATTATACTACTTAAGTAATATATATATATATATATATATATATATATATATATATATTCATACAGGAACTGATTTGATAATAAATTGTCGAAACAAAACAATTTACTGCTATTCTCCCAGCACAATTTGTAACGAAAATCAGTTACGTTTATAATTTACCTTGATATAAAGTAAACCGAATATCCATTCTTGGTATATAGACTGAGCTTGTTTATTTTCGATAAAATACTGATACTTATAGGAAGTTTAGGAAATTGAAAATCCATAAGTTCCAAAATACACTTTTGAAAATTATAATTATAAATTTCGTTCCTGAATTGTGCTTTTTTTTGTCATACCCTTAAATGTCTCAGTGTCTAATTTGCTTATGACTCTTAGCATGTAGTCAATTATTGTACTGCCATAGACATTCAAGGCATAACTAATACAGGGGACTTTAAGAGTAAAGTTAATTTGAGCTAACGACTGATATTTTTACAATTTATAGACAAACCTCTTCTACGAAGAGACAGGTGGCACATCATATAAATTAAATAGTTCTAATTTCATTGAATCATCGTTTAACAAGTCCAATATTTCAGCTAGATTTTACGAAAAATTTAATACGTTGAAGTCGTTAGTTTTTATTATTTTACAGCATAGTTCAAAGAAACATTCTATATTGATCTTGATTTTCACATTGTACGTGTAAATATGTCTTTAAAATTTGCTTCAATTTCCATATGCAGTCCTCAAATAAAACTTGTAAACATAATACAAGAAAATTAATATATATTAGGAAAGATTTATATATTTCAGAAGAGACTGCATAGATTATTATATTTCACCATCTTCAATTTTTGTATTGTTTAAGTGATATATTTCTGTTGGCAAGTGAAATTTAGTATTGGAGTATACATTTGATGTTACTAACTGAACCAAAAACTTTGGTCTTCCGCAATTCAGTGAATTGTATTATTTTAAAATTATAATTAGATAAAATATAAACTAAGGTAATGTACATAACCTTAGTGAAATATTATTGTTTGAGAGCACGTGTACTGTGTAATCATTTGCAAGTAAGTAAGATTGAGGATAACGTTTAATGTACGTCTTGTTATAGTCCTGACTTTATCATAGAATAATATACAAGATAATATTTACCAAACAGGTTTTAAAACTTGAAGGTTTAATTGAACATATATTCATTTAGTGTTCCCTTCTACCCTGGAGTGATGTATTTGTTTATAATCGGTAGTACAATACGAGATCATAGTTGAATAATTGTTCTCTGGTTTCACTGGTTATTTATACTATAAGGGATATTGCTTACAAAGGAAACAATTAACTGCATTATAAAAGACGTCTGAAACAAGTAGTAATTTTATTTAATATGTATAGATGATCGATCTATAATAAAACTTGACAATATACGTCATCTACACTTAACGAAAGACTACTTTCATAAAAATAAATAAATATTTGTGAATATTGTGGCATTTACCTTACTAAAATAATCTGGCTTTTTAAATATTTATAATTAACTTAACGCAGTATAATGTATTTACCAATCCAAAACACCTTCCAAAAATATGAACAGACTATTTCTTTAATATTATTATATATTTATTCCCTCAACACGCCGTTAATTTTTTTATAAATAACTTAAAATTTCATTGGATTTTTGAAACTGTTATATTTTCGACCCGTTACATAACTTATTGTAAAAAATAATAAAGTTACCCTTCAATTATTACTTTTTGTTATAGACACGTTTAATAAGACTTCATTTTAATTTACAACTATTGACAATAATTTATTACTTTGTGGTAAAATTAACTTGAATTACAGGGTGATTTTTAAATAACATAAAATTACAATAACCAACCGACCATCTTTAAACTTGTATTCAAAATTTTGTGGTAAAAATAAAAGCAAATATTTCTAAAATATTGAAAGTTTAAATGTTGGACATTAAAGTGTAAACTTAAATTAATTGTACGAATTTTTTTTTTTATTTATCACGAGAAAAGAAAACGATAATGACATGGATGCTAAGATTCAGCACAAAACAAAATGAAAATGTATCAAGAGTTCTAAACTGTTTTACAATGCTGTGCCAAATTTTATAAACTTTCCTGATTTAAAAGTCAATTTTCATTTGTCATTGTTTTTACTAATTTTCGAATAAAATATGAATAAATGCAGCTACATTAGTATGAAACACAATTAATAAAACTTCTAATGTATATTGGATGGATTCGATGTCCGCAGAATTATTTTCTAAAAACTCAACCTTATGAGAAATCACTTTCAGAATTTATGAAAAACAATGATTTTGTTTGCAAAATTTTAATAATTAAATAATTTAATAAACAGCGCAAGAAAATTGAACGTAATCAAAATTTTCAGTTGGTAGTTTTTGGAAATCATTTAGTAAAACTTAAACATTGACCACGTCCTTGAAAAAATATGTGTGTATTTAAATTAATTTACACTTGTGTCATTAACACTGCTTCAACATAAATCTGACTTTATGATGATCATTATAGTATTTTTTTATTATGTAAATTATTTCTTAAAATTAATATTTTTTCCTTATTATTAAACGCAAGAGATTGAGTCGTTATTCTTCATATTTCATTACAATATAAACTTAATCGTTAGCGTTGATTTTGTAAAATTATTACTTTACAGTCCTACGGCAGAGCTTATGGATTTTAATGATAATCCACTAACCGGCATTATTGGGGGATGTAAGGCGTATTTTATTTAAGGCCTAAGATGCTATCTACACTTTAAAAAATATTATTAAATTCGTTAGAGCAGATTTGGAGAAATTGTTTTTTGTTTTGTCACCAACCCAAATATTTTTAGTTATTAAAATTTTTTTTAAGTTCAAAAGTACGATCAAGTACCAAATGTTATTAAATTATGTATTATATATCTGAGAATAAAGTAACACTGTAGATTTGTATCCTTTTATTCCTTGCCACTGATTTAATAAAGATCAATTTGATCATAATTGAACCCACGGGGAATCAAATTTTAATTTATATAATTTTTCTTCGTTAGTTGCTATATTATATAACATACGGACTGAGAAATCCTTTAAAAACAAATTGTTTATTAATAAATAAATTATTAGTCAATTTAATTTTATGCTTGTTGTTGTCCTATCTCTTTTCAATTAGCCACCTAGGTAGAGATCGGAGAAAATTAATAAATTTTATTAACGAAGGTAACATAGAGGGTAGAATCAGAAATATAGAAGTAACGTAGCTTTATATATATATATATATATATATATATATATATATATATATGTATATTTCCTAACAAATAATTCATTTATTGTCTTCGTAAACCCTTTTTCCTCACCAGATTCATTCAGTATTACTATTTTATATCAACAATAAATATGTTTTTGTTGAATTTTGTTTTTGATTTGTTTTTCGAGTTTTATGAAACATCAAATATAGTCATTTGATTTAAATATTAGTTACAGTTACTTAAATTTAACGTAAATTAAACTAAAAGCCTAAAATTAGTTCATCTTAAAATAAAGGTATTCGACGTCCTTATTCGATTTAGGTTCTTTTCCTAAAAAATAAATAAATAATATAATACTCCTTAGGGTTATTTAAGAGTTGACCACTATTTTATTTTTAACCACTATGTCTTTCCACTTAATTACAATTCAGCTTTTATAAAAATTATTGCTTCAAAATAAAATTAATTGACACCAAATGATAACTGATACGTTCCATATTTAATATTCAGTATCTACTGTAAGTTCAATCTTCGTTGACTTTGCCGATATTATGCAAACATTTTAATAAAAGTCTATTTGTAATGTTGTAAAAATATGACATATTTTATTATTATAAGTTTTAAAACGATTCGTTGGTAAATAAACATTATTACAGTATGAATCTAACAGCAAATAAAAAGATGTTACACAAAGTAAACCTTCACCAGTTTTAAAAGGCAACAGATGTCAACAGTAAATCAAATATTTGTTCCGAAGTAAACACATAACCATTTGTCTCTTATATTGTAGGTTTCATCTCCTATATATCTTTATACGATTTCCATTAATACAATTTTTCATTTCCGCTGAAAGGTAGAGTAATATGTTCAGTACGATACTTTTACTTTTTAAATAAACTATTTGTAAAGAAATAACTTTATATATGTTGTGAACATTTTTCTATATATAATGGTAAGTAAAAAGACAAATTATATAAACTAAAAATCAATTCTTTATGTGTTCACATTTTTACATACTCAATTCTTATCAAATTATTGTCTATTAAAAAAAGTCGAGTATTAAAATTTACTCTCATAGTTTTGTAATCCAGTTAGGTAGGAAAAATATATATTTAAAACGTACTACAAAATATACTTAAATATTTGTTCACAATACAATAATCTAAAACAAATTTGACTAATTATTATTGGTAATACAATTTTTTTATAGTAGAATCTAAGAAAGAAAAATTAGACACCTCATATTCTTTAAAACTGATAGTGTATATTCATCTGCTCTAAAACAAAATACATCGAACTTCTTCTAGTTAATGTAACAGTTCCACAGTCACACATTAAGTTATATCAAATGTTTGTTATTTGAAATATTTTTACTACCCATTACTATCCAAAAAGTTGTAATTTACATGAATGACAACATAAGTAGACGAATTTCTATGATTTTTTTTGTTTATTTTGGTAAACATATATAAAACCTTGGAAAAAAAGACAAAATTCTTTTAATGTGTTGTTTTTATAGTTCAAACCTTCGAATCATCCACTGTATACCTAGTCAGTGACTATACCTTAAAAATGAACCGTTGTATCATTTCTATGTATCGTTTAGTTATTAAGAAATGAGTTTTGATAATTGCTTAATATAAACATTAGAATTGGGTTCTAATAAAGGTTGAGTGCTTTTAAATACCTGGCCTATAAATTGAATTGTGTGTGTTAATTATACAGAGTATAATTATGTTAATAGATACTTTTTTTTTCTAGTTTAAGCGACTTTATAAAATGCTTCATTGTTTGAATCAGATATAAGAAAAAAATATAAAAGACTGACAAAACTGTGTATGATCCCGTCAACAATTGTCAGTTTGTATTTGTTAATCTCTATGAAATTCCATATATGCTATAGCAGTTATTTGCGATATCTGGATATGTTGCTAATTGGAGTGTCTACACTCAAGAATAAATAAATTCAATGTTTTAGAACAATAACTGTCTTTTTATTATTTGCTGTAAATGTTTGTTAAGTAGCATTATTACATGTACAATTGATAATTTTTAGTTATTTAGAGTTATATAATTTGTTAAATGAATAATTCTAAATATAAAAATCGGTTCAAATAATTCTTACAAATAGGTAGAAAAAATTTATTGTTGGTAAGGAAGGAAGAAACCCAAGACTAAGTAAAACCCCATTATCGTTGTTCATGTTAACATTTGTTATTAATTTGCATGTATTAATTAAGTAAATTATTACGTAATATGTTTTCGAATTAGGTTAATTGGTCTCAATACGGTTTACCAAGCAATATTTTAATGTCTACTTGATAATAATATAAAACCCAAACATTATCAATTTGTGAAATTTGTGTATGATTATTTAAGCCACGAGAATTAAAAAAGAAGTTTATTAATAGTCATTGAATATAAAAACTTGATTTAATATTTTACAAGTGAAAAATAATTATGATACAATTGACCTAAATCATTAACTTTTTTTCTTTTTTTTTTTTACCTAAAATTTGGAAGAGTTTTGCTGGTATCAATCCAGGTACGTTAAAATAAGTGTACTCCTTAAATTTAGCTTTTCGACAATAATAATAATAATACTATTTAGGATTTAATGATATATGATATAATTTAACTAGCCTTTGCTAAAATATTGTATAGGCAATATTTAGTAATACAGAATTTTTTTAACTTCATTGGAAATTCATAATATATTCAATTAATATAATTAACTTAATGCTTAAAATTTTAAGCATAATTTATTGCGAAACAGCTATTACAAATCATATTTTATATATCAATGGTATGTCAGAAGCATAAATATAATAATTGACAAAGTTGTATTATTTTAAAGTTGAATTAAATTGTCGATAAATACATTTTTCTTTCTGAATTATGAACCATAGTTATAAAAGTACTGTAATCATCGTTAAGCCTTCAAATTTTGTTTCTGTTAAAGAATGGTTTAATAAAAAAAATAAACTAAAAGAGTAACTAATCAAATGAATATGATTTACGCTTTTGTTATCATTCTTTTATCTGTGTTAACGAATAGCATATTTCTTCTAATTTTCTTTTTCACAATTTGAGTGTGTCATAAATATTTTATATGAAATAATAATTTCTCGTTATTTCCAAAGACATTTGTCTACACAAGTACTGAACTTCGTTACGATATTTTATAGAACACTTGACACAAACACAAAAACGCATCACAAAACATTTAAAACCTGGAATATCTTGACGTTATTCACGTGTGTATTGGTAGAGGACATGTCCAATACTGCGTGATTAAAGGTTGGGATTGTCCTAGGTCTTATCAGTGCATTCCCCCTTCCTTTCATTGTCGCATCTGTTTTACCTACGTATTGAGTTAAAAGCTTAAAAATGGGGTGCGAGTTAAATTTTTGTTTATCATGTAAGACGTTATCGGGTATATTTTTAAGGCTTTTTCAATTTAAAATTTCTCAAGTGTGTCCATTTTACGTTTTTTATGTCAAATATGTAAATTATACATATTTTCTTCAATACTGTTAAAAGTGTGGTTCTTATCAATGATATGTTGGGCGAAGTTCGATTTTAGTAGGAATTCGATACTTGAGGAAATTCAAATTTACAAAGCCTTAAAAAATACACCCGATAACGTCTTACATGATAAACAAAAATTTAACTCGAACCTCATTTTCAGCCTTTTAACTAAATACGTAGGTAAAACAGATGTGACAACGAAATGAAAGGGGAATGCCTAGGACAATCCCAACCTTCAAGCCCGCAGTGTGGTGGGACATTTCCTCTACCAAATACACGCGTAAATGACATCAATCTTCTATGTTATAAATGTTTTCTGTTGTGTTTTTGTGTTGCTGTCAAGTGTTGTGTAATATATCTTAACGAAGTTCAGTGGAACGGAAACTTAGTGTATTATTGGATTTTATAATGATCTGAACAGAGTGATCGAAACCGGTCATCCGTGAACAAAAACAAAATTTGGAATTGGTGTCATTTCAAAAAAGTTATGTTTCCTAAATTTATAAACGATAAAGATGTGATAAAATAACATTTAAATATCGTATTCAAAAATGTTTCATTGAATTTCAAAATGAGCTTTTTATATGAGTAAACGATAATCCTTAACACTCATTTGTGGAGAGAAAATTAAATTTCTAAATTACTTTTATAGGACCGTATCGTGTTTACTTTCTGTTGTATAGTTCACCGACAAGACGTCGTGTCAACTTTCATATGCAATAGGTTAAACGTTATGATTAGTCAGTAAATTGAGCCAATATTTACTAGAGTACCTTCTAACCATTAACTTCCTATGTTTACTGTGTTAAAATAAGTGTTTCAATTGTTGAAGTGACTTTATCCATTTCTTAGGAACTAAATAACAATGAAATACATGTATTAAGAGCAATAATTATATTGACCAGTAATTAGTCGGTCATAAAGGTAATGACAAAATATGTGAATTGAATAGATTCTCAGCGATCGAACAAAATAAAACAACGCCTTAATATATTACTTGCAACGTGTAACAGAATTTTATGTTTGAAAATAACTTTTTATGAAAGCTACGGCTTTATATTTATGGCTGTTTACAAAGTAATGCATGGATGTATTTAACAAATAGACTTCTAGTCATAACAAAATTAAAGTTATATTCATTTAAATAGTACTTGTTTACAATACGTGTATGTACTATTTATAAACCGTAGTGAATTAGAAGCTGCCATCTGTTTCTCAATAAATAATTACGCTCTAAAGTATATTATTTATAACGGAAACAATTCACTGCAAACAATTATGGTGGACAGCTGTCAGAAACAAGAAACGTTTTTTTTAAGTTTGTAGTAACATCTAATATTGTACCATCTGCAATAGTGGAAATATAACAAATATAATTGTCACTAATGCTTACGATGAAGGTGAAATATAAAATTTTATAGTGTGTAAAATAACATTTTATAATACATTTCCAAGTAATAACTGGGGTAAATATAAATAATAAATATAGGATGCACAAATTTCATAATTTGATCAATTACGTTTTTGCTTCGTTATAGCTATAGATTTTATTTCAGGACTTTACATGAAACATGATATCGATGGTAATGAGAGTGTTATGCTTACAAAGTGAAGAAATCAGAGGCATTACACAAGCTATATTTTAAGTAATATATTGATACTTGGTAGTATTTTATTCAGCATGGTTTATACATACATAATTTGCGTATATAATTCAATGAAATTCCATATGAGGTTAAAATAAACTAACTTCGTAAGATTTTAATCCATTTTAAAATCAGTAAAAATATAAAATATATATTTAAGTTATAACACTATAATATAACGCTGTATGAATAATAATTACCATAATATTTGGATACAATTCAGTAAAACGGTAGTGAAATTGCTTTTCGTTCTAAACTGCATTAAGATTACTAGTGGACTTTAAACAAAATTTCATCTACTTGTTAAAAATGTCTCAAATCTACCAATTACTCAAAACTGCAAGTGAGAATATGCGAATTAAAAAATATTTTTATTGAATCCATATAAAGTTTACTGTTACCAAAGAATAACATATTTGTGCGAGTTTTTACACACAAAAATCTGATTTCGTTGAGTTACATTTACAAAAAGGAACATAGGTCTGTGCTAAGTAAAATCAAAACAACACTAACATTATAAACCACATTACTGAATATCATAAAAGATAACTGATTTACTTATTGCATACATTATTTATTTATTTTTATTCACCGATGAGAATGACATAATATTTCATAATGTGTTTTTACGAAAATATAGCGTTTCCAAAAAAGTGCAAGATGTATTCTAACTGAATAGCAGGAATCAATAAAATCATAAAAATTGCCATTTACAAATTTCATACACAATTACTAAATTAATTTTAAGGTTAGGGGTTTACTAAAACCATCAATAAATTCGAGTTTTATAATTAATTCTAAATTACGCCTGTCTAGAATAAACAAGAGCATATTCATTTCTTAAAGGGTACTTTAACTTGTCGAAAATATTGATAATAATTATTAAATTCAATAACTACTGTCACCTAATTACAATTCTTTAAATGCAATACAAACCCAATATATATCGAATATATAAATAGCTTATTGGTTTCAAGAACTAGTTAGTATTTATAAATACGGCTACGTCTGTTTCGTCAACTTGTTGACATCATTAGATCGGACACCAAAACATTAAAACATATATAAAGTACACATCATCCTAAAAAAATACTGAATTACAGAAAGTACAAAACACTGTACATAATTATAAATTATAATTGTTTTACATTTATAAATTATAAAAACACATCCACTTCTTCCTAGGTTGACAGATATACTGATAATTATAGTTAGGTCAGGCTATCTTTAAATCTCCTGTTTAATATGGTGATTGCATAATGCAGTTTGAGACAAAATTCAAAATATAATTAGGTAATATTGAAGGTTTTTCTATAAAGTTTGAATTGATGTTTTATTCTTTCACAGCATCTAAGATTTTACTCTTCTTACCTACATATAATATTTCCATATTGTCTTTTAACCTTTAATTTGTGTGGTTGGTAGATATTAGATGTTCAGCCAAAGTTATTATTATTATGAGGAGGATGTTCTCTGTTGAAACTTCTGCTCGTCTCTTCAATATAATACTTTTCACATTCAAAACAAAATAATTTATAGTTTTCACTGTTGGAGTATGGGCCTTTGTTATAATCTTTTTTGCTTAGTTAATTAATCAATTGCTAGATGTTCTATGTACTATCTAGTGTCCGTCCTTCATGAATATATTCCGTCTAGGGGGTTTCTAGTATGAGGTGTTCCTGAAATTGAATTTCTATATTTCAATTTGATTTGTGGCTTGATTTGATGAAGTGTCAACGTAGTCGGGAAAAGAAATGGCTCTGCGCGGTCCGACTATAGAGAGTTCCAGCACGGCTCTGAGGGTACCAGTACCAATATCATCATGGCCAAGAGGAGGGGGGAATGGAATTGCCATACACTTGGTGAACCAAAACAGAACAAAATATTTTACCGATGCCAGTACGCGTGCTCATTCTACGAAACAGATGGGATTACCGGGGGGAGGGGGAGTCCCAAAGATCTGAGAAGAAGGCTGTTTTTCATAAAGATATCTGTCGATTAACGGCCGCTCCGCTTCCTTCCCGTTACCCGCCACCAAGATACGCTTGCAATTACGGCGCCCCTCTCTCCTGGAGACAACTATATAAGACACATTTTCCTTGTATTAAAAGCTATTCTTAATTCCTTATTATCTTAATATTTTTTTATTCATCTAAAAACTTGATACGTTACAACATGTATTGTTAGTGATCTGGGTTACAAAATTCAATAATAATCTACTACAATGCTAAATAACCTGTAATAATATAGTTAAATAAGAAAATAAATGTATTGCTATTTATTAATTTACACATATGATAAAGCACTCCTACTACCAACCAATAGGCTACATATAATTTATTCTAAATTAATTTTATCTATACATCCTATAGCTTGAAACTATGTTAAAAATAAAAACAATTATGAGCTTAGTTCCGGACATTAGATAATTTAATAGTTGGTAAGCCTGAGGTTAATCATGCGTAGGTAAATGGCAATTTAACAAGATAGATTAATACTGTTAAGCTCCTCCCTTAAATTTTATTCCAGGTTTTCCCCTATTACAACACATATTTTTATCAAACACAAATACGCTACCGTTTGTCCTCAAGCGGTATAATTACAATTTCATAATTTCATAATAAAAGTCATTTATTAATGTCGTAGGTCGATGAGATAGATGGAACATTGACCTTAATCTTCTTCTCTTGAAATATTGATTTATTCTTCACCCACCCCAACCCAAATATAATTAAATTTTAAAGATGAATTAAATTTTATCAGTTCATGAGTGTGTTATACAAAATGAAATTATCTAATAACCACAACTAATTAAGCAATAATGTAAGAACAAAATTTCATTTATTGCATATATTTTCATAAGTTTAGTTTATTTTGAAGAGTACATTTTGAAAAGCACTATTTGACTAATTTGAAATTTATAAACAGCCATATACTATTATATCCTTAATTAATTAAAAACTACATTTTAAGTCTAAATGGAACTAAATTTCATAGTAATTGCATACACAAATTAAAAACTGCTAGATTAAATACAGAGAGGAAGCATCCCTTAAGACTTGGTACACAGATTAAAATGATTATACAAATATAACTAAACTTTTTGCTTATTGTATGAGAATAAATCATTTTAAAATTTAAAACACCTACATTTACGATATATAAATACGTATAGCATACGATGTGATGTATCTAAAAGTATAACTTTAACAGGATACAAACAGAAATAATTTCGTTTTTATTTCACGTCGTGTGGCTGTCAGTTATATATTATTATCATATCTTCCTTGTATTCTGTAAATGTCTAAAAGAAAAGTCAGTAATATAAAAACATGTAATATAAAAATTCATAGATTATAGAGTCCCTAAAGAAAATAAGTTGCAGTAAAAGTCTTGTTTTTGTTTGTTTAATTCTTGTTCACAGCAAGACTTTTTTTATCGATGCATTGTTTTTGGAAAATTGTCAGTTTTTTATGTTTGAATATTTGTTAATTTTTTTTTCAGAGATAAAAATGTTAAACAATAAAATGCATGTAGTCTATATAACCGAAAATCGACAAAATGTTTTGGTATAAAATTCGTCTTATTTTTACAAATAAATCGAAAGCAATACACATATAAAGATTACGTACACATGTTTTATAATCCTCTATTTTCACGTCCAGTAAGATAAATATAGGTTTGAAGACTTTTTAAATAATTAACACTGGAGTAAAATAATAATAATTTATTATTTCAATACAACTATAACGGATGTCACTTGTTTCACTACTGCAATAAACTTACAAGCCACTGCAATGTCAAGTCACAAAACTCTTATATTAAAAAAAAAAAAAAGAGAAAAAACGTTATTCATAGCGTCTTTATTGCTTTGTAAAATGTAGTACATAAGCTTCTGAATATGTCAATATTTTGTATAATTCCATAATACGCAAAGTATTTTATGTTACAATTTTAAGATAAAAATTACACCCCTTACCTAACTTTTTCAACACTCTTAACTGGAATTTCCTGCGTCTTTACAGGCAAAAAAAATACCTCGTTTTAAGTAATATTCTAAGATAAATATTAGTTATAATTTCGACGAAGGAACTGATCTCTGATAAGTTTGAAGGTGAATGAAGTTTCCTTTGTTAATTTAGTAGACAGACTTTGAACACCTTCAAAGTTTAGTTTACCCTGCATATTATATTAATAACGCTTTTACTTTAATACACGAAACATTAAGTACATCAGACCTTTATTAATATTAGAAAACCATAATTAGTTACCTACTCGCCTTACTTTAAAAAAGTTCAATACACTAACGAGTAACATTTCTTTCAGCGTAACTTGTTCATACTTTCATAGACGTTAGATTTAAATATTTATTGCATTATAGCGATTTGGACAATTCGGAACCAAAACTGTAACAACGTTTAATAAATATATTATTAACTATTTAAAGAAAAAAAATATTTGTCTTAAAAACCTTGTAAGTTGTGTGGCTGTATTTGAGAATTAGCGAAATTTGGTAACAAAACCTTACGAGGTAAACAAATTAAAACTTTTTTTTTTTAATTATGAATAGCATCTTTGGTACTCTTAGTCCTTATGGTCATGTCAACAGACTTATCTTAATACAATCTAATAAATGACACAAAATTAAAAAAATAAGATTAGAAATAAATTTCGTCTTTTATAACAGTCTTATAAGAGCATCTTTTTGATTAATTTACCGATAACTTGTTAAGCGCCAATTTTTGACAGATATATATACTATACATTTTTTAGGCCCTATAGTTAACACAGGACCAAATTTTTATCAACACTGTCAATTTTGATAAAACTCTAATTTTGCGTTGATTTTAAAGCACCTAGTACTATCAAATTTTTAGTTATATTTTTTTTAATTCCCGGGATATTACCAGGATATGTATATATGACAAATATGAATAAAAAATATCTACATGTTTTGGCTGTAGAACACTGCACATATAAAATATACCAGTGGCATCACACATGTCAGGCGACGGACCGATAGTAATATTACGAAATATATTTCTTTCGGCTCAGGTTACCTCAAAACGATAATATTTTCTAATCGACCATCTTGTTCAATACTTCGTATACATGTGAAGGTAAAAAGTAGTTTAAATATCACAAATTCTAGGTTCACAATATTATGAAATTTGCTAATGTTAATCGTAATTGTTTTTTTGGCTTAAGAAACCATTTGGGAAACAAGTTAAACATTCGAATTTACTTATTACAGTATTATTATTATTATTCGAATATTAAACGTATTTTTTAAATATATTCTCCAACGGTAAACCTTTTCTTGGTTAAGTTGAATGATGTTTTCGGACCCCACTTTTTTTTGGGACGCCGATTTATTCAACGGTTTTTCGTTTGAGAATAAGTTATTTCCACCTACTGGAAGTTTTATAGGCAATCTCGCTTTGTTTGGCCTAGGTGAAATAACTATGTGTCTAATATTCAGTTTTCTGAATATCCTGACTAAAAAAAAAAAAAAACTTCTATGTTATACTTCCAGTACTTTATATTTGATTCTAGCTCAGTTAGGACACAAGTGAATGATTTTACTTTTTGTAAACCTCTGAGTAGTGAGTACACTGAAACTAACCTTGTAAATTGTTTATTTGTGCTTGCAAATATTTTATGAAATTTCACTGTATCAATTCTTAATCTATAACTCATAAGCTATTGGGATATTTGAATACTAGGTGTTTTTTGTAAATAATAAATTTTTTATAAAGCAAATAAAATTTTAATAATTTATTTTTTTATTTATTTATTTTTTTAATTTCAAACATAAAATAAAACTTTTTGGATTTTACTTTCTCCAACAAATACAAAATAATAACTTTCCTTTCAATTTAATAATAATTTCTTAAACTACAAGGCAGAACCAATTATTTACCTAACTATAATTTATTCTAATATTTTATACCCAATTTGATTTAATTAATATTTTAATAAAAGATTTAATTCGAATTTACGATTTAATGAATTTAATTTTTAATTAATAATACAAATATTTTATCTAATCTAACATCCTAAGTAACCCAGTATTTTAAAATAAATTTATTTCAGGCAAATTTAATCAGGGACTAACGTATTTAGGTTTCTACCGACCTTTTCACAACTGTCCAGACGTCGCGACGTTTGATATGAAGTCCGCGAGCGTTGTTTAGCGATGGCAGGCTACAGATGCTCTGCGTGCTGGTTAAGTTGTCTCGTTGATGAAGGTTGATCCCTGTAAGGTTGTCTGGAAGAATGTTGGATGAATTTTTAAAGATGGTTGTGGTAATGTCGTGTCTGAAGTCCCGGTTCGGCTATTCTCTCGACGTTAAAGTTGCATGTCCAAGTGGTCGCCTGGTGATGTCCTGGAGTCCTATCCGGAAGCTATACGAATCACTCCATGTATCAGCTGCTATGTAGGTTATGTTACTTCTCCAGAATAATGACTAAGTTTGTACTTTGTAATGACTAAGTTGCCACTGACGTTCTTGTAGATTATAGTTGTGTCTATTGCTGCATTCCAAATTAATATCGCAATGACGTATGTTCACACTTGTTATACAAATTATTAGGTTAACTAAGAAAATACTTAGCTTTTTGCATACTATGGTATTTTATAAAAAACGACATCAAGACTCGATGTGTTCACTTACATCGCAGAAATATCAAGGCTCTCGAGTTTCCCCGAGCAATCGTTTATATAGACTCATCTTCAGCCAGCCCCTTCTACTGTTCCACTCTTATCTCTCTCCGTGCAGTTTTGGCCATTGAAAATCCTTTTCCTTTGTAACTCCTCCAGGGTTTTCCCTATTTTATTGAGAGTGACATTTTTGAATTCAGCTCGTTGTCTTCTTTACACACGAACTCGAGTGATGTTCGTACGATTCTTGGTTCGCGTACACGACCCGCGCCCGTTTTTCCGCGGCGATTTCTCCCGAAAAAGTCTTTGTTTTTTGTTTTTCCCGGTTTTTTGTTTTCACTTCTTTATGTCCTTTTGGTTTGTGTTAACTAGCCTGATTTTCTCTTTTTTTCTGCTTCTGGTTGTCTTGCTGTAGGGTTAGGGAGTTAAACGATTTTCTACAAACTTGGGCTTTCCTTTACTCCCGAAACATATTTTAAATACTGGATTATTTTTACATAACTACGTTATCAGCATACTATTTAGCGTTTTGAGTTAATAAAAATTTAAGTTTAACTTTTTATCTTGCTGTAAAGGTGCGAATTCTGACACCTTTTTCCTTTAATAAAATTTCAAGTTTTTCTTTTTAATTATACATTTTGTTAATCATTACTAAAATTTGTTTCGGTTAGAATTTAAAAAAAACTTCTTTTTTATATACTTTTTTATCATTTGAACTTAGTGGATTAACATTAACTTTTTTATTTAACGAAATTTTGCAAAAACGTATTTCACCTTTATTTTAGGCCTTCTTATGAAAAGCCTGAAAAACCTTTTCTTTTTCAATTTAGAGGAATTTTAAATTTCTCCCCATACTTTAATAGTCTGTATTTTACGTAACTTTGTGACTTTATATTATCTAATCTTGCAGTAAATACACCCGCGGTTACCGTAATGCATTTCCTGAAGATATTTGTTTTTATTTAATTTCTGGATTTTGGCTTCCCGTATTAATTTTTAAGTATTTTTTACAAGTCCTTATTCCTTTTCGAACAGGCAGGGTCCAAGAGTTTAACTTAGCCAGATAACTACCCTCAAGCGTCAACATGATTTTCGTGACCTACATGCGGCTTTAGCCCACGGTAAGTCCGGACTATTCAAATTTATAAAATTAATTACAAATTCAAAATCCAGCACCTACAACGGGTGGTGTCCGTTCTAGAATATAATGCATTCAGTTATAGAAATTAATCAAAATTAATTAATATAATGAAATAATTTAATCACAACATTTGAACCCACTATTGTTGAGTTCGACTTCAGAAATGAATTATTTCATTTTATAAATTCTACAATTTGTAAACCAAATATACAAATAATTTTGACAACTATATCTAGTTAATATTTGCTATTGTTATCACAATTTTACTATATCTTATCAAAATATTCACCTATATTGAAGGACAGTAGATAAATAAAGTTATTTAGAAAATGTGCGCCTCTAAATCATGTCAAATTACTAACTTATTAATTATACTATGTTTTTATGAATACAAATTTAATTTTTATATTATCGTTTTACTCTATTATTTAAAATTTTAGTGTATAATAAACACTTTTGATTTTAATTTTTTTTTAAACCGTTTGTTAAGAGAAATTATTTAGAATAGCCTACTTGAGAAAGCTACGTCTAGACATAAAGTTGGGAATTTCCCAATGAACAAAAAATTAAACATCAGTAAATAGATATGATGGTGATTAAATGTACAATATTACAGAAAACCCCATTTTATTGTCTTAATCGTCTGAAACAAATCTTTAAATTGCTTCTAAATTTCATAAATTTACAAAAAAAATAAATAAAGTAAAACTACCTAAAATAACAAAAAAAAATAAATAGATTTAAGACAAGTTTTGACAGCTGAAAGAAAATAACAGATGAGTGGTAAAATTGGAACTGTACAATATTTAATTAGTCTTGAAAAAATAATAAAAACTCTTTAGGTAAAAAGTAAATTAAATTAACATCAAAAAAAATTACAAAGATTGTTTCTGGAATATATCCATTAAATACCTTATGATATTTAAAAAATGGATATCTTACCTAAGAAGTAAGTATTATTCATTTTTTGAACAATAGTAAGAGATAAATAATGATCAACTAACCAACATAGCTAAGTCGATTATTCAGCCGACTAGCACATTTCAAACAACAGTAGAAGGGCAATTTGATTATTTGTTGTAAAATAACCAGATCTACGTTTAATATTTAATACGTTTTAACAATTTCATTCAATATAAGTAAAAACAACAAAATTTATTTATTTGCCGTTAATGTTTCTAAGACTAACAATGGTAGCTTTGAAAAAACTTAATCCTGCCACCATTTTGGATACAGATAGCCACTTTATATTTATATGTTTTTAAACATACGTTTAAAATAATATACTGCACAAATGGGGTTACCATTTAGGTCTTTAGGGCTTAAATTGTTGTTTATTATGAACAGTAAGTAGGTTAGTAAGCCAATAATTTATCTTTAAAGTTACAGTTTTCTTTAAACTTACTCGAGCTTCTTTATACTTAATATGGGAATTTCCATAATTTTTACTCACTCTGCATAATCAATATATTTTTATTGTATTATCTATATGTTTTCCATATAAACCCTTAAAATAGTTTTATGGTGTGTGTAAGAATGTGTCATCAGTTAATTAGGTAGTTGGGAAAAAAAGAATAGAGTATGTTGTAGGCACAACCTATCATATTTCGTTACGGATTTAAAGAAAACTGTACCTTTTGTTTAAACATCTTAAGTGACAGTATGAAGGTAAAATAATTACTCTTCCGAGAGAAAAACATACAAAATAACTTTTTAATCATTTAATATATATATATATATATATATATATATATATATATATATATATATGTGTGTGTGTGTGTGTGTGTGTGTGTGTGTGTGTGTGTGTTAGTAATATGTTATTATAATACTAAAATAATGAATTAAGTAAATCTGACTTTAAACAGCGAATAAAATCTGGTATAATTAAATTAAGATAATAAGAGAAGGATTACATTCGTTTTAAGATTTGTTATATGAATTTATTTTTTATTTTTTTCTCTGTGTAGGTACTGTTTTTTTCTAAATATTATTCTCTTCGACGATGAGGGAAAATTTTATAAAAAGACTTCTCCACAATATTCTACTTTGCCTTTGTTTATGAACTCTTCTTATTGCAACATTGACATCATTAAGTTTACTCAGCTGTTTAACTTCACCTTAGGGAATCGCTTTAGTTACATTTGTTTCGAAGGTATACTTTAAAAATTACGAAACATTCCCGATTGCTTTTGGCATAAACAAATATTAAATCCATAATAAATTATATCTAAAGTTTAAATTTTAATTTATATTTAAAAAATACATAATAATTTAAATAATCTAAATAATATTTATTTAGAGGGTTTGGTTTTTTGAAGCACGGATAGGGTATTATGTCTTACTGAACGGCTAATAGAATACAATGTAGATACATTCAATTCCTAATTTAGTATATTTTTATGTTTCTTAAAAGAATAATACCATATACTTTAAACTGTTACAATAGAGTTGTTATTTTAGACTTTATCCTTAGGCCATTCCCAAATATAACCGTCGCATTTATTGTGATCTATTATGGCCTAGCGTATTTCTCTTTAGACTAGCTTATTTGACTTATTTGAGGATGAGCAAATCATAACTTTATAATTACGTAGATTGTATCTCGAAGATGCACGCATTATTGCTCTCTGTATGCATTAAAATTAACTGGTTTAAATAACAAATATATTACAATCGTAATCCTTTTTAACTCATACACTCTATAACATCAAAGGCTATATCTTCGAATTGACTAAAACTAACCAACTATGATAAGAATTCTATTATAACTGTTTACTTATTTCTCAATTGGCTACAGTATTTGAGCTTGAACTACTATATAACACTCTATAACTTCGTGTATTTTGAGGAGTTTTCCAAAATAATAAAGTTATAATGTAATATAGATTCTAACTTAATCTAGCCTAACCATCTTTATCAAATTTTGTAATTTCGGATTACTCAATAGTATGTTTAACAAATTTTATGTTCCTATATAGACATAAAATTTGTGTCCATATATATATATATACATATATATATATATATATATATATATATATATATATATAGGTGAAGAGATAGATATGGAAAAAGTTTAGAGATAAATTAATTGTTTAGTTTCATTTATTGACAAGGTAAATATTAAACCGGGTAATAGTATTTAACAAACCATCCAAACAGACATGCATCTGATCCCAAACAGACATTTTGTATAAATGGTATATAGAGGATTAGTAGGCATTTGTTAAGGGCAACGTTATTTATAACTAAATATATTGATTATGTCCCCTCATTTTGATTTACATTCATGTAATATGAACTCTATCATTAGACCTGAAACAAAGCTCTAATGACAAACTATGTAAACAAAGCTATTTAAAAATT
Source organism: Aphrophora alni (assembly GCA_963513935.1). Classification (NCBI taxonomy): domain Eukaryota; kingdom Metazoa; phylum Arthropoda; class Insecta; order Hemiptera; family Aphrophoridae; genus Aphrophora; species Aphrophora alni. The sequence goes on from OY740770.1 coordinate 29,641,785, forward strand.
GCTAACGAAAACACTTTTAATTCTACTGACCTAAAAAAATATACTATGCAAACTTTTATAGATACCATACACTAAAAACAAGACACATACAAATAAACTGATGAATGCATGGTTTGTTCACATCTTATTAGATATTACTTTCAATAGTATTTTAGTTAGTTTTTTAACTACACAAAGTCATTTATGTGCTACCATATATTTGCCATTCGTATGGGACAAATACATTTTTCATATGGTAAAGATATTAACATTGTAATTATTTATTTCTTAGAACATGAATTTTACTAATATAAAATTGTCTTGTTTCCTAAGACCACTGCTAAAACTATAAATAAACTCGATTTACACAATTGTTTATTCTTATTTAATTGTACTATTCCCACTCTACTATTAAAAGATGTATGATATTTTTATTTATACAAACATTTCGTCCTGCGGCCTGTAATCTCTATTATATAAGTTCACTTTAATTGTCATTTAATATATTTAAAAGTAATATGTTTATGTTTACATAAAATATAAAATAGAAATTCAAACAATAATAAGTTACATGTTTAATAATAATGTAGTAAAACACAATACAAAAAAAAACTATTATCCTATTTCCTTATTCTATTGTAAACCACTTTTCCAAACTGTATATTCCAAAGAAATATACATCCTACTGTATTCAGCTGTAATTAGCAAATGTAATACTAATTTAATCTGGATTATAAATCAATTAACTGTGACTACCATTCTTCGTGTTATAACGTCAATACATTAACATTATTATAAATACACTACCTGGTTGAATTACAAAAAATTATAACAGTTTTTACATGATAATCTTCGTAAATGAAGGATATTGCTTGTATTATTACATAGCATGACTGATAAAAATTTATTTCATTGTAATTTTAACTATTTCCTGTTATACATACACTACATAAAACTCCTTCTATTGGATAGGATAGATCATGAATAATTAATTAAATCTTTACCGGTCTATACATGATGAAGCTTGATAAATAAAAAACACTTGTTCGTAAAAAGCAGATATCCTCAAGCTGTGTCCCCTGCCACTCAGTGCACTGTCATTTTCCATAATATCTCTGAGGGCTTCATTAGGAATGTCACCTGCAGCAAATGTAACCCATCTTTAATAAATATGAAGAATAACTTAGTTTAAATTTACTATGTCTACTCTCTCATTCATTTTTTAAATAAAGATGTAAAAATATACTACAGTTCTAAACAACTTATAAGCAAACCATTAAGTATAAGTAACATCTTGACATTTCACTTTTGCTATAAGTGATGTCTTTCCAAATTTTTACTCTTTATTAATGTATTTATTAATAAATATTAAAAGTTATTTAGAGTCATAAATATATTAAAAAGTTTTAGGTATCACAAAAATTATAAGTATTCAGAGAGACTAGTATTGCCATCGACATGGGACAAGACCAGGACCCCATCTAAAAGTTTTGTGTAGCGACACGCTACTCCTTTTTCATCGTTAAAGCTAAAGTAAATTGTAGTACAGATATATAATTATGTTAATTGCCAACTGTTTTACAGCCTATACTCGTTGAAAATTAATAACTCGCAGCAAGAGAGAGAGAGAGAGAGAGAGAGAGAGAGAGAGAGAGAGAGAGAGAGAGAGAGAGAGAGAGAGAGAGAGAGAGAGAGAGAGAGAGAGAGAGAGAGAGAGAGAGAGCATAGAGAGGGGTCAAGGCACAATAGCGGACATGCGCACGTCGCTCCAAAAGTCCTATAAATACCGGGCTGGCTCCTATAAAATTAATTATGTTCCACAGAGTCACATGCATAATAAAACGTTTCCCACGCTATTGTGTTTAATTTAGTAACATTTTTCAACACTACAGAGTTTTCTATTTGAAAAAAATGTTTTTCCTCTAAACAATGTTTAGCCATTGCTGATTTTTTGGGCTTATTAGATTTGGGAAAGTGTTCTTTTGTTCTTATTGTGACATTTTGTTTGGTTTAGCCTATATATTTTTTCGGACATATTTCACAATTTATACAATAAATTCCTGATTTATTTTTTTTCTTTAATTTTATTTTAGGATTTGCCAAAATTTTACACGTAACATTCTCAGCTGAAATTGCTACATTTTAATTTGCATATTTTCTTAATTATTGTTTTGATACCATATTTGACATAGGAGGAGTAAAAGCAGTTTTAACCCACCGTTGTCGAGGCATACTACATAATAGAGTTCTTTTCGATTCCTAATATTTTTAAATCTCCCTTTCTTTATTATATTATATATGATTTCTTTTGGATAACTATTAAAAATTCCAGCACTATAAATATAATGAAGCTCTTTTTTCGTAATATTCTTTAGACAGAGGTAAGTTTATAAATCTGTGAACCATAGAATTGAAAGCAGCTCTTTTATGTGCAGGTGAATGGTGTGAAGCTTTAGTTATATATCTGTATATGTAGGCTTTCTATAAACACAAAACGATAAATTATTACCTTTCTAAACACATTTATATCAAAAATGGAAGATTATTATTTTTTTCATCTTCTGTCGTAAACTTTATAGTTGGGTAAAATCCATTTATAATATCACAAAACTCTTCGAGATTTTCATTTTTATCAAACACTGGAAAAATGTCATCCACATAGTTGACATAATCGCGGAAAATATTTTAGCATTTATTTCAAACGAACTCATAAAAAAATTAGCGATAAAACTTAATAGGGGGTTTCACATAGCATTACCTTTATTTTGAACATAAAACTTGTTATTAAACTGCAAACTGTTTTGACACAAGCACAAATTTATAAGTAATAAGGTTTCACTCACTTCACTATCACTTAAATTGCTATTAGTTAACTACTCCTTTATCAATGTTATAGATTTCGACATTGGAACAATTGGATCAACATCAAACGAAACGAAGTATTCTCTAGAACTCAATACAATATATCGCAATATTTTCACATACTTATGTGTTCTTCACTGCAAACGTAGAAGGAGGAGTCAATTCATGGAGGCGTGCCACTAGCCATTTTGAAAATCTCTCTCTCTCTCTCTCTCTCTCTCTCTCTCTCTCTCTCTCTCTCCTGCCTATGTTACCTAAATTCTCTGTTTTATTTATTGCTCCTTACTGTATATCCATCAGTGGTTTGTCAACTGATCCCGGTAGGACAGACACACTGTTCAGTGTCCGATGGCTGATTTCCCTAGTGACGACCGTTGCCTCCACGGTATATTGGTTGATCCCGACAGAACGGGTATTCCCGTTCGTTTTCTGAGGGCTGATACCTCCACCCCTCCAGTACGAACGTTCCAAGCTCCAATTGGTCTGTTGGCTGATCCCGACAGCACCCTACCTTGTTCATTGTCCCAGGGCTGATCCTCCCCTGGACCAACTTTCCTTCTAAATTCCTACCACGTCAATCCTATTGAATACGCATATTGTTATAGCCCTTCTAATACTTGACAAATAGTACCTCTATCCTCTTTCACAAACTATCAAGTTCCGACATTATATTCTAAACTTTGAACTGTTTAAAGGAGACAAATTTACAAAATTATTATTTAAGTGAAATTTTGAGGACATTAAGTTCAAACTGTATTGAAAAGTTAAAAAGTAAATCACAGTTTATGGTTAACATGTATATCTCACACTGGTCTCAAATTATAATGTTGTCTAGATATTTTACGTCTTGTAAGTAGGGTAAGTTCTTGCAAATATACTCTCAATAAGTTGTTTTTATATAGAAAATTATTAAAAATAAATCCATAAAATTAGTATTAAAATAATAATATCTATAAATAAATAAAATCGAATTTAAATCAATAATAAACAAAAAATGTATTCGTGTAATGAATAAAAATATTAAAACTTAAGGTCGGCTTATACTTTATTATTATTATTTTATTATTATTATTATTATTATTATTATTATTATTATTATTATTATTATTATTATTATTATTATTATTAATCTTTATTTCTGAGAAAATCAAAAATTTTTGTTTCGTTTTGTTGATCAATAAATTATAAGTAGGGGCCTATTATTGATATATACTAGTTTTACTACAAAGACTGCTAATCATTATTAAAAAAGCAATGTAAATTTTTTTCTCTGAATATATGTATAGATAATAGTAATTTTAACAGTAGGATTATTGGTACAAATACAATTCTGACGATTTTTTTCCAAATTGGAACACTCAAGAAATAGAAGCCTCCAAAAATATAGTTAAATTTAATAGTGAAAAAAGAAAATAGGAAGAAATCTGATTCTTGGAAGTAAGTAAGTACGTCGTAACAGGTCCAATAAAGTGAGGTTTGAAAAAGATGTGAGCTTTAGAACGTTACAGTGGGGATTCATATCATTGTAATACCTCTAAACAACAGTTAGAGAAAACAATTGTGACGTTGGAATCCTTGGCGTGAAATATTCTTTGACGGAATAGAGTTTTGTACAGATTTCATGATTTAGATTTCCATTTATTATGTTTAAAAAAAGTACTTTGGAGAATGTCTAAAAATATAGAAAGTTATCATAGTATAGTTATGAAGTATAGTTTGTTACCAAGGCATCATACACAACTAATATTTATACAATCATTGAAAATTTAAATAGTAGAGGAATATATTTTTTGGCATTAAAGGCTGTATCAAACTGTTATTTATTTTAATCAATGATTCCTTATGAATTTAAATTTTTATTTACATAAAAATGAAAGCTTAAATGCATTAACAAAAACAATGCACTGAAATTACTAAACATGTGATATCTTATGTAGTGCAGTATACTACAGTTTTTAGAGTTCATACCAACGTTAATATAAATTATTATTTATTTATATAAGATTGCTTAAACAATTCACATAGTTTATTAAAGAAACAATCACTGGGGAATCGTAGAAGTAAACATTCAAAGAGAGTAACTTTTGAACGTGACTTCGTTAGTAATCAAATACTTTGATTGTAATGTTTACTTTTCTCTTGTCTAATACAATTGAGTATCATACGATCTAAAGGTTACTTTATGATTTAATAAAATAATCAATACTTGAGAACAGTATTATATAAATTAAATTCATATAAAATACATTAGTGGACAGTTGTTGTGTGGGTATAAACAGATATCCTTGTGGTTGACCTTATGAGTTATATCGATATAAGGTTGTACTATCGTTACAAAGAATTAACTATAAAATTGACAGAAAAGTTATTTAGAGATAAACAGACTAAACTATAAGTTTGTAATGATACTATGAAAAGTAATTCTACCTAGAAGCAAATATTGCGTTACGTCCTTTGCATCAAACTAGATTCATTTCAGTTACTCTGGTGTTAAAAATACCAATAGAAACAAATCCAAAATACTCAAGTAGATTATTATTGAATATATATTAAAATTAGATATTTAGCGAACGATAAAGTTTTTATAAAGCTTCAACAATCTATGAAGGTAATAATGTTGTAATTAATCAAACACATATAATTTCAAATTACTAAATTATATAAATTGCTTTTATAAGTCATTTATTACATTCAGCCTCTTGGTCATACATCAAAGCACTTTATTTCATTCAGTAATAATTAAGGTTTTGGATATTGTTAATTGTAATTCAATTTATTAACTGCTATTCAAATAGAACTAAATTATACAAAATATAAAAATTAACAAACATTTTCCTTATTATGTTATCAAAGTTTTATATCGTAATAAAGTAACCACTTTGACCTCCTGTGAAATGACTGACCAGCATTGCAAGCACACAAAAAGCCTTCTTTAACCATTTTTAAATAAATTAAAAAAATCAAGAGTTTGCATGCAACAATGTTCCAACAATCAGTTTTTAAAATAAAACGTTAGTTTATTAGTGGACCAGTAATGACAACATGTAAAGCTGGTTTAAACTTTTTTACCTACAATATCAAATTGATTACAGTTTACATAACAAATTGAAAATGAGGTCTGTATAATCATTTAGACCGTTTTAACTTGGAATTGTGTAAATAATTGAAAATTTATAATTCACAAATTGAGATAAGTTTTTAGTTAAACTGCTTTCAAAGAATATGCCAAATACAGACACCCTACTACTACCTGAAGTGTACAACTTGATATAAGTATTTTAAACGTAAATATTTATCCGATTTGTTTACAGTTTTCTATCATTCCTCTCAACTAACAATGAATCATTTATGATTTATATTGTAAATATTAATTTTTTATTCTTTGCTTCACTAAACAGTAACTCTTTTTATGAGAAATTACTTACTCTATTCCCAGGATTAATTTGCATTTTAATTAATTGGAAAAAAAATCCTTATGATCTTACTAAATATGGAATTGGTGATTTTGTGTAAGCTTTTTAATAAGTTCATAGCTTTTTGCTATAAGAAGAAAAAAATCATATTCTTGGTGTCGCGATTAGCTACGAATATATTTTGATCTTTGTGGTGCGTACATAATATGTCTATAACCGCTGATTTCTAAAACAATTAATTGTCGTATATTGTATAATTTATGATATATTTTTACATGAATTTGGGTAAAAAGTCAGAAGAAAACAAAAAGATGAAATAACAACAAATTTATATAAATATTTTCCTTTCTTTACAGACTAAAACTTCTGCGTGTTTTTCTTTCGCTTATAAAAAAAAAAGAATAATTTAAAATGAAGACCCCCAAGCCCTCAAATTTTTAGCGTCTTGACCGGAAAATAACAATAGTTGGTAAAGAGGTTTCATCCTATATCTTATATCTCTTGCACTTTTTCTATCTCTTGAACAACTCTTGTTACAATTGACTTTGACCCAATTAGAGTATTGGAGGGCTATGAACATACAATTTTAGTTTGTGTTATTTTATTCCTTTTTTACGCCATAAGGAACGATTTAAATATCATGTATTATCATAAAAGAGTTACATGATTTTTCTATGGAATTATTGATACATGTATATAATATCGCGCTTATTGTAAATAACATCTTTATATTAGGGTGATGGAATATTTGTTAAGAATAGCATCTAGTCGTTCTAGAAAGATATCTGCAAAGTACAGTCATCGCAGAAGGAGTGACAAATCAGAAAATGCACTCTCGTCACCTGATATTCTTGAGAGAAAATAGTTTTAAGATGCTTTCAAGAATAGTAACGTGGGATTGCTGGAAATTTTTTTTTCATAAACTTTCCTAATGTACTACAGGTTATTACCATATTTTACTGGAGCAAATCGAATCAAGAGAAACACATTACCAGTATAATAATTTGTCAGTTTTAAACATTTTTTAAAAAAATATTTCGACTAGACATAAGAAACGATAAGTACGCGTACAATTTCACAGTTTATAAAATAATAAAAAAATAGTTTAAATATACTTTATACAATTTGAAGTTTTCTATAATACAACCTGTCATTTAAATACGACAAAATAACTGCAAATGACCGACTAAACTCCTGATTAGTTGAAGATATATAAAATTTCAGAAACTTATAATATTTTAGAAATTTAGAAATTAAAGTTAGATAAATGTATCAAAGGTAAGAGAATTGTCTTACATACTTGCCAAACTAACTTAAATGAATAACAATGATTATAAGTTTATATATTTAGGAACTTGGTTGGGATAGGTGTCGAGACTCTCAAAAATGAGACCAGGAAAGTACAAACGATGAGATCATAAATATTAAACACAGAGATGTCAAAATCAGGAAATGCACTATTAACACTCTTGCACGACGTTTGTCAATAATAACAAGTATTTTAAGCGTTTTCGGGGGGGGGGAAACATTAACATTAACATCATACAGAGAGACATTAACATCAACATGTTGGGGAGGAAGGTCATACGGGATATGAATGTAACTTATTTACTGTCACATTCGACATATCCAACTAAAAGACCTCGGATTTGAATCCTGCACTAAGGATGACGATATTCTTCAACAGTGATCGTTCATAGCTAGGTACTTCAATAATACCAACCAGATTCAAAATTACGATCTTTATCAATGAAAAAAAAATGTCTACTTGTAATACTGATATAATTATTAAAAGCAGTTGAAACTGAAATTAATATTTAACTAAGGAAATGACTCAAATAGTATAATTTAAACTTAACAGTTGAGAAGCTGTTATTATGGTATTGCCAAAAATAAAATAAACATATATCCTAGAAATTTATACCTTTTCTTTAATTTAAAATATACAATTAAAAATCATATTTTAACAGTAATTAAATACTTTACTAAGACCATTACTCTAGTCAGTAAATAATTTTGGAGCTTGTTTGAATTATTTCGAATACCAATTTTGTTTGTTTGTTTATCCCCCGGTATGAATATTATATCGGTTTTTGAGTGTGCCCTATCATAACATTGAAGTGTTGTAGACAAATACAAAGAATTTATGTATTTGGTTTTTTGTATATTACTCACTTATCTTTTGAACCACAGAGAAAATTAAAACACCTTTTTGTTCGTCTTTAAAAACTTTTTTTTTGCACATTTTTACTACAGTTAATGTTTCTCGATATATTTGACATTGAAACTTTGAAGCGTCCGTAATTTTGTAATTATACAAAATGAAGTCTTTATTTTTGGTACACTTGTAAAATTTAACGAAAATAACGGGTGTACTATGAATGGAATCTCAGCATATCTTCGTAAATCATCTTGTATATCAATAACCAATGTTCTATGAGAAAAGTGTTGTACATTAAAAACCAGATAAATATTATCATATTGAATATAAGTTTGTCTTATATTTTAACAAAATTAACACCTATCATACCAAACTGAGTATGTTATTCCATATGTGTAGTTAGAAGAAAACACACGTATAGAATTCAGACCTTTTATCTATACACCTGAAAAATATAACTTGCAACACTTAATAATAAATGGATTTATGAAACTAAGTCAAAAGAGTATATTAAGGTTTTTCGATCTTTCATTAAAATTCAACATGAGCTACTGTGATATTAAATTTTTTTTTATCGACTAAAAAATTATAATGATGAAATTAAAATAGTACAGAAAACCTCTATATGTCTACTTGTGCTACTCTAAGTATAATTACAATACCCTAAAATCTATAACTGTATTTGATAGCTGAAATATAGCACATTTCTAAGTTTATATTATGCTGTAGGAAGAAAAAACAAAATATGATATTTAATTATGTAAAATCACAAAGTAAATAATACGTGCTATGGTATTAAAGAACTCTCCAGATGATTTGTAAACCAAAAAAATAACAAGTTACCAAACATAGCTATAAATGATCATACAAGTGTTAAATATCTAAATAATAATAATAAACAAAGTGATGAAAATAATGGAAATGTGAAATAAATATATTTATTGTTGACTTCTGTAAATAAATCTATCTTGCTTACTGTGCAATGAATCCGAGTGTTTTAAATATTGAACGATTTTTCAATATAGGTTCATAAACTCATAGTTGTTAACCTAGATTTACAATATTGTAATTAAGAAATTATTTTAATATAATAGCAGATATTTCTTGTTGAAACTCCATATTCAAGGATAAAATAAAGCAATAAAGCCTAAAGATTCAAAATGTTTTAATTATATAAATGAGCTACAATTGTTTCTAAACGAGGTACATTGCCCGATGATGCCGCAAAGCGAAACAATTGTAGCTCATTTATATTATTAAAACATTTTGAAACTTTAAGCTTTATTGCTTAATTTTTTCCTTAAGAAATTATTGTTACAGTATAGGGAAGTAATATTGTGTAATTACTAATTACAGTAAAATATCGGAATATAACAACATATCATTATGATATTAGGAACACAGATTTTCTATAGAATATCCAGCCGTTGGTTAAATTACTAACAAACAAAAATTAATAAACGCGATTTAACCCGTTTTGTAGCAACAAACATAATTTATAGGCTAAGCATTGATTCGTTTTGTTTATTTCTAAAATATACTGAGCAGTAAATAGTTTATGATGTGAAATTACTTTTGAACATTCCAAATTCAAATTTAAAATAATTGATTGATTATTTTTGGCTAGAAATTTCTGTTAATTGATGTAAACAAATGAGAAACAGTTGGAGTTATAACCAATCCATTTTTTTTTATTATTTAAAAACAAAATTTCATTGGCAGGAGGTTTATGGAACCAGATTTATTCTCACAGCATGTTCCACCATTTTTGGTTTAATCTCCAGTGTGGTGTGTTTGTTTGAAAAATGTTTACCAAACAAATATTCTATCTCAAGCACCTCAGGTAGTAAATATGTTGCGTCATTTCTTTATTTTGATTGAATTCTATACTCAAGAGAAAATCACTTTAAGAGACTTTTACCAAATCCTCTCTGAGTTTTGTTTTATTCCTAAATAATACAGTCCTTGTAGAATAATACTTGTTCAAGGATGTTATGATTAGATTTAGAAATAAAGTTTATTATGTAATCGTGTTGTCTTTATTATTATACGAGTAAAACATAATGTTTGACGGCCTGAATATTACTTCATTACATTGATGTTAGCCATTTAAGGTTATATTCAAACACAATTAAAACAACATACACTACATTTAAACGCCCATTTTGCACTTGGGGTTAGGCGTCCAATAGACCTGCACAGAAAACATATTGTAAGGACTTTTTGTAAAGAGTATTGCTAACCTTAAAGTAGTACACTGTAGGTACTGGGTGGCTGTTTAGAGAACGACTCTCAACTTCAACTTATGATGACAAGATCCACTCGTATTTAACTAGTTCAGTTGATTAAGCGACACTACTTAAGGGAAAACAAATTTAGTTTTATATAACTATAATACAACTGTAGTCACAACGGTCACATGGAGTGCTATGAGGTTCGCCAATGATTATACAAAAATGGAGCAATTATTTATATGCCGAAAATTTATATACAGAACAAGCTGGTCGTTCGTTAATTCTATCGCCGTTCTCTTTCCAAATTAGCGTAATTTTTCAACATCACAAAGACACCTATTTAACATGACTTCTTAGTATTAAATATTTAGCTAACCTTCCATCTCACTTATTCCAAACTCTACTTCATTTAATATCTTGTACACTCTTTAATATATTTTAGGATAATATACATATGAGTGTAAATATCACATGTTTATTTTCATTTATTGACAGGGAAAACTTCTTAATTGTTTGTAAGATTTATCAAAATATTACAAGTAATCTCACTTGACATTCTTCTGAAAATTACATCCAGGATTAGTTTTTAATATCTGAAGGATAAAGTCGCATTAGAGAAAACAGTTTCATCCTTCTCACAATTAATTAGCAAGCTCATAATTAAAAATTAGGAATGAATATACTTTAAATATACTAAATTTTCTTTTTGTAACATATTTTCTGAAATTGTATCTCATATTTGTATACACAGCATACGTAGATACATTAAACAAACACAAAATCAGAAGTATCCAGGATAAAGTGAATCCAACACTCATCGTACATTATTTTAATTGTTTAATTATATTACAATTAATTCAGAATGAACACGTGGTATATTTATATTTATTTGTTGAACCCATTTTTCCTAATGAATTTAAGTATTACCTAATTTTCTAATATATTTTTATCGCTCTAACAGAATTTAATTCATGGCATTAGGTAATTATTTATTTAGCACGTAGTTGACAGTTATTGACAGTTATTTAATCAACGTTAATTCTATGTTGTTGGTGTGATATTGTTTTTAAATAAACAAACTTACACAACTATTGAATAATAATTTTGGATTTTATTATCATTCTCATTTTCCTTGTTGGTGTGTACTCCTCTTTGTTTTATATGATCACTTATAGACACAAACACATAAATATCAAGCTATTCACATTTAACATACACATATCACACACTAAAAACACATAAATAAGTCGCATAAAGTTATTAAATACTAACAACTTAAAATTAATATTCTTGCTTCGAATTTAATTTTTATACAGTATATACATTTATTAACTGGTTGATTAGTGAAATGTTCATGACTAAATTTATTAGCAATATATTAAAATTAAAATTGCTATATTCTATATGGGGATAGCTTATTTTGGCAATAACATTTATTAATTTGGAGATGATGTTGAAAATTTTATCCTCTGCAAATAAATTTATTTATTTTATCCTCTGCAAATAAAATAAATTCACATTTCTCCTTTTTCTTGCATATACCTAGTATTCAAAAAAATATGTGATGTGTCAAAAAATTTATCTATATAAAAAGACGGTTCCTGTGTTAATAATAAAAAACAATAATTAAGTCACTGGGCTGTTATAAAATACGTAGTTTCTAAAAATTCGTTCCATAGATTGGTTCAATATTGAGTGAATTGAACCTTTTCCCAAGTAAGTGTTTTTTTTTCCACAAATGAACCAATTTTAGACCAGCATTGGTTTATTATTAATGAAAATATAACTACTGAACTGAGATATTTTGGTGACGAATACTTTTGGTTAGTTTTTATTTACATAATTTTAATTTCAGTAAATTATTTGTGCAATTACTCACCATTTATTTTAATAAATTTAAATGTGAGTATTTAATTTTACGGTATATTAAAACAATAACTTCTAAATGTTCATCTATTTAATTGTTAAAGAAAATTTGTTAAATATAAATCAACAAAATAGCACTTGTTGTAACAACTCGGAACGGATTATTCCACGTTAACGACTATACAATTGTAAGTACATGTAACAATTTATATAAAAGTTGTATTATTTTTTATTTGTTTTACTTAACGATATTTGCTAACCAAAATTGATATTTACAATTTACAGAAGGTGCAATTAGACGTTTAAACTCGTCTTCAAAACAACTTATAGGCCAGTGTTTTTCCTGTACTTTTGTTAACCACAGGAAATCTAAGTATTTTAATAATGCGAACCACGCATTCTGATATTATAAAAACAAATATATTTCAAAGACTTTCTAACAATAAAAACTACTAGTGTGGATTTGACACATCACATAAATAGAAGAACTTTTATTAGATAAAATTTACAATCAGCCACATACCTTTTTGCTCATATTGGTAACATTTTAAATTACCAATAAAAACTATACTAAATGATAAAGTGCATGCACATTCTTTCTAAATTCGAATTGTTCATTACTTACAATTGTATACCGATCGAGAAAATTTAGCAAACGGACATACAATAACTATTTCACATTTTGAAAAATGAAACATTATACATAATAAATTTTAATTGATACCTTTTTTTAAAAAAACTGTAATTACAGCAGCTTTTATTAATTCTTCAGTAAATATCTCAATACAAAAACTCAGACAGAAACATTTATAGATTAATTTTAACGTTAAACAATTTTACCAAGGCCATTGAATTTTTAATTTATAGTACTTTTGACCTATATATCAATAAGAGACGTTGTAAACATTGATTAAAATTAGTTTTCAATATTTTCGTCTGGATTCATCACAAACTTTACATTTCGAAACACTCGTTGATCATTGATCTGTGTTTTCATTGAAAAAAAAATTAATAAACTGCTAATATTATTATAACTACTAAAACAATCTGAACAAAATTCGACACAACCAACACCAAATTGTAAAATGTTATCTCTATGATTTTAGGCAATACTCAATTTAATACTATTTTTGGCAAAAAAGTTAACATACAAAAGTTAACGGATTGAACAAATTTGAATGGGAAAACAGACTCTGTTTTAAATTGTTGACTAGGTGAATTTTTCACTTTGATAAATGATTGGCGTGTCACATGAATACTTTATAGGTTGTGGTCCACAGCCAACAACGTCAAATATTTTCATCTGGATAGACACAGCAAAAACTACAGCTATTTGTGAAATTATATAAATCAATGCTTGAATATTTATAAACAGGTTTCAACAATCTGTGAAAATTGCCAAATTTCGTACCATTAGATATAATGGTAATAAAACCTTTTTAGGATTGTCAATATTTCACCACATTTTATTAAAAAAATAAGTATGATGTGTAGTTCTTTAATTATGAAACAACACAAATAATTGTATAAGTAATACCTAGTAATTCAATATTAAATATTATTTATTTCATAGATAATTGTATTGTTATTTGAAAACATCAACTGCAATAAAACCAAATTTAATGTTATGCTTTTATCTTAATTTTGTTTTTAACAACCAAGTTTTTTTACTATTTAATTATGTAATAATAAATGAATTACGTTTATGCCAAAAAATATTCTAATGATTGTAATTCAGGTATATTTACGATATTTTTGTTAAATAGTTATCATGTAGTATATTATATTATCTTAAACAGCAACGTAAAAGAAATGTTAATAATTCTGCGATTTCAGAAAATAGTGTAATTTTGGGACCAAAGAGCTACGATAAAAATTTACTGATAAGCAGGACTACAACATCTACAAGATGAAACATTCAGAAACCCAAAGTTTAAAAAATCGTATTTTCAAAAAAAAAAAATAATAAAAATAAAAATACAATGAGTTAAAATAATTCTGAGTTTTAGAAATCGAGACATTAATCCACTCAAAACGTTAATGTGATAAAGATAGCAAATGAGAATATTGAAAAATGGCATACCAAAATTAATTTAAATAAATAACAAGAAAAGGGATTTAAAGATTAAGAAGTGTGTAAAAACTAAAACACTAACTTAGACAAGTTCTAGAAAGAAGAAACAATAAAACATATATAATATTAATTAGCATTATTATGGGAAATTCTACCCAAATACAAACTAAGCTTTACTTAGTCATTCTAATTTCAAGTATCGAGTTGTCTAAATACCGCTGAATATATTAGACTTCCTTTAAAGTAAAACTAGAAAGTAATAAAAAGTGAGTCGTAAAAAAATACTTGTAATAGTTTCATGGAATGCTAAATTTTATTGTACGCGTAGATTTTCAACGATAACAATGTAGGCTACATCTGAAACAATCAACGTCTGGAATGAGAATCTTCAAAACCATAGTTTATTGATCCTTTGGAAATTTTAGAGACCATATTTAATATACGTTCTCCACAAAATGAGAAAAATCAATTAAATGATTTAAAACCTGTTTAAGTGCCTATGACGACAGCACTGGGTAATTACAATAATAAGTTTATCAATTTCTTCATCTTCTTATATATAAATAGTAAATAAATTTTGACAACTATGACTTCCAAGGTAGTCCTTCCATTACTGTAGTATCAACAAAAATATACTAAATATTTTATTACATTTAACGATGAAAATAATAAAAACAACACATTTATATAATTTAATTTGTTTAACCCAGAAATTAAAATATACTGTGTTAATGGAACGAAAATCAAATCTTGGAAAAGAGATTTTAATTAAATAAAAAAAATTAAGCTTTTAATTCAATGATTAAAAGAATAAAATAAGTATTAGAAATAAATTGTGTTCTTTAAATTTTATTGTTTTTTATAATGTAAATTGTTTTATTATTACATGTTGGTTAAAGAAATAAAATTATTATTTTAAAATTATATATATATATATATATATATAATTTTAAATATATATATATATATAAATTATGTAAATAATAAGTTATAAATATCGTAACAAATATATTAAAACCAAAATCCAAACTCAGTTTCATAACTAATTTTCGGTTCATTTGCTGTATTTCGTTCTTCTGAGCATGTCATAAGAGCTTTTATGCATCCTTAACATAATCCACGTCATTCGTACTCAATGGTCACTAAAAATGTAAAATTATGTTTAATTACGGTCCATATTGTATGTCATACTTGATTTTAACTTTAAATTACCAATGCTATTACATTCAGATTCGCTGGGTGCCAAACGTTTTCTACTTTTAATACAATACAATTACACAATAAGAATTGCGATTGAAATTTGGTCATTACAACACGAGTATTTCTCTAGAAGCACTGTATTACTTAGGAATAAAATGAAAGTCTGGGAGGAATTGACAAAAGTCTCTTAAAGTTATTTTCCCTTGAGTATAGAATTCAATCAAAATAGAGAAATTGTATGACATATGGAACTACCTGAGGTTCTTGAAATATTTGTTTAGCAAACATTTTGCAAGGAAAATAACCCAAATCTTTAGATTAAACAAAAATGGTAAAGATGCTGTGAGTAAAGAGAACTAAAGCTAATTCTATAAAGTCTCCCACCAATAATCAATTCTTTCATGAGGGTAAACAGCAAAATTTGTGTAACGTGAATTGTTTTTGAGAGTATGATTTTCTTTGTACCAATAATTTCTTCATAAGTGTTTAGCTAAATTTGAACTTTTAAATAAACACCTGAGAATGCGAATTATTTAAACATAAACTTTTAATTAAGAATTTTAACGTTAATATATTAAATTGTTGACAAATTATGTCCAAAAAAATTGTTGATTAGGACTTAAAACACATAACGCTCTTTAATGCTTCAAGAACAGCATAATTTAATTATTTGCTGTATAATGCTATTAGCTGTGTATTACGCTGTACTATTTTTGAATAAAATAACCTCTGATTCCCAACATTGTATCGAAAGTTGTTGTAAGGAGATATGCAAGAGTAATATTCAAATAATAATTTCTTAATTATAAATTTACGGCAATTCGCTCTCTACTAAATGTGTATACAGTAACATAAAAGATTATTCCATTATTACAAACAATCTTATTAAATCATGAACACAAATAATTTTGTTTATAGAAATGCGAGTACTGGATAAAACCTCTTAATTTTCCTCACTAAACGTAAGAGGCCAACTTTTGTGATTACATTTAATGGATTTCCTTGTAATAAGTTGTTTCAAATTGACATCCTTAAATACGTTTTGCCTTTTTAGATCCTAATATAATCTATCTTTGAATTGTGCTAGACATTGATAGTTCAATAAAATACAAAAGTTGTAATAACAGTATTTTTGTTTCAAAATTGTTTTCTCTTCTGTTGTTAATAAAAAAAGAATTATATTAATAATGTATTATGTTGAAGTAAAAAAAAACACAAAATCTAAAAACATCAAAAAGCCTTCAATCGCTAGTCACGGCTTCACTGATCCTATGAAACTGACGACATAATAGGATTATAATATTTCAAATATTATTAAAATTAAATGGATTAATGTTCACATGAAACGAACAACAGTTACTGAAACATTATTCACTAAAACATTAGAATAGAAGCATATATTTCACAACAATAGCCATTACAAACAAGACGATGTGTCAAGGAATAATTGCTCATATAAACCGGGTGTTCAAAAAGTCTGGAAACTCCTTAATATTTATTTTATTAATTAACGCAGTGCAATGAAACTCTAGGATTACGTCCTCACTGTAGTTACCGACTTTTTGCTCATTTTAACTGTCATTTTTCACTTTGGAGGGGACGTCCTGTGGAGGAAGTCTAAAAAAATCTTAAATGTAAGCATAGGTCGAATTATAACTCATTTTAAAGGTCTTTGTTAGAGGAACACATTGCCGCAATCCCGACTGAAAAAGGACCATTCGTTTGGAAATGGCAGCCTTTTACAATTTGTTAACTTTGCGTTGCTAAGATTAAGAGGCGGAAGTGAATACTCAACCGTGTTGGTTATGTTAGTGTTTTAGCTATGAGAATTTCACAGATGGAGTGTGGAGGGATAGGAAATGTCAGTAATGGTCGATTTAATTGTTTAAAAACGTTAGGAGTGCACAGATGTAGTTGGGGACAATTATCATTATTAATAAAATTGAACATACAGTATGTCAGTTGTTTATGTTTCAATTACCTACTTTGCAAGACAATAATTATAAAAAAATAAACAAACCTTGGAAGGTATTACAGAAGGTGCTCGAAGTGGTGTCCTTGTGTAGCTTATTGGTCGCATTGGTTGCTGATTATGGCCGTCCGGATCTTGACCGATCTGTTACAGAACCGCGCTGTACGGTCTTCAACACTGTTGATTTTTGAATAGGTGGTCAATTGGGGCAGGTTTCATTGAACAAAGCGGCTTACCTCCTCATATGAACGAGTTCTGTCCCCATAAACCGTCATCATCAGAATGGTTATTTGCTCTGTCTCACTAAGTGACATTTTAATCTAATGTAAAGCTTACTAAAAATTTGCCATTGAATTAGCATTAAAATCAAACAAACTTTAAGAGGCTGCCATTTCCAAACGAATGGTCCTTTTTCAGTTGGGATTGCGGCAATGTGTTTCTCTAACAAAGACCTTTAAAATGAGGTATAATTCGACCTATGCTTATATTTAAGATTTTTTAGACTTCCTCCACAAGACGTCCCCCCAAAGCGAAAAAAGACAGTTAAAATAAGCAAAAAGTCGGTAACTACAGTGAGGACTTAATCCTAGAGTTTCATTGTTCTGCGTTTAATAATAAAATAAATATTAAGGGGTTTCCAGACTTTTTTGAACACCCGGTATAGTTGTTATTCTTACACAAACTTTGTGCCACTGAACCAATAGAGGTAAGTTCAATACTATCTCTTTGTATTGGCACTAATGATTTGGGTTCAGTGGTTCAAAGTTTGAGCCAATGTAATAGATTAATAAATTGACTTATTCATTATATCGAATGAAATATTTGTTGAGAAAATTTTATAATATAAGAAATAAATAATTTTATTTTCAATAAGTTCCCTTTACTCGTCCAAAATGTTGTGTTTAGGTATGTTTGTACTAATACATTAAATAATATTCTTTAAATTATCTCTACGAATTATAAAAATAAAGATATAAATCAAATATAAGCCTCACAAATATAAACTACCTCCTAGTTAAAATGTATACCAAGGTAATATAAACTTCTGAAGGAGGTCATGCAAGAGTGTTAAAACGAAAAATCCTCCTTTCAACACATTACCCACGCCTGAATATATTAGCTTCTAAATATTGTTTTACTTTAGTGAACCAGACAAGAGTGTCAAGACGTTAACTTTACATCGTCACATTATTCCAACCTTAATGTACAAAGTTTTGAGAAGTTATTTATCCTAAACCCATCAGGCATGGTCTGTTTCAATAATTACTAGGTTGTATTTAATGACAGACAGGATTGGGGTAAATTTTAAACAAAATATAATGATTTAAAATAAACAATGTTTTAAATTTTAAACTGTCACTTATATTTTCATTTTGTTAATCATGTGTGGACGTTAACAATTTTCATGGGGTTATTTATGTTTTTCAATACATCCTACAATTTGGGATTTTATCTCTCCACAAGAATTTTCTCACTTGTTTCTTATGTTTATTTTAATTGGTTATTATATAAATATCACAGAGCTCTAAATGTATCTCTCAGAATAATTGGCTTCCCCTAAACTCCATTAAGTTAACCTCCGTATTAGGTAGATTTTACAGAGTAGCCCGCCACTTGATGAGATGTGTCTTATTTTTAGTTTTAATTGCACCTTCATTATTCCTTATAAACCTAGGTACAGAATAAATACACCCAGATATTGTTACTCACTCCTCTTCTCCATATAGACGATAAATCCTGGGCTCGGAATCGTCATTTTGGATTTTATGTTACAAATTAAAACTTTACTATTCATAAATACAATAAGTTTTGGTTTGTTAAATTCGTACTGGTTATTATTTCCATTATAATTTTCTAGTTTCAGTAATTTAGTGAATCAATTGTAAAAATGCACTTTCATTAATAAATGCTGGGTAAAATTTGTACGAGAAACAATGTTACGTTTTTCTTTTCAATTATATCAAATGTACAATATTATGTATAACAAAATGAATACTATATATCACTGGATACGGCGGATATACCTCCATCAATCAAGCTGTCAGAGACCCTGTCTGGAATGTGTGAACTCTTGCATTAAATAATAATTGTATGTTGCGTTCTGAATTATTGATGAAATTAATGAACCGTGTAACCGTTACCAAGTCTAGTTTTATGGTTTATTTAAATATTGGTTCTGTTCAAAAACTAGTCCAATATTTACTTTCAATCGTTAATTTTCATTTGATAATTTATTTATAAACATTTATTCTTATTTTTAAATCGTTACTATTCCAATTATCGTAGTTTTTTAATAAGACACTACAGAGCTGTTTTGTTGTACACAGCTGGGATCACTTCTTGCATATGTCACATTATGTTAAAGATTTGCAATATACATAACACTTAACACAATACAATACAATTAAATACACGTAAATGGTAGTAAAATGTCGGTAAAGATAGTCATTTTTGTACATTGTAAATGCACAATACAGGATGAAACTGGCTGACACCACGAAACAGCTCGTGTTGTTTTATCAAAAAACTACGAAAATTAGAATAGGGATGACCAAAAAAGGGCTTTTTTAAATTTAAATATATATATATATATATATATATATTATATGTAAATTGTCTCTTGAAGTATTTGGTTGTTGTTTTCAGAATATAACAAATTGGATTTTGAAATTATCTCTGTTTGTCATCTCTCCGTACTAAGTTTTCGTTAGTCAAGTACTCTACACAGCCTAATCGGATAGATTAATTGGGGTTGAATATTTATAAAAATAGAAAGGACAGTTTTCTAAATAATTTTGGATGGTTGAACAATAACCTTATCTGTAATAATACAGAAATATAAATTAAGAACCGACTGCAAAATACAGGGTCTATGTTCCGTTAAATGAATGTATTGGTTTTAGTGTTTCATAATTCAAATATTTTCTTTTAGTTTTTATTTAGTTTTTGAAAAAAATATAATCGTTAACGAAACCTTAGAATTAGGAAAAACTAAAAATATTCTTAAGAGATTTTATTTAATATTTTTTCAATTGCAAATATTTATGATAAAAACTAATTAGCTAATACACAATTTATAAATGGTAATCCACTGTTGCGTTAATTTTGATATTTTACTATTAACTGGAAAAAGTGTAATTGTCTCTTATCAGATTAAGTTAGTTACATTTGTTCATCTACCTTTCTTTAAATGTAATCAAAACAGTTTTCATGGCTATCTTATATTCCACATTACAATGCGGAGTCCTTATTCTAATTTCACTTTTATGTAAATAAATATGTTCGGTATATCCATTTTAAGAGAGAAACTATGCTTTACTGTATGTGTTTAGGTGGTAATTTATCACATGAGTTTTTTAACCATTTATTTACTTCCAGGCATAAAGAAATTTATACGATTAGATGAATTGCTGTTTCCTTTTTTTCCAAATCTGTATGCTGTAAGCATAATCAATAATTAAAATAGCAATTTTTAATTAATTTTAAATATTAATTTTAATAAATAAATTTATTTTCGTTATGTAAGTAAAAATATTTAATTTATTTTAATAAATTGGTGAAATTTTCACTTTTTTGCAAAAATAACTTTTTTTAAGTCCTACAAAAATTAAATAATATTTATACAAAATTTACTTTTTTCTATTAGCTAATTTATGTGTTATGAAACTGACCCGATCATTGCAATCAGAACATGATTGCCTCCTTCTTATATAAAAATTAAAACTTTATACTTCCTTAAATAAATATCTTTAAATTCCTTAAATATTTTAACTTATGATATTAATATTTTACTTTTACTATAAGTAGTAAAATATACTAGTATATAAGACCAAAGTCTGGTTCTATATATATATATATATATATATATATATATATATATATATATATATATATATATATATATATAGCACTGGCAGACCTAAATATGTAAAGTCAAACATATAATTCTCAAAGTCTTATTCATAATCAAGTTTTTTTTTTTAAATTTAAGACTTCTATAGTAGAGATAACATCACATATATTTTTGCCTATTTTCACAATGCCTTTTCCTTCGACATAGAGTGAGGGGAAATTATAGATTTGTCGATTTTGTAATGTAAACAAAAACCTAAATTGAAATGTTAAAGAATTGTTCTTTTTAAAACTATATTATATATTTGTCTAAATCAAATTTCATTTTTTAACATGTTTGTAATTTGTTATAGCTTATTATAAAAATGATTGTCATATTGAAAACTATTTCTTTCAATTATAAGTTTGGAAAGTACATATTTAAATGAAAATTACGAATCATTTAACTAATTTGCAAAAGACACAATATTTTATTTCCAGTTGAAATGCCTGTACATTACATTTTATTTTAACAGAAAAACTGACTTATTTACTAATATTATATAGAACTACATGAATTGATTATGCACGTTGTTTAAAATCTCCCTTTCATTCAGATTATAACAACATGTTTTCAAAATATTATATTATAATAACCTCTTTAAAAGCAGACCTATATTTTCAGAATTATTTTTATTTTTGTATATATTTGGAATCCTATTTATTAATTTATGTTGAGTTTTAAACCATGACCACAATTTTTAAGAGATTGAATTATTTAAATTGTTAACATTTCATAATGGACGTAAGTACAAATTCAAATATTTCATTAAGTTGTTAGTTTTTGACTGAACGTTGAATTTGGTCAAGTTGAAGTTTCCAACTATTTGTGAGGCAATAATTAAAATTCTTTGTTTTTTGGTAGTTTTTAATTATTGATAAAGTGAAACCAACTATAAAGAATCAATATGTAGTATAATAACTGAACTTCCGGTAAGTAGGCATATGAAGAAGAAATTATTGTAAAATATTTTATTTTACGTTTATATATAATTTTTAAAACGGTACATTAGGGTGAAAATT
This sequence comes from Aphrophora alni, assembly GCA_963513935.1. NCBI lineage: Eukaryota > Metazoa > Arthropoda > Insecta > Hemiptera > Aphrophoridae > Aphrophora > Aphrophora alni. The sequence continues at coordinate 29,664,460 of OY740770.1, forward strand.
TTACTTTACCAATCGTTAACACATTGAATACCGTAGTATTGATATTTCATTTTGTAAAATTGAAAGTATTCGTTTTCTAACGGTTCCTTCAATAGAGATGAAAGAAATTGAACTTCATACTTTCTTATTTGACTTTTCAAGTAAAATGTATTTATGACTGAATTAAAAGATATCTAAAACATCTTAAGTGTCAATCAAATTTTATTCAGACTGAGTACATTCCTACAGAATACACATACAACTTACACATCATGCAAAAATTAGTTTTTCATTATCAATTACTAAGAATTATCTTAAATATATTAAGAACATTTTCATGTGGAATATTGTTTAGGAGTTGAAAAATTTTGTAGTGTATAATTCACTTAATATTAGAGTATCTATTTACTTGTATACAAAACAAAACTAATAACTTGTACAAATTTGCGTTTGAAAGAAATATAGAAACATTATTTGAAATTTTTATAAGTATTTGTCTCATCTGTATATTGTTTACGTGTTACAAATACGAGCGTAAAATAAAGTAGAAGATTTTTTTAAGTTAATTTAATATTACTACCAAAAGGAAAACTCTTGAAAATGTGTAATATTTTTGTTTGCATTCTGTGATATTTTCAGGGAAATGTAGTTAAATCTGTACAAGCTGTAATAATGATAAAAATTAGACAAGATAAAAGTAACAATATTGTATTATAAGTATTAATAAAACTTTATTTTTACAAAATAATTGTGTAGTAAATAGTACACACATACGCAAGATATATTATTATGTGAAATTCCAAAATATTCCATGGAAAATTGTCCACTCTACTTAATATTCCAGTGGTATATTTTATTCTATTCAAGTGTAACCACTCCAGAACTGAACTGTCTAAAGCAGCGTTGGAAGTAATCAATAACACAACTCGTTGATATTCTTTGTTGGTTTCGCATAAAATTATTATTTACCAAAACTTTTGTTGTTTTGTTTTGCGGTTTTGTATTATTTTATATTTGGATATAAAATGTGGTTTCCAGACGTCTTGTGACTTATTTTATTATTTTTTGCTTTATATAAAATAAATCTCAAATTAAATATGTTTTCCATTACTGAGGTCTTTCAACAATAAATATTGTCTGTTTCGTTATGTTCCTTAAACATTTAATTAGTTAAATACAAACATTTATGTATTTAGTAGGATATGATTTAAATATAAGACACCTAACTTAAAAGTTAGTAGGTCATGATTTAAATATAATACAATCTACTTGAAAGTTGTAGTTCGTTTGAAAACATTTATTTAAATTAAACTGAAATTATTCGAAAAACTATTTTAACTGGATTTGTTTAAATAATGTACATTACCATGGGATGCACTGTATGGAATTTTACACTATGAGCTACTGTGGCAAATTGTAGAATTATTAATTAACAATTCATTATGTCCAAAATCTGTTTAACAGGTTTTCACTATCAATATTACTAGCGATATCTTTGATCAATTTGTTACATAATTGTAGGTAATTATATTTTTGCCAACATTAAAAACAAACTCTATTTAGAAACTTATAAATATACAAATATACATACACAGTTATAACAAACAAAAATCCATAATGAGATTAAGTTATACTAAAATTTTTTTTTAATTCATGCTTCATATACAAAAATAATATATTTTCTTAAATATAATAATAATAATGACAAAACAATACAACTTAAACTTTGCGTACTTCTGATTCGCTGACACAGATTATCTTTTGTTGACATTTTTTAATAAAGTTTCTTCAATCTCATTCTTTTGGTTAATATTTGTACATTTTCAAGTTACTCAAAAAATTAACTACTATAAAATAATATATAATATTCAAGTAATAAATACTTCCTTAAAACCTATTTAAACCTATTTCAAAACCTGTAGCCTATTACTTTTATTAATATCAAACAATAGTATGACTTCGTGTGCTTGCTTGCTTGATTACGTTGTAGATGGTAGCTGAAATCTAATTAAATTTCCAGCTAAGATTTAATGTGCTTTATTTTCTTAAATTCAGTTTAACCATTTGCCATTTAGTTTTGATTATCGGTGACTTTCCTAATCTTTATAGTAGATCATATTGACATATGAACACAATTAATTGTATCTGAAATAAAAGTAGCCATTTTTAAGATTAATGACAGAATTTTTAAAAAACAAATAGTTTAATTGAAGAAAATACAATTTGAGAAAATGTAAATAATTTTTTAAACAATTAATTACTTCTTCTATATTATCACATCGATACACACACACACACACACACACACACACACACACACACACACACACACACACACACACACACACACACACACACACACACACACACACACACACACACACACACACACACACACACACACACACACACACACACACACACACACACACACACACACACACACACACACACACACACACACACACACACACACACACACACAACACACACACACACACACACACACAACACACACACACACACACACACACACACACACACACACACACACACACACACACACACAAACACATGATTTTTGTGTGTGTTTTATACGAATAACGGTTATTTCACTATTAAAATTTGATCGATCACTCAAAACATAATCTAGTGTTATCCATTCCTGTATAGTTTATGGTCAATTACCTTGATGTGTATGAATGGATATTTTTTCAAACAAAAATTCTTTAAACAAACCAAGAACTTTTTACATTTACTTCGGTAAACAGATTAAAATTTTATTTTTTTTTATTTCGCGAACGAATATAATATTTATATATGTAATATTTATAACATGTAGCCAATGATTAGTAAGAAAAATATTGTCGTTATACTACCACGAAACACTTGTTTTTTTTATCTGTTCATGTACCAGAAAATCCTTCATTTCCGTGCACTATGAAGAAAATTATCTGTGCACCAGCTGATTTTACAAAAAGGAATAAACATATCGGGTATATGTAAACAGCTGATTTTAACAATAACACATTTATTTATGAGAGGTTAGTTTCTAAAATAAGAGTAAACATAGTGGTTTATGGATATTTTGAGTTCTAAATATTTCCATAATGGATTTCAGTGATGAATATTATGAGCCTGATATTCCAGATATTTTAAAACAATCACAACAAAAAAAAACTGGTAATTTTCTGAAAAAAAATTAAAAGACATTTATGGGATGGAATACAACCAATTTTGTCAATGGAAAAATAACAGAAAAATCAAACAAGTAAGTGATGACGTGACCCTTGTTTATTTATCGGAAAAAGCCAAGCACAAGAAATCTACTTCTTTATGGAATCCATTTCCAATAGTGAATAATTGTATTTTACTAAAATAAAATATAAATTGTTAATAACTTTCCTAAAGCAAACGCTTTTCTGAAGCGTCAGAGTACTAGTACACGCCAAAATAGGTCACAGATACTTACATCAGAGCAATTTAAGCAATTCTTAACGAAGCTCCAGATGAGAACTGGTTGTTAGCTTAAACAGTTTTATTATTTGGGATTTTTGAAGCATGCCTTAGAGATGATCTACTACGTCTTAATGTAAACGATATTGAGGACAATGGCCGTTTTCTGGTGGTGTTTATACGTGATTGAAAACTCACACCCCACGCTCATTCACAATAACAATAATGTATGCAGTTTTAAAACATGTAATTATATCCTAAGTATTTAGGACTAAGACCAAAACATATGGAAAACCGAAGACTATCCACTGGATATCTATCGTAATGGGAGATGTTTTGCTCAAAACGTTGAAAGCCACACATATCTGCAATTTCTAGTAAGATTGCTAAATATCTAAACCTTAAAAATTGAGCAGAGTGTACTGGACGTTGTTTTAGAAGAACATCAACATCTATGTTGATTGAAGGAGGGGGATATTTATTGGTCATATAAAAATATGGAGGACGGCGATCTTCAACAACAGCAGAAGGTAATATAGAAGACTATGTGACCTGCAACTCGAAAACAATAAAAAAATAATAGAGTTATAAGTTAAAATTTACGCATAGATAACATCGAAGAAACCATTGAGCTCATTGATGTTTCTATGGCCCCATCAAATACGGAATCAATGGGAGGCCTACACATGAAACACATCTCTCATAGAGCAAAATGCACTACTCAGCAAAGGATTAAATATCTAAAATAACACAAAATGTAGGATAAATATTAATTTCAAATAGTATGTTAATTTTTTTTAAATAACTTACAATTATATGTTGTGTTTTATTTTTTAATAAAAAAATATTATGATTAAAAGTGTGTTAAAAATACATGTTTTCAATTACATAAATCTGTAAAATAAACATTAGTAAATTTTAAATAGAAACTTATTTTTATAATAAATTTCTTTCTAATTTTCTTGCCGTCAATTTCATGACTAAATTGTACAGTATAGCTATAAATATTAAAGCAAATACATTTTAGAATAGACGCAATGTTCATTCATGAATACTGAATAGCAATCATGTTCACCTTCAGTGCATTTTATCGTTTACAATTCTTTGTAGAGATGGTTTCCTCTCGGTTGGTTCATTCTATTGGAAAAACTGCTACAAATAATTTACAATATACTTCAAGAGAAAGAGGCTTCAAAATATTAAATTATTCAACGAAGTGGTTTTTCTTGTTATCTTGTAATGTATTTTAACACTAGAATGTATGTACTTCAAGGTTTTCTTCGTTCATAACACATCGGAGGCCGCTTCAGCTTTGTTTGATAAAAAAGTATTAAATACTTTGATTTTCAGAAATCGTCTATGTTAAATAAAAAATATATCTAAAAAAAAGAAAAGTATGCTCCTGATATTACTTGGTAGCATCAAAGGGGATAAATGCTAAATTAAATGAAACTACTTTACTTGACTTAAGGTTGCTACTATCCATACCTTAAAAATGGTGAAGATTGCAGGTAAGATCAATGTTATGTATATTATCTAAACAAAAATATTCATTTGTTTTTAGCTCATTTTTTGAGTTTTGAAAAATAAATAGGTGGTTTTAAAGTGTAAGCTTTACAAACTGTGCTTCAAAATGTATTTAAATTTGAGAAGAAATAAAACAACGGAAATAAAAATTAATACTATGGTATTTACACTTTTGCAGTTGCAGAAATACAAATATTATTGTTGTTGTTTTTTGTTTTAGGTGCAAGAAAAATTGCTTTTCGGACCTTACTGAAAATTAACAAAATTGACATATTCGGCGAGTTTAACAGTTTCAATGACAAAAACCATCAAGACACATATTTGCAAGGTTTGGTAGAGACGTGGGAAGATGTTGGAAGGGAAAGGAAGACAGAGACGCCGAAACCTAAAGTAAGACTGTTCAATTTTAAATATCATGTACTCAAAAGTACAGTCGTCGAATTGAAACTTGTGACTTTGTTAAGTCTGCATAGAATTGAAGAAAAACGAGTTAAATTACTGAACCACATTCGCTTTCTTCAAACTCTACACCTGTTGACTTGCGTCGTAAATCAGATTGGTCTAGACTAACACCATATGAAATCTGGGGAAGCTATTCTTAAGATTAATAAACACATTTAATCTTTTCCAGTAAAGAATATTCATTACTCTAATAATATTTATGCAAATACTTGTCTTCCGACCTCTACTTAGAGTAAATGCATCAAATGTTTAGTGAAAAACACACTGATTTATCATTTGACGTCCACTATCACTTCTACAGAAAATATTTTAAGCAAAGCTGTGGATTTTATTTTGGCCGCCCATAGATTGACACCTGTTCAACATATGAGAATTTAAATAAAAAAAATAAAAAATTCCTACTTAAACGAAAACTCAAAACATGCTGCTGTTGCCGAATTATAACACAAATTTGTCCGGTAGCACAATTTGGAAATATTTAATCAGGCTGTCTTAATATATTAATCTTATTATAAATATGTGATTTTATTTTATTTCTTAATAACCTATTACGGCCCAGAGCTCAGTGTCGCATTTCGTTTTTGTTATTAAAAAAATCGTCGCCATTTTTAGATGCCTATTTACAACATAACAACATTTTTATTTTTGTTGACCCATTTTTATTATTTACAGCAATTTTGTCTTATATTATTGATAATTGCGTATATGAGTATAAAGGGTAGTTTGGTTCAAAAGCAAACTTTAGTTTATTTGTTTATGACCATTGCTTTTTGAACAGTTGTATTATAAATAATAAAAAATCTTTATAATTCAACCATACTTTCCGGTTATCGTGAACATACTACGATAGCACATATACTAATATTGTATTGAAACGTTCTCTTAATCCTTAGGATTGGGGTGTGTAGCCACTACTAAATATTTTGACTAATGTCAATTCTTTGAGTCAAGTTCTATTACTTCATTATTGAAGAGAGAACCTCGGATTAAAATATTAACAATATACCGTGTTTTAGTACAATTTATAATAGTTTTCTTGTACAGTTTTCAAATCTGTTGACTTCCATTTAAAAGCCAATTTAAACTTCGTTGGACAGTTTGTGCATGTTTAATTCATTTAAGGAATGATTGAAGAAGTTCTAAAAAATCATTGATTATTCTGTCTAACGTTTTGCAACGACAAGTAACACAAATTGCTGAGGGTTGTTGTAAGGTTCTATAGTTGGGGGCAGTATTAATTAATTAAGACTCGGCGTTTGTACTAACATGTTGGACTCATTATTGAACCAATTTATAGGTAATATTTCAACTTAAATCTACCAGCAGCCAGCTTAATTAATAATAATAGTTTCACCCACACAATTGCACATATCGGCCTTAAACTATAACCAAACTTGATTGAACACAGAGCCATGATTACGAGGCCAAAGTTAGGTTTGTAATTACATATTTAATATTTTCTCGATAAATACACAAGCGAACATAATAATAAAGTTTTGGCGGGTCACAGGATCCTTCTCATTTGGAATTATCAACTCGTTATACGTCAATAACAATAATTACGAATTAAACGACACTCATTTATCGAAACATAAATCTTGATGAGATTATTTGCCTAATAGAGGCGGAAACTAAAATCATCTACAGGCGCGGGGAAGCAACTTCTAATACACGGGTGTAACTTAAACAGCAAAACTATGTTTATGAGGGCGCCACAGAACTACCCTTACTAATAGGTATGTTCGGTGTTCGGAATTGATGGGGGGATTCGAGAACGATTCGGATCATCAGTGACTGGGTCGATTTCAAAAATCCATATTTTGTATGTGTGGTTTCTTACATTGTTTACATGCATTACATGAAAGAATATATTGAAATATCTTGAATTAAAGTTAGTCAATGGTACCTTCTCTCAACTTTTCTCTTATCTGACATCTCTTATATTTATAGTTTTTTTAATATCGGAGTAATTAATTTTCGTTTAATATTTTACGAAAATTTAAAATATGACATCTTAAGACCATGTAACCATTTTATAGATTCTGTAAGCCTAATTTAAACTTAGAATGATTATGAAGACCTTTTATGAGTCTTTATTACATTTAAGTATAATATAATTATTTCTACTTGACTTTAGTTAAGGTATCTCCAATTGAATAAGGAATAATAAATACGGGATTTTATAAGTAATAAATATGAATCTTTGTACATATGGCAACTCGTAAGCAAATTACATTAAACTTTGACAACCACTCCAGTGGAATATAAACTGTTTTATAAATTTTAATCTATACTTCTTTTATGACGTACTGTATTATGTGTAATGTGGAAAAAAAAGCATGAAGTAAAAACCTTTAAAATCATCCTTGTGAGGTTGAATCTGAAGCCAGGAGACAGACAAAAACAGGATCACTGAGAGTATTTGCATATATTAAGAACAATATTATTTTAGTTTTGATTATCATTGGATTACAATCGAGAATATGTACGTTTATTGCTCAATGTTAAATTTCCAAATTAAAAGAAAATTACAATATTTGATAATTTGATTAATAACAAGAAGTTGAAATCATTTACTTACCAGTTAGTTTTATTTCATTGTTGTTTACATAATAGATAAGTCTCAACCAAAGAAACCGTTGCTACTTTGACACAACTTGAAACTTTGATACGTTTACGTTTTGTTATAAATACTTGACATCAATTAGACTTCAGTTATATACTTTGCAACTGTAACAACTGTAACTCAAAGCTAGAACTTTACGTTAACACTGCGCGACGATTCTCTATTAAGCAATACTTTATTACGAGGGATCGTGGATCTGAAAACCTGTCTTTGTGTCGTCCCACACAAAAACAAACAATAATTTAAGATACCGTAAAATAAAATTACTTAACTGGCCGAGTCAGAACTTCAATACATATTATGTATTGTACTAGTCATTAAATACAAGAAACAAACATTTTTTTTAGGAACATGATTATGTTATACTTTCACCTGAAACACGTTATTAACTTAAATATTTTAAATTTACAATTTGTATATAATTGTATTTGAAATAAATTCCATACTTTTTATATTATTAATAAATTTTAAAATATATATATTTAAATTTAAAGTAAAATAGAATTAGTTTCCACAATCTGGATAAATTATTTTAAGTAAGAAAAACATAAATATATTAATTTACTTAAGTTAGAATTTCAAATTTGAGACTCTATGGGTCTATGCATAACCGGAAATTTAATACGTACTCCTCTAAATTAAGAAACAAAATTAAATATATAAGTCTACAACGAAATATTCAGTTAAATTCATAATATTCCTTATATTTATATATGTATATCATATAAAATGATATATATATATATGATTTTTATTTTCATTTATTGGTGCAGCAAAACTGTTTACTTAAACGGATCCCATAGTTGAACCAAATTACTGGTTGACTGAATCAGGAATGGCATTGTTCCTCTGAATAAGTATTTTTCTTTCGAAGGACTCTGTCGAATTGAAAGACTCTTTTTCAAGACGCGATTTGATTCAATTGAAGAAAATTTTTACTTATACTGAAACGTTTCACTACAAAGGCAATGCACCGAAATCTTACGTTGGATACGTGTTGTTTGGAGCTAAACCGCTACCTAAAGTCCAAAGATATTTTTTTACTAGCTAACCTTCATCTTTACATAATTTACACGGACCCTCAAGTGTCACAAATACAGTATTGATCTGGTACTAAGAGATTATGTTTTCGTGAATCACATGAGTTGAAGGTGGTAGTATTTACCGAAATTGAAGGAAAGGGTCCATGAAAGCTACAACTGTTTGTTGGTACTAACAATTGAAGTTCAAAAGCATTGAACCATTGTTGTAATGTTGTTGATATTGATGTTTGATGGTTCTAGTTTTGTGTCAATATTCCATCTGATTGGACTTGGGCGGTATTATCTGTTCAAACTGTAATTGAAGGCAATTCCTACCCTAGCATGTTGTTCTAGTATTGTTTTTAAATGACGTAAACCTATGAGTAGAACAAGGTTAAATTATGAGTTATAAATATTGTTTAACAATCATTCACAAATCCTCACGAAGCTGTACATAAGTCAAAATTTGATGTTTATTAGACATATTTTTCTTCAATCTCCATGAAGAACAAACTTTAAAAGAAAAACAAACTTGTTAGAACCTCAAAATCTATTGATCCAAAAAATATCAAAGAGGGTGTATTTGGTGGAAGTATATTCTGACCAAGGAATAATAAATACGGGATTTTATAAGTAATAAAATATGAATCTTTGTACATATGGCAACTCGTAAGCAAATTACTTTAAACTTTGACAACCATTCCAGTGGAATATAAACTGTTTTATTTAAATTTTATCCTGACAGCCTAATACATTTTATTTTCTAAATCGACTGAATCATTTACAAATAAAATGAAAGTTTTTGACGATTCAATAAACGTCTCTTAAAGTGATATGAACTGGATTATAGAATTCAAACATAATTGAGAAATAACATATCCAACTGACTATAAGAGTTGAAATATTTCGTTTTACAAGAAAGCAAGCCCAAATCCCGATATGAAACCAAAAATGATGGTAATTGCTGCGAATAAAGTATATACAACCTATTTCCATAAATCTCGTCCCAATAAAAGTTTTTGTTTGAAGTTAAAAACGGGAATGAAAGTAACATGAATTGTTTTTTTTATGTAATAGATTGGTTTACAATGAAATTTACTTAGAATGAAATAGGCTAAACATATTATTGAAAACAAGAAACATTTTCCTTACACAAAATAATTAACAATTTCATTTAAATTTATAATTGAAAATATTTACATAATTCGATTATTAAAGAGATGCGTTATCATAAATATTTTTGTGATCACTAAAGTAATTTTGTCCTATTTTTCAAGGAAAGTACTTCCTCTTGTTACCTACATGAAGCTTTCCCTTAGCCTATCACAGTCCGGTGTCAGTAGGGTTTGTGCGTATCTTGAAAAGTCGTCTTGTATTTTTAATGCACAAATAAAGTTCTTTTTATAGTAAATGTTGTTAATTTATTTTGTGATTGAAGTTTCGCAAATATAGCTCATTATTGTTGATTTTCTAAAATTAAATGTCTTCGTTTCTGTTATTACAGCTTAATGCAAAGTCTAAGAGATATTATAGTTCAGCAATCAGTAAAATTATCGTTTTCAAACATTATAATTTAGAAATTATTGGTTTTATGAAAGGAGTTTATGTTCCAAGTCTATTCAGGGCTTAGTGTTTAATATCACTTTCACAAACTCAATGTTTTTTCAATAAAAATAAAAGAAACAAATGTAATTTTAATATTAATTTATAATGTTCAATTTTAATGAAACATCAAAATCCTCAATTTACAAGCTAACGAGACTGACGTTATTATTGACCAATAATATACAAAATGTTATAATAAATTTTAAAAATCACATTTCACCGGAAATGAGCAATACTTGTGACAAAATGAATTATCAAATAAGAGAAAACAAATAAATTTAATAACAAACAGTTTATGACGAAACAAGTCGATTTCATTAAGTCATCTTTAGTTTTTACATGTTTGTGCCAAGGAACCAACATTTATGAGACAAATTTCTTTTTATTTTTCTTCTATTTTGGCATTGGTATGACCTCTTTTGGTTTAGTCGTAGATATTTTATGCGCATACATCAACTCAAGATAACGACCTAACTATTACGCCAACCGAATAAAATGTTTGTTGAAGAAATTTATGTTAATTCTTTCTTTCATTAGCTAGAAATCGTTTCCTTTCAAAATAATGAGTGAATATTAGTTGTCTAACAATTAATTATATATTATTTTATAATTATTATTTACATATATTTAAAAACGTGGTCTCTCGTCCGACAACTGGAGATTTGGTATTAATTTCTTTCAAGATTATAACTAACTGAAGGGAATCGTGTAAGAGCGATGAAACGATAAATCCTATTTTAGACACCTTAACCTCTTTTGAATAAATAAACTTCTAAAATTGTTATTTATCACAAGAGTTTATCACAAATCAATACTAAGCAGATGTGTTTCATATACAGCCTCATCACTCTGAGTAAAGTATATAGGCTTAACAGTTTAAGGGCGTAAAACAGAATGTCAACAATTGTTACATGTCTCTAAACTTGTTCAAACTTCTTTAGAAGTTACTTATTTTAAACTCATGAGACAAAAGTATCACTCCGTCTTTTGTATTTACTTGGTCGTCATTACAAACCATAGACTGCAGTGATGCAAACTTCACAGTAAGGGCATTGTTTAAACTAAACAATTTATTCAATTCAAAATAATAATTAATATCTTTACCCTTATCTTGTAACAAACAATATCTAAAATGGCTCTAAACAGTGGGATAATGCTGCTTAATACCAACATTTGGTCCAAAAGAAAGAGAACATTTACTCTGAAAGCATTTAGTAAGTAAATATCTTGTTTTTTTGGTAATTTTTTGTACATCTACCATTTTTTACTGGATCAACCTTTTGAAGTTATGTTTGCGGCATTAAACTCTCCCAGTAAAGCCCTTTAAAATGATGTACAATTCTGCCTATGATCTCATTTAATATTTTCTTTGTACACCTTATGGGACGTCCTACCCTTGTCCTACGCTGTCACTCATTGTGTGCAAAAATAATTCTTTAGGTTCATAGTGTAAGTCCAGGTTTTCAGCTTTCCAGTGTCATCCAGACAACAATTATTAAACCATTGCGGAACTTTTTGTACACCCGATATATATATATATATATATATATATATATATATATATATATATATATATATATATGTTAATGAATATACACTTAATTCATTTATTAATTTTTCCATCACTTCAATAATGTTTATTTAATGTCTCTCGGGTAATTTATTTTAGATCGACCTGTATTTATTAATATAACTTCAAATTACCAATAATATTACATTCAGTATTTTCTGGGTGCCAAACGTTTTCTACTTTTAATCCAATATAATTCCATAATCAAAATTTTGATTCAGATTCATATTTGGTCTTTACGACACGAGTATTTCTCTAGAAGCACTGCATTACTTAGGAATAAAATGAAAGTCTGGGAGGATTTGACAAATGTCTCTTAAAGTTATTTTCCCTTGAGTATAGAATTCAATCAAAATACAGAAATTGTATGACATATGGAACCTACCTGAGGTTCATGAAATATTTGTTTGGCAAACATTTTGCAAGGAAAATAACCCAAATCTTTAGATTAAACAAAATTGGTGAAAGATGCTGTGAGTAAAGAGAACAAAAACTAATTCTATAAGTCTCCCACCAATAAACAATTCTTTTGTGAGGGTAAACAGCAAAATTTGTGTGGCGTGAATTGATTTTGAGTTTATGATTTTACTTGGACTATTAATTAATTCATAAATGTTTAGCCGAAATAGTACTTAAAAAAGAAAAACTCAATTATGAAAATTGTTTAAACGTAAATTTTTAATTATGAATTTTAAATATAATAAAATATATTTTTGTATCATACAAAAATGACTGAGTAGCATTTAAATACGCAACACTCTTTAGTGGCTCCAGAATATTATTATTATTATTAACTGTGTAGAGGCAAATTACACTGTTGTTTGAATTATGTAACCCTTCACTTTATCGTATCAAATTGTTTGCATAAAAAGAGAGAAGTGTTGGTACAAGACGTAAACTATTATTATATTTAAAACAAAAACTGGATCACAATTAACCAGTATTTTGTAGACAATAAGTTACATATTAAAATCTGTAATTATATTGATTCTGTATATTGTTTTTATAACAATAATGGATTACTACTACAGCATTACATCCACAAATTCTATACATAAGTCCCTGCATTGTTTGGTGTTTTACACGAGTAACTTAACACTATTTTTTTCTAACACTATTAAAATTGGAACGATTACTCAAAACATGTTCTAGTGTTCTTCATCGCTATGCATTGTATGGTCCTGTATCCTAATTTTCTTGGCATACACTTTTTCCAAACTAAATTCGTTAAAGAGAAGGAATTTTTTTGCTTTATTTCAGTAAATATACACCATTTCTTTTTTTTTAAATTTAGCAAAATATCTTTATTAATATTATGTATATCATGTAGTAATTTATATACAGTAATTTATCATGTACAGATATATATATATATATATATATATATATATATATATATATATATATTATAACATACCGAAATAGAAAGCTCCAAAGGTCAGTACCCGGCAGGCCATAAATCGTCAAGACATGAAAGGATTGACGGACATAAAAAAAAATGTTTCAACAGGGAAACAACGCACCCAAACCGTCACACAAGATCCATCAAAATTAAGCTTTTAATACCGAAACAAATTGTAACAAGCCAATCAGAGCAAGTGAATCAGTTCAGAAATAACGTCCAAAAATTAAAACTAACCAATGGAAGAAGAGCATCATGACGCTGTTTTAAAAAGAGGAGAACTTATAAATAAGGGTAAAAGGCAGGACACGTGGTTCTTTTTAGGTATTTTGGTTCCGACGTCGTATTAGAAGGTTGTTCCGGGGAAGTGCTTCTCCTGATCGAAAGAGTTAAGTGTTTGTGAAGGACTTTGCCTATCCTATTCGTCGTTTTTCTTTTTTAATAGAACTGTTAAGTTTATAAAAGTCAATAAAAAGTTATCCGTCGTTTTAAAAACTAAAAGAATCGTCGTATTAAAGTATAAGAAGTCTTCGTGGTCGTTAAGTGAGATAAGTGTGAAGTTTAAGGAGTCATCGTCGTATTAAAATTAAATCAGTGAGAAGAAGTATCGCCGTAAGAATTAAAAGCATCATCGTCGCAAGAGTGAGTGAAGAAAGGTGTAACCCGCGATTGGGATCATCTACGGGAGAGGCAAACCATCCAACCATCACGCAATCTTCGAGAGAACCACGGAACGAGAACAACCCAAAAAACTGGAAAGGAACACGTCAATTGATAAGTAGAACTTAAAGGACAATACATTTAATAAATTACCACCAAATTTTGTTTTTTGTAATAATAAAATAAATTATAGCCACCTAAGAACCAACGAACCCCAATAGAGATTTAAATTAAATTCAAGTAAATAACCTTCAGTTAGCCGGAGCAAATATTTTATAAAGCTAATTAAAATTAGAGTCAAAATTAAATACAAATTAAATTGATGCATTCTTAAATTCCTTGTTTTAGACTAAGTTGTTTAGGATAAGAATTTATAGTGAAGATGTACCTAGTTTAACCCGTAGTATAAAATTGTAGAATAAGATATTAATCAGTAATATTTTGAGCATCAAGGTAAAATTTATGTTTTTAAATGATTAAAAATTAATATTTTAAAGAATTATTTATTCAAAATGTTTAATTAAAATTGAGTTATAATCCCACATGTTTTGAGTGTTATTATTTTAATCAATTGTCAAATAACTAACGAACTAATAACCAAATGAATCATAATAATATTAATAAATAGTAAAAGAAATATAGGAGAGTTTTCCTATATTTAAGCGACCAACGTGTAGCAAATAACTAATAATAATAAAAAAAAGAGAGCGTCTTAAACGTTATAATATATATATATATATATATATATATATATATATATATATATATATATATATAGTAATTAATTCCTCAAAGGTTGCCAAAAAAATACATCTTATATAAATAGTTAGAATAAATATAAGTAATTTAAAATAAAGATAATTTCTAATCAAATTACCGTTTCAAATTTTCTTTCTGTCAATTTCATGACTATAATATACAGACGCAATGTTCATAGCAATCATATTCACCTTCAGTGGATTTGAAAATTTTATCGTTCTTAATTCATTTTTTTCTAAAATTTTCTTTTTTACTTCTTTATATATTTAGATATAACAAGTATTATATGTGTGCTAGTATCGAATATGTCTTGTTAAACAACACACACACACACACACACACACACACACACACACACACACACACACACACACACACACACACACACACACACACACACACACACACACACACACACACACACACACACACACACACACACACACACACACACACACGGACCGGTTGATAAACTACAGGTATGGTGTAAAATAATTTTGTTTTGAACTTGTAAATAATAAATGAAAACGTGAACATGACCAACACTGAAAAGGGCCAACGTAGTATATTATCAAGTTATATAATGGAAACTAAAACTACAAACTAGTGGCTTAATAAACTAGGAGAGATAAAAGACACCAAGCTGAGCCAAAACTTTACATGGGTAACAAACCAATGGATTCAGTGCCAACAAAATGTTACCTAACGGTTTTTCTTGATGAACATACTTTTGTCCCCTCACTTCAAAGTTTAGCGTGAAGTCACATGTTACTGTCAATTAAATGAACAAATATATGCTTATTAAAGTGGAATACTTTTTTTCAATTTCGTGTTATTAGAATCCGAAACAGTCTTATATCTAACAGGATTTTCTGTTAAGTTTAAATTTAAGGCTTCATTTATTTTCCTTCAAATATTTTATTTGTTTCCACTGTACATTATTTTTGTCTATTCTAATTAAATTTTTTATTTAATTGAATAATATTTTTAATTTCTATCTGATCATGGGTTTTTTTTTGAGTTCCCTAACATATATTCAGAAGTCTTTGTATTCCGTCAAAATACTGCCTTTTAATTTTACAATTAACACTATAAATGCATGTTTTATATTCCCATTGTTTAGTCCCATTTTTGATTTAGTGTGAGACAGGACATGATCAACGTCGTTAAATTTTAATTATGAATTGAATGTATTGCTTAGTTAAAATCATTGCATTTGCTATGGAGTTAACTCTATGTTTTATATTACTTACCAAGTAAACAGGAAAGACGTAGGACACTCTTGTCTAATAAGATTAAAATAAATACCATTTACAGAATTTTGTGCAGGAAAGTTCGATAAGAGCAACGAATGTTGACATCCTTGTTTTAAGCACTTAAATTGATAAGCTTACGTACATTACTCAGAGTGATGAGCCTGTTTATGAAACACATCTGCTCAGTATTGACTGACACACTTAAGATAAATAACATGTTTTAGAAACTTATTTATTCATGAGAGGGTAATGTGTCGATAATAGGATTTATCGTTTTATTACTCTTGTATGACTCCCTTCAGGTAGTTGTAATCTTGTGAGACTTTCATACAAAAGTTACATTTATCTGACGAGGGACTAGGTTTACATGTAAATAATAATTAAAAAAATAATAGTATGGAATCAATTATTAGACAACATTATAGGCTGACAACAAGACTGTCATACTTTTAAAAATAAATGTTTTGAAATAGAATTTGTCTGTTGCTGTATGTATCCTGACGTCAATAGTCGCTTATAATGCACATCTCAAACAAACGGATGATTGTCTGTCTCTGGTGGATCTCTAAAAACCATTTTCAACATTTTAGATAGTTCTACATTTGTCCTGCTATAATACAGGGATACATTTAGACGTGAGCAGCAAAGATGTCACACCGTATTATAAAATAGAAAACTTTAGCCTAAGTATAAAGTATGTTTTTACTAGTTTTGTGTTTTATAATAACTGGTATTTTCATGTAATAAATTTGTTTTATGAACTTTATGGAGCGAATTGATAATTGTAGAGACTGAATATGAGACTAATAAATCGCTTGAAACCACCGTCGCTTTTACCAGGTGTGTTTAGACCATTAGACTAAAAAATATATATATTGTTAATTCCTAGTTGTAATAATATTAGGTAAATACGGTTTTTTGCTAAAAACAATAATTAAAATATATCATCTCAATGTCAAGACTATGACATAATGTAAAGCTATAAATGTTAATGTTATTCATTTTATCATAAACTTAAAGTTCACTCATTATTATTGAATAACAATCATCTTAGCCTACAGTGTGTGCGAATAATGTGTGGCTTTTAATTCTTCGTTTCTTTCTCAGTCGGCTCCTTTTGTTATGAATACTCCTAAAAATAAGTTATAAGTTACAACATACACCAAGAGAAGGGACGACGAGGTAGTAAAATAAATAATGATGTCGTTTTTCTCTGTTACTTTATAATTTATAGGAACATAGTAATATAAAAACAAAATTTTAGGTTTTTAACTCTACATAAGAATTATTTTTCTGGTTTAGTTTCGTGTAAAACCTATTGTTTTCCTTAGTAGATAGACAGGGTTTCTTTAGCAGAAGGAATACTAAATTGTGTATAGCTCAACGGTTCTATTATTACCGTAACTAATGTTTTTGACTTCAGGTAATCCGTTACCTATAAAAGGAATTGCTATTCTACTTTAACAAGACACTCTATAATAGCAAGCAGTGATGAATGTATTGTCAAAGACCTTTCACTCTGTGGTTGTCTAAAGGTTGACATCAACCGTCCTTGGCATGCGTAATAACGTCTTCAACGTTGTCTTGCAAGACTACCTCTCCATTTATCGATATCATTTTGCAATAACCCTGTACCATTTATCAATGTCGTCAAGTTACCGTTTTGCCTCGGTGGGTTTAACGCTTACTAATGCATCACTCGCAGATACAGCTAACAAAAATTTCTCAAATTTAAGTTTATCGCATGTAAATGGTACGAGATGCATAATAAAGTGTAAACACAAATTTCAAAATCTATGTTGTCTATTAATTTAATTTTAGTAATTAAACGCGAAAACTACTCAATGGCGAATTTTATATATTTTAACGAGATGTCCTTTTATTGTTGTTTAAAAACAGTTGTCGTTCTTTAACATTGATATGCATATTGTAAGATCTTTATTATAGTATAAATAAAAATAAGTCGTAAATTAAGATATAACTACATTTTTTAAGGCATACCAACTTTTGATCCTCGTTGCCATATAAATAAAACGTCTAGGTGTAACAAAGAGATATCTATTTATAGCCCTCGAAATTCTAATAACGTCAGATTGGAATGAACAATTTTTCTACTTTAAAAATAACAACAGTTGGTCAAGATTGACCTCAAAAAAAATTAGGATTTAAACAAGAAATAGATAAAAAGAAAAGTTTATCTAGTGTACCATGGAATTTCCACATTCCAAAATTAGGCTAAAATCCAACACACCTACATTTTTTTCTACATTTATGCAATTCGGACTGTCTGAACGTTGTCTACAAATAAGAAATTATTAAGGACTAAGAATTGTTTCATAATATAAAAATAATCTTTATTTTTTAAATTACAAACCACTTTTTCTGGTAAACAGAATTTTACATAGTGATTTGTTAAGTACAATATTATTATTAGGTTAATATTCTATTTTCATTCTATTAAGATGTGTGTTTATATCTGACTTATTTTTATAAAATTACGTACCACAATTTTAATACATTTTGTTTGTACAAAGTTGTAAGTGTTTATTGATTATTGTTTTCTTGACATGTTATTTCATTGTAAATATGTGTTTGGTTTTTTTGTGAGTACATATTTATTGTTATTTACTATTTTATGTTTGTTTTACACTTTTCGATATTAGCATACACATGTGTTAGCTTATATGTTGGTAGAGATAGTAAGTTGTAGGGAGAAGTTTGTTTTTGTTTTGTTTTTTTTAAGTACAAAGTCGAAATTAACTGAAGATTTGAGTAACTACTATATTTTAATTCATAGCTAAATCAGAAAAACGCTGGTCTTGTTAAGAGTAGAAGAATATATATATATATATATATATATATATATATATATATATATATATATATACAATAATCTAATCTAACAGAACGAGTTTGGGCAAATGCTCTCTAGAACATGTAACTAAAGGTTATCTAGGGATGTGACACAAGGCAGATTATATCATATTGATGCACGGACATCAATCAAAAGATACTGCTGAAAATGTTTACAATCTCTCCCGTTGATAATCGAGCATTTATCATATTTATAAGTCTACCAAGCAACTTTCACATTGCCTAAGGTCAATATAAGACAGATTATACAGCTAGTGTGTTTTTTTCTTGACAGCTGACCGCTTGACGATAATAACTGCCAAGATTACAATTGAAACAGTAGAATAAAATAGACTTTTGCAAACAAAGTGTCTTGTGACTTGACTCCGAATATTAAAAAAAAAATTAAAGTATATATTTTAATAGACAGTCAATGTGATATTAATATACTACATAAGGCAATCATAGTAGCAGTAGTGTAAATATCCAAAGCGGCAACGTATTAAGATTTATCCTTTAAAGTTTATTTAGTTTTATTTCATATAAAAAAGTATAAAATTATTAAAACCATAATTATACAAAACCAATCTACAATCGAACATTAATTTGTTACGGTTTAAACTTCAAAATATCGTCATTTTGATGATGTGTTTTAAATTTTCATTCCTGCAGGTATTGGTTAGAAGTAACTTTAACTATGTACCATACACCTACGTCAAACTCACGAATATTCATTGGCAGGAAGTGTTAATCGTATTTTGTGCGCTTCTATAAACAGGAAGGCCTTTACTTACTTGAAACTAAGTTCTGCCTCGTGAATCAGAGGAAAGTCACGATATTTGGGGAAAATTAACTGGAAATAAATTCAGACTGTTAATATTTTAAAGTAGGCTCTTATCGTGACAGTATTTCTTATTTATAAAACAGAAAAGTAATGTTGTTAGATGTTCTTTATATTCATTTTATTACACTCGAATTATCAAATATTGTATATCTTCTAACATATACCAGATTATTACATGAAGCATTTATGACGAAGAATGTTACTTCACGCAATGAACTGTTGTTGTACATAAAATAAACTCGCACTTTTGAAATTAACTAGTAACTTAGCTTTGTCAATATATTGCCATTTTGCAAAATTCCTCATCAACTTGTTGCTATTACAATGAAGGAAATTATAATATCAAGACAAAACTATTACAATTTACATATAATAACAGCTTGTAATTAGCCAAAGTATTTGATTTTTGGTTTATTTATCCTACAAATGTATATGTATTTAGAGTTGGTTTTATAATATATATATATATATATATATATATATATATATATATATATATATAAGCACAATAATAGGCATTTAACATTTTATTTCATTTCAGGACACTAGCTTTACAAAAAAAAAATGGAAGAGCAACTTTTATAAATTTTCATGGAGTTACAAAAAAAAACTGAATATTGAACTAATCGTACTTTATCAATAAAATTAAACTTAAGGAATTTCTTAACGTATTTATAAAATGAGTACATATTTGAATTCTAAATTTTAATTGAGTAAAAAATAAGAATGAATACTTCACATTTGAAAGTGACTTTCGAAGTTTTAATATCAACAAATAAAATACAACAGTCGAATGGTTATGATGAAGAACTTCGTATAAACTATTGTGTTATTAAATTTCGGACACAATATGTTAGCTGAGGTTAAGTGATGTAATACAAATGTATCTGTTTATATTTTTTAAATAATTTCTTCAGAATATAAACACACCACATACACAAACGGTTATTGTTTTGGGTGACTATTGGGTAAAACCTGCTTTCTAAATAATTAATGACACACAATTCCTGAAATTAATTTTGGTCATGGTAAAACAAAGTCATAATAATAATAACAATTCTTAAAATTACTTAAACTGTTACATAGTTATTGAATTACTTTCAAGATATATTTAATATAAAACAAAAATGTGATTATTGTTCTAACAAATCACATCAAATAAATAATAAATTCTTAAAAAATAATTAATCAATTATATGTTTGTATCTTATTTAATTTATTAAACATTAAAAGTTAAAATAAACTTGATCAAAGGAGGCAGCTCAAGGTAACAAACTTGAAGAGCAAATTGGATTTATTTTGTGGAACACAATATTAACCTCTATTTAAGGGATGTGAATATAATTTTAATTTTTTCGTTCACTAGATAATTACAATCCTTTATTTCAGAAGCTGGGAGTATATCTTCTTACCATAACCTAACCTATCCATATTTTCCAGAAAAATATCGAAAAAATACCACTTATATTCTTAATGTCAATATGGAAACAAATTTGTTTGAATTTATACCTTAAGTTTAATATTACCTGAAGCTACAATATTTTCTCATTAAATGTATCAAGAACCTGTAAAATATAATATGTGTTTTATTAATGTGAAAATGAGTGAAAAGCAGATATCTATTCGTCCATAATAATTTTCGCTTTAGCTTATACGGTATTTCAATTCCACATATTAAAATGAATATTTAAAACTATAATGTAACCGCCTGAGGTACTTGTAACAACACCATTGCAGGCAAACTAACCTCTGCTCTTAGTTTAGTGGGTATTTGAAAACTATTTCCATAAATTTGTGTTTTTTCTTACATTACATGATAGGCTAATAATTCTTGACACCTTGGATAACCATAGAGACTTATTAAAATAAATTATTGAATATATTGAATAAAGATATAATATGTATTTTAGTAATAAAATATAATGCTGAATAATGTAATAATAATATTAAACATATTTGTTAATGTTTTTTTTTTTTTAATTACAGTTTTATGATACTGTGGAACAATTCTTTATCTTTTCTCATTTCAATAAGTATGTCATGTATTGAAATAAGGAAATAAACAAGGCAAATAAGGATTGCTCAACATCATCGTGAACAGGTAATTTAAAAAAATAAAATAAAATAATATATAATCATGAAATATTGGTTAATTTTCATAATTATGAATATTTCGACTACTCGGATAACAGATATGTACAAATGCAATTATAATCAGTTATACTAATAGGTCTATAGGTCTAAGATCACCTTATAAAATAAATGGGGAAAAAATTATAAAATCCTATATTCCTCGTACACTATTTAAAAATAATGAATTTCAAGCATAACAGAAGGAAAATAATACAAATTTGATCATAATTTTGTAGTATCATGCTCCTCAGCTATTTCGTTTTTGTAATTCACAAATTACTAGTTCTACTTTCTCCTATTTACGTTGTAAAAGAAAGTTGACTGACGGGTCAAAAATGAATGTCTATATTTTTTACGGATGTATCCATTTCGAGATCCTTTGAGGCCAAAAAAGTGTTTTTTTTTTGTTTTTTTTTTGAATGAAGCCCGTCTATAGTTTATCGTCTGTCGTCTGTCATATAGGACTTGCCGTTCTCTACAGCCCAAATGCATAGCTCACATGTTTGGCTATTTCTCAGAAGGTTGTATTACTTCTTCTTTTGTAGTTCCTTTTGTAACCTAAAAAAGGAATTCAGAAATAAAACTAGCCACTTGATAACGGCAGTTGATTGATACTCACGAGACTTTCAGTGTTATTAATGTTTTGAAATTATTTAAAAACGATGAATTGTTCATATTATTGATAGATTTTAATCAGACACTTACCATTATTTGACTATATAATAACTGATAGACGAAATTTCGAGAGTATAAATCAACTACAGCCATCAAGTTATAAACATAGAATATGAATAAAATTGAAAACCCACAACATGTCCTAGTATCCTGGTGACATGTAACTCAAAATTCGAGAGTAAATTCCGTAAGAAACTGAAAACATAAAATTACGATTCTCTTAATATCAACTACAACGATTTAGATCAAACATTGCTGATATGTATCACATCTGTAACAAAACAAAAGTAATTCAATCTGTAATCTCTTCAAAACGCCTTTTCGTGATAAATAACAATAATCTTTAAAAAAAAAAAAAAAGGCTGATATCATAGATGTAAATTTTCAGAAACGGATGTCCAAATATTATTCAAACTTTGGTGAAACGTAAAAATTAATAGCCCAAAAATCATTTGTAAAAATAATACTATATGTTTTTATTATTCTGAGGATGCTTTTATGACACAAACGGCTTTAGGTATTTATTTAAATATGTGAACTTTTTTTAAAGACAGCGATCGGCAAGCATGTTTTATTTTCACCTTTTTGTGAACTACTACCGAACTAATATGTTTTGTGAATATTAAATCTAAGACTTACCGTTTACAATATTCTGATTTTGTCGTTTATACGACGACCGTTTCGGCTATTCCGCCATTTTCAAGTAAATATACTATGGTTTCCCTTGAAATGGCGGAATAGCCGAAACGACAAAATCAAAATATTGTAGACGGTAAGTATTACATCTATTATTTAATATACCAACATTCGGAATGGCGACTAACCAATGTTATAATGTTTTGTGACTACTAATTTTGGTTATCATTTATTTGACTTTGGGGATGGTGCGTGAGGAAGTTTGTGCAATATTTGTTTACAATTTTTTTAACATTCGGAACTTAAGAAAGCGTTATAAATTATTGCAATCTTATTTTTAACAATGTCTTACCGATTGATTAAAAAGTTTTTTTTTTTTTTTTAACAATTAGCATGTCTTCAGTATGTGTTTAAATTCAATAAAATGTTGGATGTATTAAACTGACAAAAAGTTAACGGTAAGAGCCTGTAACCTTAATAAATTATAATTTACTTTTGAAAGATTTGGAAAGTTGTTAATCATAAAGTTAGGCCTATTTAATGCTGAGTAAATGGGTGATCATATAAAACTTTTGGATGTAGGCGTTTTTATGACGGAAAATATAGGAATAGAATTACATATTAAAAAGCACTCAATAAAACCATATGTTTATTGAAGAATTTTATTACGTTCAGGATTTAATATTTTATTACTTCATTTATTATTTCCCTCTCAAAATATATTTTATTCATTTGTTCAAGGTTTATAAACAAATTTACCATTTATTTATAGCTTCTTATAACAGTTTAGTTGATAAAACTGTATTTATTAGTGTAATAAGAAGTGATAAAAATATTCTAAACTGTTAATGTGTATATACAAATAGTTTCATATTACAATATTTGACAATATTCATTAATATGAAATGTAAAACAATAAGTTAGCACATTATGTAAATTTTTACATAATTTATTATATCTTTTTTTTTTTTTTTTTTTTTTAGATTCTTCACTGACATTCAATCAAAAGTAGGATACACTTATTTACAAATATAGCCTACATATTGTGGGCGTTGGAAAAAAACTAATTAACCTGTTGGATAAAAACTGAGGTTTGTTTGACAATTTTATAAAAAAAACTGTTGAATCAGTAAATTAACATGACTTAATCCTGTTTTACTTAAATCATTTGTTTTACTAAAGTTTCAAGTTTTTAGTTATATATATGACTTGCGAATGTTCTCAATTTCTTTTTGCAATTTTGAAGTTCAATAATTTGTTTAACTTAATTCCGCTTTTATCGTAGAGAGTTGTGGTTGAAAACCATAAGTCCAAAATTACAATATGTACATCTTTGTTAAACACCTTGTTAAATGCTCATGTTTTTTTTCCCACAGTAATGTTAAAACAGGTCAATATTTTTACGTAACGTATATGGCTGTTAGTTGCAATTCCCAAGTGTTTGATTCCAATTTGTAAACGTATCTACAGGAAATTATCGAGAAAGTTCTCAAGAGAATAAATAATAACAGAGAAGGCAAAAATGGTAATTTTTTATATATATATATATATATATATATATATATATATTACTGATTTATCCTATACAAAGGTCGATAATTTATAAAATAATTTTTATATTTCATTTCGTAATTATTACAACCTTATTATGGCTACGGACTTTTATTTATTTGTTTAGACTTTGTAGAATAATAAAAATTTAGAAGCAATGTTATAATTTCATTAAATTTTATAGATTTATATTTGTAATTTTTTTCAATGGTTTAAAGTAATTATTAAAATCAGTTTACATCATTTGCATAAACCTAAGTCCATCACTCGTCGAAACCTAAACAATTCTTTTTTATAATTATTCATATCAATAATTATTCATATATATGTATGATTGTTTGTTTTTATAAAATTTATTCTAATTTAGTGATTTACTTGATTTTGAGGTTTCATTAGATTAAACATAATTTAATAATCGTTTAATTTTTTTTAAATAGGTCTTGTGTAAATTTAACAATAGCAATACATGCACTGTGTTATGAAATAATTTACTTCTATAAACTCTTAAATCCAATCTGAACTTTCTTATCGGTATTAGTTCAAATCTGTTACGTAAAATTGGGTTTCGCTACACACTGCCTACACGCACTACCAGTTTTTGTTGACACGGCCTAAGAATAAATATCATAATAATAATAATAATATTAAATTATATCAGTCCTTACCTAAAACCAAAGCTATCGATTCTTATATAATCAAGCAGGTTAAGTTTACCATGGTAGGGATATAGTGGAGTTAAGATAACAAATCTTACGACTACATTGTTCCAAAACCATTCGATGGGATCGATCACTTCCTTATAAAACAGATAATTTCATTTAAATGATGAAAAATATCGCCTTGTTATATCTGAGATGAACACTGCAAATAGCTGCACTTGTACGCACGGCGTCAGTAGAGAACGATAGCTCGGAATAGTAACTCAGGAAGTCGCATATTACACACTCAAACTCTAATGGTTCCAGCCAAAAACAATTTCAGTTGTCACAATCTAAAAATTTATTTTCAAGTTGTAATTTACCTTTCTGAATCAAAAATATTATCTTTAAAGTT
The DNA here is from genome assembly GCA_963513935.1 of Aphrophora alni. Taxonomy (NCBI): domain Eukaryota; kingdom Metazoa; phylum Arthropoda; class Insecta; order Hemiptera; family Aphrophoridae; genus Aphrophora; species Aphrophora alni. Next base: position 29,690,529 of record OY740770.1, read on the forward strand.
ACACATATATTTCTAAACAAGATTATATTTTTTATATACCTCGGATTATCTATGTGAGAAACAACTGAAGAATATTCTTTGTCGCCAGTTTTAGTTTATAAGTTATTACAATTCCCAAAGTATATTAAATTTCCCTTCAAACAATTAGTTATTAAACATCATAACACAGATCATTTTCAAGGATTGTAGAAAATGAATTGAATTGTATTCAAAGTTTAACTAAATTTAATGCTTTGTTTGGTAAAATAAAGGTATTGATATTTAACATACAATTTCTGAAATTTAAATCCTCCTTTAATAAAAGCAAATCGTGATTTGATAGTTTATGTACGTTATTTGTTTTTCTATGTTAATATATAAGTAAACATATACAAAACATAAACATAAATTTTGGTTACTTTTTATACAATTACGTCAACTAAAATTAACCAATTAAACCAGCAAATAATCAATCAATTTCTCTGTATTTTGTGTAGTAAATAACGTATTTATACTTCTTGATCAATAAAGACATATCAATTTTTTACTATTGTTTTATCTTAGGCCTAGTGGAAAATATAACAATAAACAAAATTAAGAGGGAAACAACAAGTGAAGGATTAAAAAAGTGTAGAAATTATAATATAAAATACCATTAAAATACAAAAAAAGGAATATATATTGTCGTGTGTTATTTACAATTTGTTTAATTTAAAATATAAAATAACTTTTCATATAATATTAGGTTATTAGTTACTACTGTCATAAATAACCCTCCAAAAAATAACTAATTTTAAACATTTAAACATAAAACTGTAAGGTCCCCGTGGGACCTATTAAATACCATTCATTAAATAGATTACTTTGTTATATTTTATACACAACTAAAAAACTCCACTTAAATACCACGTACTTTATATCCCATAGTTAAAAAAAATGTAAAGATCAACCGGTAATACATTTTTTAGTCTAAATTATCCACAAATGTTAATTGGTTTCTTTTTTATAAAAGAAGAATGGTTCCCCGAATGTATTTCTTCAGATTACATCACAAAAAAAAAAAAATACAATAATTCATAAGAACGACCACTAACATAGAGTTAAATTTGAACTATTATTATTTTATGCATGTTATTAGATATTAAAAGTTATAAAAAATATACATTTCCTAAGGAATTGTTACAGTGACTAATGAGTTATAGTTATAAAAAAAAAGTTGAAAAAATAACAGACAAGCAACCACCAAGAATTGTACGAGAGTATCTAATTCAATCACAAATATATAAATGGAAGTTGAATAACATAATAAAACCGCCTTAGGTGCTTGGAACACTTCTTCCATAGAACACAGTTGTGCAATTACTCAAACCCTCTTCAAAACCATTTGAAAAGAGATTTATTTTATGTTTGGCATGGGTTGATGATTCTTGAGAACATTTGTAAATATTGAACGATAATAAAGAACATTCTGTGACAATTTTTTAAAGCCCTAAATAATGTTGTATTACTTGCTGGAATAATGTTAAAAGTAATAATAACGCTTATTAATCATAAATAAATCTTCATTTTTAATTTTCACGTATAATAAATATAAAAATAAAATTTTAATATAAATACTAAAATGAACTCACCCTACAAAATATGTGTTTAATAACTACAAGCTTATTGTTGTTATACAATAACTTAAACGAACTCCAGTACAACAGAACAAACACAAAGTTAAATATTATATGAGAGAGAGAGAGAGAGAGAGAGAGAGAGAGAGAGAGAGAGAGAGAGAGAGAGAGAGAGAGAGAGAGAGAGAGAGAGAGAGAGAGAGAGAGAGAGAGAGAGAGAGAGAGAGTAACGTAATTAGTTACCATCTTTCTAAATGTATTCGTTTTGTTAATTAACAAACTGTTCTTTTTTATATTCTGAACATAACACAATATTTCTAAATGTTACACACCTAGTTTAAAAATATTTTAACGATTCAATTAATGTTTAAATAGTATTTCAACCAAGCAAACTCATTTTCTATATTTTAAAATAATATATATGTTGTATCTAATAACCTGATAAATTCAGTACAGAATAAATGGTAATTTTATAGTTTTCTGTTAACTACTGTGAAGACTTAATAGAATCTGTAAGGCTTACTTTAACTTAATAGGGTATTTAACGAATTTTTTGGCTTTAAAATATTACGAAACTATTAAAAATTACAATTCTCCTATCTTAGGCATTGCAAGTTGAAGAAGGAGATAAAATTAATATAGAGAGAAATTTGAGTTTTAGAACTAAATCTTTTCTTATGTACAGTAGAATTCATGTTTCCTTTACACATTTTATTACTTAAAAACTAATTAAAGCGTTCGCGCACTTACACATACAGATGTGAAAATGATAATTACAATATCTAATAAAAAGTAGTTGTTTTGGTTTCCAAGTTTATTGAAATATAATTTTAAAAATATAGTTTTTAATTTATTGCAAATAAATATATAATTGTTGTTAAAATGTAGTTGTTATCTCTCATCAGCACGATGTCTTTTAAGTATCATAAACATATCCCGGGTAATTATTTTTTTGTGTTGTTCATATGATGATCCTGCATAATTGTATATACAAATTACCAAGCTGCACAAAATAAGTTATTATGTATACAAGACCTAGATACAAACCTCGGATGTGATATGAATGGATTGAGCCAAGCAATCATATAAGACTCGTAAAAACGAGCCGTCCAGAACACAGCAAGGTGGCAAAAAGCTCACAACTGCTTGGAACCGGTGCGCTTGACATCAAGACAGAGCTTCACTTAAGTTGACACATAACTCCACAGACATCGTATTTCTTAGTAAAACAACTCTAGGGGAATCTTTTATAATTAGTTTAGAACCATTTTTTTTTTTAAATTCTGATCCAGCAAGAATTGAAAAAAAGTAGTATGCGAGCATTTTTCTTGATGTGAGATCAGGTTTAAACTGTCAGCTAGAAATTTGTAATATAATTCTGTAATTATTTTTTGTTCCAAGTGTAATACTACAAACTGCTTTGGTGCATTGCATACAATGAACAGAGCGTATGAGAGCGCACGGTTTAGAATAGACGCCGCGCCTCTAAAAGTTACGGAACGTGTAAACGTATCATTATTTTTCTACAGTAAAAGATTAAAACAAAGTAGCTTAAGAGATTTGTTTATTAAAAGCCGACGTAATACAGAAACATAAAAATGGTTTAAAAACTTGGGAAGATTCAATAGCGTTCAATTTAATTTTTTTCACAATCACAATTTTACCTGGTATTTAATAATTTTTTATGCCCTGCTATGGAAAAAAAACAAGGGAGACATGGATGCAGTTTTAAAAAAGGAAAAGCTTTTATCCTACAGAAAACAGTTGGATCTGTGGTGTGCATTTTTCTCTATTGATTCTTACACAATTAATAATTTTTGAGCCAAAAAACTAAAACCAGATGCCGTATCCAGATTTTAAAAATTTTCCTGAACACTTAAACCTAAAGAAAAGATACCTCGAATTACCTTTTCGCCTAAGGTAAGCTTCAACTGTTTTATAAGGTTAATTTTATTATTTATAGTCTATTACTTGAGTCGAAAACATGACTATAGTTAGAATCATATATTTTTTTAAATTGCAATTCAACGGTTTCTTTTTGGATTTTATTATTTTCCAATTAAACTTAATCTAATAATAATAACTATGGAAAATACCAGAAATGTTATTTTCAGAAAAGCTTGTTTCCTGACAATGAATTGGATATACCCATTATTGAAAAAGGACATTCTTGAAAATACTGAAATTGCAAGTGAAAGTTGTATGAAAGTCAAGCTAAATACAGGTTTTTAACATTAAATGAATAAGTATATTTTAACAATATTGACAACATTACATAAAATATTTTATTTCCAGTTTTGTGAGTAAGTTTAGTTATATCTGTAATCAAAGGGAATCTGAGCTTTGTTAAATAATATTAGACAAAAATTTTATTCCTGTTAAATTTTAATTTTAATTTCATATGAACTGATATAATACAATTTAATAACTTATGTTTAGAAATTGTGTAATTGTAAGTGAAAATGCTAATATCTTGCAATTTGATCCTGTTGTTCAAACCTCAGTAGTAAGCTTTACGAGTGCTTATGAGCAATGTAATAATAACACTAATAAGGATAGTATTGACTTGGATTTACTGTCATTAGTAGATGAACCAAAATTCTCTTATTTAAAAAAAGTTTTGTATTATATTTGTAGAATTCTTGTAAGAAAAGCTCAAAAAACTGTATCATGTACTGTTAAACGTGTAAATTTATGATGAGCACAATAGCAATAAGAGTTACACATATTTTATTAATATATTAAATCAATGTAAACTTATTGAAGTAAGTAAAGATGTATTTCATGTTGTAATATTTTTGATGGCATTGTAAAACATAATTGTATATTAAAAATTTTATTTGGTACAGTTAAAACCCCTGTGAACAGGACCATTTTAACTGTTTGTAATATGCTAGCAGGCTAGGTTTTTTTTAAATCATCCCATTGTGAGGAATATGGTGAAGACCCACATTTTAATAGTTTAATTACAATAGTTTTATATTTTGTATAGGAAGTAACGTTTTCAGCATGCACTACTTCAGGAATTCGCCAGAAATTTTAAAAAAAATTAATTTTGTTTAATCATTTTGGAACTAGGAAATAAAAACTTATTTTCAAAAAACAAAGTGTTTATTGTTGAAATTTCCTTGGTTTATCGAATTAAGAAAACCGAACAAGTATTCAACCATTGTAAACATAAACGCTATGCAACGCAGGTAGCGAGCGTGCATGCACAGTTGCAACAATTTTCTTGTTCGTGTTCAAGACAATGAAACAATTAAACTAACGGACTGAAATACATTTACAAAAGGTAAAACATAGATAATGTTTTTGAAGTGGTGTCATCATATTTCTAATTGTTAATGATTTTTTTGCAAAACAAGTAAAAAGCAATACATTTTTTAGTGTTAGCATTTTAGAAATAACGCGGAATCCACTTGCTTTTTATAACAATTGTTAATATTTTATTTAGACAAAGTTATTTGTACTGGTAGACTCATTGAAATTTCACGTTCAAATCTATAAAATTTCAATGGGATAGCATGTGATCTGTACGTCACAGGGTGTGATAATGAAAGCCATGTTTCCGCGAGCGGTGGCTGGCGAGAGCTAAGTTCTTGCTGGCAGGTTCTTGCCTGGCACTTTTCTGCCTCATTGAAACATCAATCTACAGTATTTCTATTTCATCCAAGATAAAAACTAATTACCAAAAACTGCTTTAAATGGTTGCCATTTTGAAATGTCTTTACCATTTATTAAATCATGATTAAAAATTTGTAGAACAAGGCTTACGTGGAAAATTTATCTTAATTTAATTTGAGCTAAAATTCCAGATGCTAATTTTTAGATTTTAAACTTTTATTTTTATTAGTTTTTTTTACATTGTATATGCTCAAATAATTAATTTGTATACAATAAAACACTATTGAGTCTCAAAAGATTCACAATGTAAGATATTGTGGAATCATTTATAGGTTATAGGTGAAAGGTCAACGATCATAACAAACAATAAATTGCACTAAAATTAAAAATTATTAGGTGTTAGAACACGAATTAAACATGGAGACATAACATACAAACACACACACACACACACACACATATATATATATATATTATATATATATATATATATATATATATATATATATATACATTTATGTCTAAGGTAAAATATATTTGTCCAACTGGTAATATATATTTCTTAATGTATATATAAACCGTAGAAAAAGTAAACAAAAAAGAATACAGAACTTTCAGCTTTGTAAAGAAATATTAACTAAAACGTTCTGTAATGTATGTGGTTTACTTTTATTATGATTTATATATACAATATTATATATATATATATAAATATATATAAATATATATATATATATATATATATATATATATATATATATATATATATATATATATATATATATATAGTATTCAGTCCAACAAATATGTGCCAAAATATAAAATATTCTTATGTCTTTGATTAGTGCATATTTTATAAACTTTGTTTTTTTTTCCATTTAATAGACAAGTAGAATTGATAAGTTACAATTTTTTATTAAAAGGATAAATTCGTTTAGGAAATTTAACAACCTCCGGATTTATTGTTTTGTATTTCATTCAATTTTTTCCGTTTATGTAAAACAAATAAATTTCATTCACCTGCACAAAGTTTAGAAAAGGAATTATAATTTATTTATAAAAAACTACAATAAATGATGTAAAGTAAACCGTAAAAGGTATTTCAATTCAATTAAACAGATTGTTTGTATTTGTAAAATATATAAACAATTGACGATTCAACTTATGCTTACAACATTTAATAGATTACAATTAGCTTTTATGGTGATATTTCAGGTTCATTTCATCAATTTAACCCTTTGACGAGTGCGGCCGTTCCTGAACGTCCCAAATAGCCAACAGCTGGTTAGTAAGTATTTACAAAGAAAATTGTTGTCAAGGAGTAAGAAAAAATTTTTTTTAAATAGTTGTTTTATTGGTTACAAATGTATAATAATATAATAATATTGTGTTAAAAACTTGTAAGAATAAAAATTTACACTGATAAATGTACTTTAAAAAAAATTTGCACTGAAAAATCATTGTCACCCGTCGGTATAGCAGACATACACAGACAAAAACGTTTGCTGGGCCGCTTTTTTTCTACGAATCAATTTAGTATAGCCTACATAATGGAAAATATAACATTTCTTTTCAGTTTTCTTGGAAGCGTGTGTTGGTTTCGTTTGCTGATAGCGGTATCCCATTGTCGGCGGCATAAAAACACCGTGGCATTGTCACCCGTCGGTATAGCAGACATACACAGACAAAAACGTTTGATGGGCCACTTTTTTTCCACGAATCAATTTAGTATAGCCTACATTATGGAAAATATAACATTTCTTTTCAATTTTCTTGGAAGCGTGTGTTGGTTTCGTTTGAGACGCGGCTAAATGTGTCAAAAGACTAGACAGAGGGGAATCTGTAAAAAAGCTTTGTAGTGTTTAATTTTTCATGTTTGATGTATAATATACGTAACATAATATAATGATACAAATCACTTATACTAGACAAGGAACATAGGCACAGGTGTGTGTAGGGGGGAAACAACCGCGGAGAAGACGATGCCATCGCCTACATTTACGCGTCAATCAATACGCATGGTGAATTCTCCTGAAACCACGCCCCCTGGAGTTGTCCTGCCTTACAATTGTGAAAAACCCGATTTCATGTGTTCTTAGTACTATTTCTTGTTGAATTGTGACAACACAATAAGCCATGACTAATTTGTTTTATGATAAATACTTTTATTGCTCAGACGTAACCTAAAATGTTCCGGAACGTCCATACTCATTTACGCAAACAGCACAGAGAACGTTCAAGAACGGCCGTACTCGTTAATCGGTATTTCCCTGTACTCTTCAAAGGGTTAACTAAGGAAAGTTATATAGATTTGTTTTTAATAGTAAAAGGCGCTGTACGCCTGCCCTTCCGACAGCCTTGCCTTGCGGGTTGCCAATGTTTTGATTGGAGGCGTCTGCTATTATTATTATTATTATTTTTACTAGTTAGTTAGTATTCCCCCACTCTCGGCAAAGCTCGCAGTAACCTAGATAACACATCCAACGAGTGAAACAACCCGAGAAGTTCATCGACTGATTGTGAGACTGGACGTAAGGACGAACCTGGAAATCTATCTACACTGGACCTTTATTCTCGTTCACCCTAAAAAATAATGGGACAATAGGGCTTTTGAGATAGGTCAGTTGACACAGAGTTTTCGACGGAGCGTCGTAATATGTCGTAAGTTAATAATTATCTGAATAGTGGGTTCGACCATTTTGGCCAAATCAACTACGAAGACAACTATTTTATTAGAGTCATGCCCCTTTATGTTAACCAAAATTTTGTAAGTAGAGATATTATATAAATGAAGTTAGTTTTACTTTGCCCATCGGTGATGGCTGACTGAGCTTTTAGAATTGTATAATCCAACGTTGAGACCGATATTACCCCCCCCCCCCCAATCTCTAAAAGATCCATGACCTCAATTCACCGTCTAAAACCAAATTCGCTACCGTACCCCACAAAGGGTTCTGATTAAAACGATGTGTATACAAACTTAAATTAAATGAAATTGATAAAAACCCTTAATTTCGGTCTATACGACTTTTTCAAAATTACAAAAAAATTTTAATCTGGGAAAGCAAATACATACACAAAGTGACACATAAATGAGTTTTATAACTGTATAAAAAAACCATCATCATAATGTTTGTCTATATTACACAAACTGAAACGTCAGGCAAACAGCTTTTTTTAGTGTACCTACATTTTTTGTTCTCTAAATTTATTAATTTATAAAAATATTTGTGATTTGAATTTTATATAACTCAGTAATTAGTATTCACATTTTATAGTACAACTTTTTATATATAGTAAAAGTTGGGATTTATGACATTACTTACACAATCATAATTTGAACAACAAGACATAATTTAAGATACTATATTTAGTTGCACTATTTCAGAATAACGGCAAACTAATTATTAAAATATGTCCCTTTATATAAAAACTATCATATTTGAATAAAGAGATAAAACATTGATACCTAATTAGTGCCAACACGCACATATATCATGGACCTATTATAATACCATAGAGGTTGTGAGTAAATCATACAACTTGCTGTAATTTAATAAAATATCTATTGTCGGAGCTGGTTTTTGGTGTATACTAAGGATAGAATTACTCTAGTTTGAATATCAGAAGGTCTTCGACAATTGCGTATTCAGTAGGTAGGAATTTCAAATAACAAGGTAGGAATTAGAAAGGAGTTCATCCCGAGGGAATTAGCCCTCAGACAAGGAATGAGGTAAAGTGCTTCGGGATCAGCCGACGGACCACTCGGAGGTTTGGAACGTTCGTCCTGTAGTGATCAGCCCTAAGACAACGAACGGTGAAATCCGTTCCGCCGGGATTACCCGACATACTACGGTAGGATATACGGTAAAGAAAACAAGTGAAACAGGACCATCAAGATAGAGATAGAGATAGATAGATGGAGAGAGAGGGGGAGAGAGAGAGAGAGAGAGAGAGAGAGAGAGAGAGAGAGAGAGAGAGAGAGAGAGAGAGAGAGAGAGAGAGAGAGAGAGAGAGAGAGAGAGAGAGAGAGAGAGGAGTGTTGAAGGTGTTCAGTAAAATTGTAGAATTTACAAAATATTAGTAAATTTGCTAGTAAAGTGCTTATCTTTCATTAAACAGCTGTATTAACTTTCCATTGGAAGACAATTGTAGATGTTTCATTAATTTGGAGAACTTTTAAAATTTTTATAATATTTTTCTTACTTGGAATGGTAGAGTATCGAGTTAAACAATGTCCCATTAATGTATGTGATGAAATTAATGCCTTTTAATTGTAAGATCGTTTTATATTCATTAAAACATTGTATTTTACATTTTAAAACTTTATATTGCTTCAATGTAGAATAACAAAAATTATTAGGGAAGGATTATTTGTGAATTTTTTAATGCATCCATCGCTGTCTGTTTTATTACAGTTTTTCAATTAACAACTTATTGCAAAATTGTAGTGAGGTGCAATAAAATACTGCTATGAAGTCATAAAATGGCTAATAAATTGTTAATCATTCGTGATTTAATTAAAATAAATGGTGTAAAAACATTTAACATGCTTTCCAACTAACCCATTCCCAAAACAAACAAAAAACCAATTATAACTAATAGTTAGTATTCATCAAAATAGTCAATTTAATGACAATCAAAAGATGAAAATGAATTATGGAAACCGACTTTGAAAAATATATATATATATACCGGTATATGTATGTATATTTAAACAATAGCCTTAAACTTGCTTCAATTATATCGTTACAGCATATATCGAATTTAATTGAAATCAAGTATTTTTGGTAGTAGATCAACGATCAAATTTGATTTTGAAAAATTATTAATAATCTTTTTTCTTTTCTTTTTTTTTTTTATTTACTTGCCGTTTTGCACAAGAAATTGGATAATTATTTCTCTAAAATTTTAACGAAATCTGAACAAGTGATTTGGTTATTTTTCCCGATAATTCATTTACTGACACTTTTAATAATATGGCTTGTTTTAATCAAAATAATTATTGCTGATTTTCATAAAATCGTAATTTTAAATTTCTTTTTTGCATTAAAAAATATAGTTGGTCTTACATATGGCCAAAATATGGCCACTTTATATATTACGAATTTGAGTGGTTGACCTTTGCCAATACGACTGACAGACATCATATAAAAACTATTTTAGACTCAGGTTAAGTCAAAACGATTATATCAGAAAAATAACTCAACTTTTTTTTCTTTTTCTTTTTTTGTGTATTACAGTCTTCCTCCATCATACGTATATGAAAGTAAAATATTCTCGATTTGTAAAAGTTGTCAAACTTTGTAGAAAATATTGTATGTTTCAAGGAAGTAAGAATATGCATTTACTCTGTTAAAATATGTTGTTGTTTTTTATAAACAGAGTTTCTGTAAAAAGTAAAATTTATTTCACGAGTTTATTAATTTATAAAATTTCATAAATTAGTTTGTATAAGTTAATAATTTCCGGCACCTATCTCATATCTTTAATCGAATGTTATACTGACTTCTAAACGTAAATCATTAAATATCTTAATTTCAATAAACTTAGTTATGCTTTTAGATTAAGATTTAATTCTATTGTCAATGGTCTAGGAAACCTATCATCGCTTCAAAGCCCACCTCATGTTCCTTTTATTCAACGATACATTTATATCAACTCCAGCAATTACTACACTATCGTGGTTAATAATTATAATAGCAATTAGAAAGATTTAAAATAATAAACGACACAATATTAACAATTCTGTTTTTTGTTTTTATTTATGAAAAGAGTCTCCTAAGCAGTCAAGGTCCTAAAATCCCTTTCACTCATCATAACTACAATGGTTTCTACTCTAAAACAATCAAGTGAGTCCAAACAATGCCTAACCTGGATTTCTCTGGCCTGGTATAGAGAATATGCGAAAATGTTGCTTACCTATAGTTTAAATATTGCCCCTCGTTTGACCAATATAACTTTCTCTCATAGAGAATCTTTCTCACTATGTGATAGTTAAAGAGGCCAAGTCTCACAACAGTATATTCCAAACTTTTTACTCTCTCGAAGTTGACCCCTATGATCTAAAAAGTACCGAAAACTTGTTATTGGAAAGTACAGCTGTCATTTTTGTAATTATTGAACATACAATTGTATTTATTCCAATTTATTGGGTTATTACGATAAAATTTCATTATATAATGTTATTGCAATTATAAATGTGCACACATTGTCTGAGCTAATATAAATCCTTTTTAAGTCATTCTTCGTATTATTAGAGAAATCCCCTTTTGGCAGAGGATAAAAATGGACAAAGTAACATTTTTTAAAAGGCTCGACTAATCACAAAAATGTTTTGAAGTCAGTTGGATCTCGGGGACATCTCAGCTTGTCAAATCCTAAGTTGACCTTATTATTAAACTATTTAAATACATTAAACCTAACTAATCATCGATAATTTTGAAGTATTCTATTGGAATTATTTAAACAACTATCTTTTGCGAGAATTTTGATTGAGATATAAGATTTTGTTTTTATATACCCAGAACAGCTGAAGTGATTCGTATATATTTCAATATTATGAAGAGTTTACTAATGTAAAGAATGTTTGTTTACTTCTAATCCATTTATTATTTACTACTCTAAGAAACAAAATTACAAATTTTATTGTTTAAAAAATATATATTCCTTAACATAATAAAAAACCAAACTTTTTTTTTTAAAGTTTGGCTTTTATTTTAAAAATTAATTAAGAAAAAATACAAATAAAAATATGTTTAAGAAGTAAATCTAAGCCAAATTTTCCAAACTAAACTTTTTAATCAAATACTTTGTTTCTTTATTTAAATATTACAGAAGATTGGTAAAGTTTGGTTTAATTTAAATCCATGTTTGTGAATGAAGTTAAGAATTTTAAACAAAGTTTTGTTTGAGATATTAGTTTTAGTTAAGAGGAGTCTTAACCGTAACATATTTTACTCACTAACAATTAAACGTACAATTAATAAAATTTACTAAGCATTTTTTATGAGATTTGAAGCTCTAACTATGTGGATGTTAAATATGTATGTGTGATGAAAGAACCAAACACTCTCTCTTATTTATAATGTAGAGCATATGTGAATCACGGCTGTATTTTGTTTTCCTTTCAATAGAAACTATAATTCAGTTCATTGACCGTAATTTCACCCACTTAGTCATATAAATTAAATACTAACTTAAAATTTGATGAAGGATATGTAAATTCCCTTCAGTAATCCTGTTTTTCATCAGTTACCAAACGGCAGTTTCAACCTGACATTGCTATTTTCAAAGGTTTTAACTTGATTATTTCTTATTCACATTACACGTAACATGCAATCCACTAGGGTGGTTGTTACAGTTTAAAGTCATTATGTACGGATTACAATATGCTCAAAGTCATTTAATCTATACGGGTGTGCTGTTGGTTGCTTATCTTCCAGGCTTAAAATATTATTATATGGAGATTATGAATGAAATTTACATTTAACATTTCAGATTTTCAATGACCCAAATCAGAAAGTTGTGTGTATTCACTTTTCCACTTACATAAAAAGTAAACTCACACTAAAAATTATATTTACATTGAAGTGTTGATCTTCATCCAATCGATATATCATTTCCTCACAAAACGCATTACAACCCTTGTCTTTTCGTTCTTGCACCATTAATCTGTTCGGTTTGAGAAGCAAAAGTTTTTTCAGCTTTTCAAGTTATATACTACTCATTTTCAGGACTCATTCACTTTTCCGTCTGTTGCTATTTTAAAATTGGTTATTTGACTTTGTAACCTATAACCCATCCAAATTTATTTCTTTACTCGGGGTATCAAATTTAGTTTCATCTTTGTTAATGGTATGTAACTCTATTTCATCTTGCTTATTTGGTTTTGCCATTTATATTTGTTTGGCTGTTTCTGATCTATTTACTATAAATATGAAATCTGATTTTAAAACTGTCTTAGTTTTGTTTATCCAGACTCTTCGACCGAAACACACACTACTGGAGTGGATTCTTTTGTTAATTAAAATATACTGCATTTTTTTTAACAATATACTGCATTAGTAATTGTCTTAATATAAAACAATTGTATTACATTTGATTAAATGTCTAAACTGTTTCTGGTTTAAATCACTATATTTACTTGAATATCTCCGACGAGAAGGTCAAGTTCTCGTCTCGGTTTATCCGGCTGAGCCTTCCGGTATAGTGAAAGATCGTTTGATCGGCTCAAAACGCTGTTACTTAAATCGGACATGATGGCTATCTACTCTTCATGCTAAAGTCGAAGGATGTTTATTCGATTCAACATTCGACTATTCAACTTAGAAGTGTTGGTTATCGACTAAGCACAGCGAAATCGGTATAATCGATGAATGTTTATTGGGCTCAACACGCTTCTACTGGAATAGGATCAGAATATTACCTATACAGAACGCTGATGTAGTTTAGGTATGATGATAGAAGAGAAGTGTAGAGCTGGTAGAACCCAACTGATTAACTTCTGAACTTCAAGCATCCTCCTTGTCTCGGAAAGTAGTAGGGGTAGTCGTGTGTAACCACTATCGCTTAGAGTTGTCGTAAAACTTCTAATATACAGTACTAGTGGTTTATTTACGATATTTTGGTTTTCATTTAAATAATATTGTGTTATTTAGATGCCAGTTGGATTCCATTTTTGCTACTGATTTATAAAAAAAAAAATTTATTATTGGTTTTTTTATAGTAGAGATTGAGCCAATACGACATTAAAATAAATATGAAAGCCAAACTAAAATTAACCAATTTTTACGTAGGTGAATACCAAGATCTCTAATATATTCACTACAAGTAGAATGATTGTTAAGTAAACAATGTTAATGAAATGTGCAAATGTATACATTGTTTTTCATCAAATTTGACATAAGTTGTAAACTACATGGATCTATATATTAAACTTTAATTCCAATTTTTAAATCTCAAATAATATATAAACCTGTGTAGCTATTTTAACATAATTTTAACATTCCAAAATATTTTAAACGAAGTCAGAGGTAAAAATTAGCCATCTACAAATCTACTATCTACTTTGTACAACAAAAATGGACCAGCAAAGGGGTGGCCTCCCCCCCCTCTTTTGCAATAAGAACATTGCGTTGTATATATATATATATATATATATATATATATATATATATATATATATATATACATATATATACAATTATCTTATATATATATATATAAGATTATATATTACCATAGATAAGTCAACGACATATTTTACCTATATGCATTCAACACGAGACATATAAACTTGTTTACCAAATATTTAAACAGTTTGCACAGGGACATTAAATTCACTTACGGACTTCAGAATAACAAAGTGATCAATTATCTGAACCTTACAATATCAAACATTGAAGATAAACACCAGTTCAAAGTCTACAGAAAGCAAATTCAAACTGATCACGTAATCTATAATAAATCCATCCATCCATTACCACATAAAATGTCAACATTTAATCATTTTATACACAGACAGCATACCCATGACACCCTAAGAAGATACAATCGAACTCAGCACCTTTTAACACAGGCTGCTTCAAAAAGGACTTCAGAAGTTTGTAAATTCATATAAAATTATACAGACTACTTACAGAACTGGTTTTGGTGTCATTGTTTAGAAAAATAGATCACATTTTTACCACGTAATGAATAGTACCGAATAGCACCTTAGGAAGCGCTAGAGAAAGTTGACACACATACCTGCCTAAACACGCTTACTGTGTGTTATGGTTTGAAAAGTCAAAGTCTGCGACGAACCAAAATATTATTATTATTATTATATGTTGTTACACTATGATGCTTGATTGCCTTATTTGTTTTAGAACCTCAGAGTTTTGAAGTGTAAATTTGACTATATATTCTGTACAGCAAATTTAAGGATTGCAAATTTGTAGATTGGTGACATTTTTACTTCTGGCTTCATTCAAAATTTTATGCAATGTTGTTAAAATGTAAAGTAAGCTACCCCGGCTTATATACAGTTTGAATTTTTAAAAGTGAAATCAAATTTTAATATTTGGCTCCGTGTAGTTCACAAACTATGTCAAATTTGATGAAAAACACATAATGTTTCTTCTCGACATTTCATTAACAATCATTCTACGTGTAGTGAATATATTAGAGAACTACGTAATTAATTACCTAAACACTTATTAACTGTGTTTGGTTTATTTATTTATTTATTTTAGTACCGTTTTGGCTTAACTTAAACAATACGAAATCAAATTGTCTTATTAAGTGGACAACGCGAAATGTAGTGATTTCCATCCTGTGTGGAATCCAAAGGGGTTCCTGTAATCGCGTTATAATGAAATTATTTAGGCAAAGAAGGGTTTAGTTCTAAAAATATGTTAATGGACAAACTCTTTTTTTGTCTCTCTATTCAGTTATTGACACGTATATAATAAAATCTCCCTAGGAAATTTTTGAAACTGCACAAATAAATCCATCCTATAAATTATTGATTTGATTACTTATAAGTATTGACTATTTATTTCATGTAATTTGGGTGTAGTTGACAATACAATTGCATACCACAAGTCTAAGCCATTACATCAATACATAAATTGTGGTGTTTCAACGGTAGTATTGCCATGCTGTTTCAGTAGCAGCGTGTGGAGTCAACTGAATATTCAACTGCTATAACGGCATGCTGAACCGATAGTCATGCATTCCCACTTCAATAGTGGTAGTTGAGCGAAATAAACATCATTCTAGTTGAGCCAATATTCTTCAGTCCTCGCGGCTGTACCAACGTGCTCAGCTATTAGGCGTACTTTTTATGATTTAGTAGCGGCATTTTGAGCAATACTGAACATTCTCCGAATATAACGGCGTGTTGAGCCAATAGCCATCCTTATCTTTTCCCAGTTCAGTAGCGGTGTGTTTACCCGAAGTAACGTCCTTCTACTATACCAGCCCATTAAGCCGGTATTTAGTCCCCCCCCCCCCGGCTATTCAGTCGTGATAAACCGATAGTCATCTGTCCATGTCGTGTCATTTGTTTCTCCGCCGCTATACATGAGTGATGAGCCTATAGCCATCCTTTCCTAGTTTATTACCAACCAATTGAACTCCTTTTACTGTACCAGCGTGCCGAGTCACTCTTTCCCGGTTCAGTAGCGGCGTGTTATACCGACTAAATATCCAGGGACTAATTCCTTAGTACTGAGACGATTGACCTTCGTTTCTTAAGATTATACCAGCAGCGTGCTGAACCAATAACCCCTGCACTTAAATAGGGAATAATATTATGGAATTTGATTAAGAAGGAAAATATTTGAATAAAAGATATAATTGACATTAGGTTTTAGAAACAACGTAACTATTTCAGTCAATTTGGAAAATACAATTCCACGTGGACTAGATGGATTAATGTTGAACTTCACTTTACTAGTTAGTAATTAAAATAAAACACAAGAAACACCCAATGAATAAATGCAATCTCCACAAAAAAATAAATAAAAATTACCAGATGACGTTTCAACGACTAAGTTGTCATACTCCTTTGCAGGACACAAAGGATAGGTTCGACAACTACAGAAATGGAAAATAAAATTCATTTATTATCCTAGTAAATCAATTGCAGTTAAGACGCAATATATTATAAATTATATATAATATGAATTATATGTATATATTATAAATTATGTAATAATAATAATAATAAGCTTATAGTTAAAAACACAGTTAAATAAATAAATAAATAACACGAAACGTGTACAAATTATTACTGTTTACAATGTAATAAAAATGTATATATATATATATATATATATATATATATATATATATATATATATATATCAAAATTTCTATTAATAAAGTAGGAATAATATTGTTAATAATGCCAAAATTTTAACTAATTAATCAATTAAAGCTCTGTATATTGGTTTCTATTCACATTTGTATAATTATGTACAAGTATTTCATATTATTTCATAATAACAAATATATTTTATGTATCTGTATTGATTTATTAAGGTTTACTAAAATCGTTTATGTTATTATTTTGTTGTTTACATATTTTAAAATGTTATTATTGTAAAGTTACCATTTTACTGTACATACAAATTCAAGCATAATCAATCATTATTACTGATATTACATAACTTGTGTGAATCAATAAATTAGCAGATGACGATTGATGTTCATTATACGCAATAACTACTAATTATATACAAAGCTCAACATATCAAACATCCGTAACCTAATTCCTATACCTCAGATGTAGTTTACACACATGATGTAGTTTGCTCGTGTGTAAAATCCAATCCAGCACGAATACAAACACGTACACAAATGTTAGAACAAAATCGTTGTCACACATTTTTATGAAAACTGACATACTTGTGGTCTCTTATCAATTTAAAAATATAGATTTACACTACTGACTCTAGCTAATATCGATTGGCTGCAAACAAAATATCTAGTATTGTGAGATCCAGATTATTATATTGTTCAAGAGTTCAGGTTGTATAGCGTTAATTTATTGTATATAATACGTGATGAACCAGTTAGTCTATTTTATAATGTTTAATTTTTTTTTTTTAATTTAAGATTATATCATGTGTTTCTTCATACAGGAGACTTACTTCACAAAAGAAAAAGACGAAATGCAAGTAAGAAATTTACATAAATTTTGGTTAGCAATGTGTTTATTTTCTCAAAGCATACAACTGTTACTGTCAATATTTTCAATTGACGCTTTCATTGTAGAATGTAGAAAAAGATTTAACATTTTTATATTCACCAGAGAACATGAAGTAAGCTAAATATCATGAATCAGATATATGAGTTAAGTTTCAACTTCTTTTCTTCGGTACCGATTGCCTATAATAAAATGTTTATTTTTTGACAGCTACATATAGTCTTGAAACAATATTTTCGAATCAATATTAAATTTCATCATAAAATATTCAATAAATATAAGTTGTTATAAATAAAACATGAAGCAATCAGTATGGGGATCCCATCTTCTAACACTAGATCTACGAGTATTACATGCTAACATGGTGCAACTGGATATTTTGCAAACTTTTTGTTTGGGTTGTGGTGGGGTGGAAATATCCACCCCACACAAGAACCTTTTAATAAATATTATAAAAGTAATAGAAATTATTCTAAGTCAAAGATACAAGTTTCAAGTTGCATCTGGTCCACGAACAAAGCGGTGACCTTAGGACGAGTGTCTCAATGCGGCATGAAGCAAGTATTTTTAAGATTTTACATCTCAGCCAAGGGGTGATAAAAAATTTAAACAGTGACAAATAACTTTGTCCTTAAATCACAGAGTCCATTTTTCAAGTTTAAAAAGGAAAATATTTAAAATTAATAAACTTGAAAATTTGATGATGGTATTTTCAAGCTAATTAAAATAAAAAGAAATGTAAATAACAAATTTAGGTAAAATAAATATTTAAAAAGATACAAGCAAGTAATGTTCAGAAGAAACTTAAAGGCAATTAAATCATGAAAGATATTAAATTGAAAGGGTGAATGACTTTTAAAGGATGTAAAATAGTTAAGTGCGAAGATTTCAATAATTATGTAATTATAAAAATGTGAAATATTTTTTAAAAAATACGTAACGTGAAATTGAGTATAGAGTATAAAATCACGGAAATAGAAAATGGGGGGGGGGGTTAAAAAATTTTTTTATAAAGTAAAAACTACAAGTTTCTTACGATCTCTTAAAAGTTATGATGTGTAAAAGTACAGGTTTTTTTTCAATAAATTTTATATAATAAATAAATACTTGTCAAAATGTCGTAAGTTAAGAATATACATTTTTATTGTTACATAATAAAAATTAGGGTTTAAAGTGAGGTTTTCCCTAGTTTAGGACATGTAGCAACATAATTACGTAATGGATTTAGTGGAAACAACAAACGTGTGAATATTGACAGGGTGATTTAAGTGTAATCTTTAATCATATACTGTGCACTAAGTTAGGTACAGCAATTAATGACAATTCAGTAAATTACATAAAATTCACTTAATTAAAACCATAATTAGTTATGCAAAACATTTCGGGGAAAAAGTTATGAACAAATTTCAGTAAACAAAAAGGTTTTAAACAGAAATTTAACTTAGAAAATCAAAAGAGTAAAAATTATAGCGCAGGCAGTCAATTGCGTGGCTTAGTTCTCGTCAATCTGTAAAATGCAGATTCCTCAGGAAAATAATACTTTTTCTGGATGAAAAATATGTAACAACAAAATAATTAAAATATTATACAAATCTGTACAAGAGTAAACCACTTTCTGCCTGGTTTTACGAAACGTACTAAGTTTTTGAGAATCTGCTTAGAAATACAAAACCTACTTTCTTACAAAAACTATAAATGCGCGTGGAAGAGTTGGATAAATAGGGAGTTTTTTTTTTAATAAAAGTTAGAAGTCAGATAGATATCTTGAGAGAACGGAGGCATTGGGAGATTGACTCATTCTTAAGGCGGCTGTACCACGGGAGATTCCTAGATTTTCCTACGACTTCACGTTGCTCGCTGACCACATCGGAAATCGACTTGAGCAGACATGGAACATCCCCCGTCCTCACTGACTTCCAGAACATCCACCGAAGGAGCAACGCTTTCCAGTCTTCGTCATATAATCCAAGATACAGAGAAGCTCAGATTTGTTAAATTTTAATAATTGATATAAATTCTAAAAATTGTTAGTAACTCTTACAAAAATCATTTTAAAAAATTATTTGTCGCCTGCTCTTGGGGAGAATATAGTAAATGCTAGTGAATTCAGTTTTTGTTCACTAAAATTATTTAAAATAGTTAAATTAAAGTCACTTAAAATAAAAAGTAAGTTAAAGTAAATTCATTGAATATATTGAAACTGTGAATTAAATATTAAGACAAAGTAAATCAAGAAAAAAAAATTTGAAAAATATACACTGCATTTAATGAAATATTAAGAAAATATACAGATAGTTGAGAACATAAATTATTTATAAATAAGAAGGAAAAGATATTTATCATTTTATTTAAAAAAAAGATGCGTTAAATAAATAAAGAAGTTATCATTACATTCAGAAGTAATTGTGTTGCCTAATTTCACCAAAATCATTCCAGTGTCCGTAAGAAAAGGCGTCAAAGTAAAGGAAATTATAGTAGTAACATTTTATATAAAATAAAGATCATACATTTTTTTAGAATAAGTTAAAACATTCTATAAGAGTATCAAAATAGGCAAAGTGCTCTGATCTAAGCTGTAAATTCACAATCAGTTTACAATTGACAATTTTGTTCTCAATAATGGTTCCAAGACTCAGAGATTGTCCATATTGTAGTGTCAAAAAATAATTGTGTCTTGATTATGAAATCAATAGAGCTATGAAGAGTGGCAAATAATTAATGCTCAGAGCATTGTGTACTTTTTAAGAAATTATTATCAAGGTATAAGAATTCTTGCGAAAGCGGAGAGTTTTTGATAGGAAACTCAAACTTCGAACAATCAGTGTATTGTTTTATAGCAGAACCTGCAGCCGCTACCCAAAAGTTCAGGGAGTGTTAATGGTAAGCACTATTAAAGATATATAATATACATTGTATATGTTTCATTATTTTTCATGTGAGAAAAAATATTGAGGTGGGAATAGGCTGGGTGAGGAGAATTTTTGAACCGGTGGCTCAGTTTGTGAGGTCCTGAGAAGTAGAAGAGCTCGGTAGCCTAGATCTCAGTGTTTGTGTGTGCGCGCTCGTGCACGCGCGCTATTCAGTAAGCAATCGTTCTATTTTAAATTTATCACAATAGAGCTCGATTTTTCCAATCATTATCTTATATCCAATATATCATATGCAATGTATTTCTTATATTCAATCAATTTAGTTTATTAATTTGTTATACAGCTACTTAGGGAAGGCTTAGGCTATTTTTCATAAAACTGAACGTCGGTTTTTACAACACTGTATCCGCTTTGTTCTACGTTTATAAAAAAAAAAATATTAAACAAAACTTTTAAGATTTTCAAACAGAGATTTATTGGAATAATATCAATATTGTGTCTTATTGAAATACACATATTTGTCCCAACTCAATAACATTTTCTTCAAATTAATGTTATTATTACTAACGATAAATCTCTATATATTGGTTTTCACGATTTATTAGACAGTAATAATATATTGTACTAAAAGGCACGTCTTATAAAAGACAAATACAAAATGAAGAATATATGAGAAACTATTTTGAGTGTCATATGAATCGCCAAAAGAGTTGCATTTAGCTATAATATGGTGCTCAAGAACTGAACAAAGAAATTGCTCTTCAGAAAACGCTTGGAAATAAAAATGAGTAAAAGCTTTTATCATTTTGACGTAGAAAGAGTTTGAAATTAATGAATTGTTTACAAATGATGTTTTATCTGAATGGTTTCTGATATTTTGACAATTTTGTGACAGTTAATTAATACACTTGTTACAATAAGAATTATTCAGAGACAAAGTAATGAAAATTTGTTTGTCTTTTGTTTTTGATTTTTTAGAACTGCACAATTCTTCAATGAAAAATTTAATTTAACATATGTACTGCATAGTTGTTTCTGTTGAAGTAATGTTAAAATATAAGATAAAATATAATATGTTCCACTTGAGGATGTCAACAGCAAATGGAGAAACAGTTGTCATTCCTAAGGTATTTATATGTGATTAATATTACTAATTCTTAAGGAAAACAAAATTAAAATTATTACACTAAATGTAATAATTTATTTGTGATCTTTAAATTATAAAAATAATAAACTTGAACTTCAGATCTACTTTTGAGAGAGTTAGAAGTTGTTACTCTACTTCATATTTGGAATGAAATTATTGATTATGACCCATTCAATAATCAAAACTCTTTTGGGTAATATTTGGACAAAACTAAATTTTACATTGAAATCGAAACACAAATACTGATTATACAGTGTTAAATACGAGTGTAATAAGCTGTAAATTTGAGAAGCGGAAAAAACACTAAATATAAAATTAGTGAACACATTATTAGGCCAAGTAGGTAACTTGAACATAGCCAAAAATCATTAATTGTATTGTGAAGAGGTAAAATAATCCACTTTCAAAAAACTTTATAAAAATGCGAAATAATTAAAGCCTCTTTTATAAAGTTACCCGACAACCCTATCACCAGAAAAGTATAAAAATCAGGCTGTTATTGTTTCCATTCATAAAAATTCTATTAAAAATTTGAAATAAAAATGCCTTTACTGTAATGTAATCTGAATGTCTTGGTTAATTTCACTTCAATGTACATTAGGTCATGTGCTATTTCTAAAGAATAGGTACGAAAGTTTCTTCGCTCATATAAAATAAGTAGCTAACTACAATTTTAACAGTAAAGTAATCTTTGTTATTTCAACAATTCATTCTTGAATGTTAGATTTAAAAGCGATATTTCAGAAGTTACTCAACAGTTCTATTCACTAACATCTCAGGTTAGGTCTAGGTTATTCACTTCAGTATTTGTATAGTAGTTGATAACTGATTTAAATTTAACAATATACGAACATTTTAACATTACTTAATAGAATAATTTAATTTGTTTTATATTAAAGAGGCTGAAATTAGATGTTTTTATATCAATTTATATTATTTAGTAGTTTGAATATTTTTGAATTTTAACTCATTAGAATTTAATTGTAACATTATTCCGAGTGTATATCATTACAATATTAATTAATAAATCCGTAGATAGATAGACAGATAATTAATTATCGTTCAAAAAGTACTTAATTTAAAATACAATTAATATAATATACAACAAAATATACATATAAAATGTGTTATATATGTATTTCCGTTGGTATTTCCAACAAGAGCAACAGATGAGCTAGTATGATATGAATAAAAAAAATTCAATAAAATATTTGAACAAAGCAAAATGATATTGTTTTTCAATAAGAGGCAAAACTCTGTTTTCGCAAACAGAAATTCGTATTTAGAACAGAAATGAATTTCACCATTGAGAGAAGGTTTGTTGTTAACTTATTGTAGACAAAACCTTGAAATAGAATATGGAAAGTGACGTAGATATGAATGTATATGAAACATTGGAGCAAAATTTTCTATCAAAAGCGAATGAATAATTTTTGATTTGTTTACCATACCAATTTATAAGGCTAAAAATAATTGTTAAAATAAATATCAAAACAATTAATAATTATTTTTTAAAGTAAGGCTATGTTTTAATTATATTGCAGATAAAGTTATTAATATAAAATTAAAACGTCGTTATATAATATACTTTAATTATATAATACATTCTACTTACAAACACATTCTAAAAAAACAATATATAAACTGTCAGTAACTTGCCCGGTAAGGCCGTCTAACTTACACACTTAGAAAACTGATTTCGTTCGCACACACCAAGATTATTCCAGTAAGATGATATCATAGTTATACAATTTAACAGCATTGAACTAAATTAGGCAGTCTCGCAATTAATGCAGATGAATAAATCAAAAAGTACAACATACAACGCCCTAGAGAAGTCATTGGAAGCAGTTCTTCGTATCTTTGTTCATTTTTTCAATATAAAGAAAATACTACATTAGGGTAAATTAGTCATCGTTCATCTTTGCTCAAATTTTAAGAAAATTTTGCAGAGATAAAAATAATCTTCATGTAGCCAAATATTGTAAAAATGTCATTGATAATAGCACTGACATCCTGTTTAGGAAATCTATTTGAGAGACTAATAAGCAATAAGTTGGTATTAAAATTAGAGAATTGAATAATTTGATTTCGGATTCAAGGCAAATCGAGGTGTAATTGATAAAAGGTTTTTCATTGATAAAAAGGAATGCACGTTTGCAATGATCATCAGCTTGGAGGTTCTTTTTTATCGTTTGAAAGTGGACGAGAATTTGATTGAAGAGAAGATTGTTGTGATACATGGTGTAGTTTCTGAATATCCGTAAAAGTAAAACTAAAATTATTATAAATACCGATTCCTAGGGGAAAAAATATCAGTACTGTATAGTTCAACCCTGTTCGATATAATGCTTCATAATCCTGGCTATAGATACCTCTTGGAGGGAAATCGATAATATTTGCTGATTATTTCAATGTCTAGCTTATAAATAATAAACATAGTCTGTTTTTAATAATGTTCATAATACCCTTGTTACGATCTCAATATTGACTAAGAGATGGTAGCTAATGGTCTAAGCATCCAAAATTAAACCCACTCTCTTCATACGAAGATATTCACAAAATGTATTTCCACCTTCAACCCCCATCTCAGAAATGATGACTAAGAATCAACAGATCAACTCTAGATCTAACCCTTCTAGAGGATCTTAAACAATATGTCATTCAGGGAAGTGAGAAACATTCACATAGTTACCAGCGTTTGCTGACATGTAATGGAAACAAGTTTTAAAATATTACGAATATCTTCCATATAATGGTGATAACTTTCTAAGTATTTGATGTGGTACTGTAAGTGCAATATGTTCTAATAGCAATGTTTTAAGATGCTGTAGATGTTTTAAAATGTATAACCTCATGGTTTCATAAATTAATGACGAAACAGCTGTAGTTTCTTCGGTATGAAGTGACCTGATTTGACGTATTAATATATATATATATATATATATATATATATATATATAAAATTTTAAACGAGAATTTGTTTGTATCCTAAAAATTAGTAAATTCAAGTAATTATCAAAATGTAAAAAATGTTACAGGTTGCCTCATTTAATAGAACTAACTTTTAAAGTATTATTTGTGAGCAACCGTTTTTTTTTTTTGTTTTTTTTCTACTTTGATCTCCAACATATTTTAGTACAATGTACATTTTTAGTAGCAATCAAAAGTAACTATTATCTAACGTAATTGAAAGTCACTTTGAACTCATTTCTTGTAATTAAATCTACTTATTGTTGTGTAAATTATTGTAGACGGCTGTAAAAATGTTTCATCCTATTTTAAAAATATTTTACAGTAAAACGTAAATCATTTAAAAAACTTACGTGGTTTTGTTTTGATAGATATAATTATTACTGATAGACAAAGTACAAAAATTTATGACAGGGCAGTTTGTTGATATTATGAAAACTAAAAAAGTAATTGTAAACCTAAAACTGTGAATTAAAACCTTCCGAGAAACACTAATCTGTAAATGTAACAAAGGGTATTGACAGCAGAGAGTTGTATTATAAATGCAATTGTGTTGAGTTTAATACTAAAACTCCAAATTCACAATATAATATATTTGGCCCTGATTAAATGAACTCTATTTGTATTTGCAGTTGACGATAATATTAAATTTTTAGTTGCTAGTAGAATTATTAAGGGTAGTACATTTTATATGTAATTTTATTCAAACTTTTAATGTCATACGAGTATAAAATGGAACGTCAGAATATGCCATACTCTCAACTTAGGAATGTAATAAATGTGCATATATACCACACATGAACTATAAATAAAGGACGACTTTGAAGACTTTATATTCATTTGAGATATTTGTATTCTATGGACATCAGACATGTATTATATGTGAATGAATTAATTTAACAACATGTCTTATAAGATAAATACTCATATGTTAAATACTTATAATTCCATAAA
This sequence comes from Aphrophora alni, assembly GCA_963513935.1. Lineage (NCBI taxonomy): Eukaryota > Metazoa > Arthropoda > Insecta > Hemiptera > Aphrophoridae > Aphrophora > Aphrophora alni. The sequence continues at coordinate 29,716,392 of OY740770.1, forward strand.
CATACACAATTTATGATAGTTGATAAAACATATTGATTGCACTAAGTAAATTACTGTTTGGAAAGTTTCCATTCATTAAAATTTTAATTTAAACCTACGTTTAAATACATATTTGAAATAAAATGCTTTTTGTTTGAATTAACAGATTTATAAATTGTTTGTATGTATTTTATATCCTTTTTACAGTTTTTTTTTTTTTTTTTTTTTTTTTTTTTTTTTTTTTTTTTTTACAACGTTCAATTTTGTTAGTTCGTTTTAAACTGAGGTTCTTAGTGTAGTGAATTTTACAGAGTTGTATCCCAGATATATAAAATCAAGGAAGATTTCAAAATGATTGATTTCGATTTTCCCTTGTAACTCATAATATTAGTTGGTTAGACTTTAAAATATTTGTTTGAAAATTACGCGCCAATCTTAATTTTACGTTTTAACTAAAAATTGTATAAAGTTTTAAAAACCTCATATATTTGTGTTATTTATATATTCCATAATGTGGATATCTGTGGTTACTTATAAGCAAGCAAAGTATTAAAAAACTATAACTAATATGATATTTGTTCTCGTATCACATTTGTGTAAATTCATGTAATATAAACTCAAATAAGCGACATCACAAAAAATAACTAAAAAAATATACTACATACGGGCTACAGTGAAAAATATATTTTAAATATTTTTCGACCATATTATAATATTAAGCAATAGGTTTTTTATAATATATAAGTAATAAGTTATGTATAAAATTAATCTTTTAACACTTATAAAGCTGCGGTACTTTATAGTTATATATTAGGGTTCATTTTAATAAAAGGGATTGTGTCATCTTCAAAAGATAAAATGTACATATTTATCATGTCCGTATTTGTCATTATTATAAATCAGAAAGGAAACATTTTCAGCATTGAAACTTGGGTAACTGTAATACTTTAAATACTGTTCACACTGTATTAAATAACATACATATGTTGGGTGAAATTTTTGTTTCGTAGCACCACTAAATCTTGTTCCATTTAGTTTAAATTTCAATATTGACAATTTTGTAGTTAATTAGTTTATGATATAATATTTGTCGTATAATATTTTCTAATATCAATTCTCTTATTTAAATTAAATTTAGTGTTATTAATATAACTTTGTTTGCAATTTAACGCAGTTCAAAAGAGTATAGAAAAAGTTTTAAAACTATTAGTGAAGAGTATAAAAAAAAAAAATGAAATTCATTTTATGACAAGTATATTAGCTTATGAAATATTTGCTCTAATACTTACTTATCATTATTTCTATTATGTTCTGCTTGATGTAATTTAAATTCAAATACAATTATTGAATATAACTTAAAAATTAAGATAACCTGTTAAGAACGTTATTAAAATCTAAGACTTTTCATTCTGTAAGAGATACAAGTGAACAAATCCTGATAACAAATGTGAACGTTAACAAACATGACATTAAAAAATATATATTGATTTGCGCTCAAATATTTGCGTATTGTACTTAATGCGTAATCCAGTATACCTTCATTCCAATTTATACTCCAATATCTATTTTTTAACTGAGAGTTATGTAAGCTTCATTTTTTAAACGGTAATAAATCATATTTGATCTTATTTACAATATTTCTATAGTTAAAATTATTCTAATATTATATTTTCATTTTTTAAATCAAACCAGTATTATTAAAATAATTCATTAAACTAAATAATATTATTATAAGTTTAGAGTTGAATGTTGCAGCCAAAGCACGTCTCGACATTTCAGTTCTGCTGGCTGTAGAATAGCATCACACACTTCCCATGTGTATACACATAAATATATCACGAATACATTTAAATGCTAAACCAGCTTCAAGAAATCTATTGTCAGCCGAAACGTGTAGGCTTTCTCTTGAGTCCAATAAATTTAAAACTGAAAATTACAGTATATAAAAGATTTTACATGCATATGATCTTAAATACGTGTAATTAAAAAAAAATAAATTAAAAAAATAACAATAATAAAGTTAATACTTTTAACGAAAATCGTCTTCTGATACAATAATAGGTCTACATTAATTTAAGTGAGGGATGTGTTTAAGTTCAATAATTAATATTATTCTTATGAAAAGTAATTATAAATTAGATTTTATTTTCATTGGTTAATTTTTATATTTAATATTTTACTATGTGCTTTTGCGTGCGCTTTAATAAGTAGGCCTTACTTAAAGTTTTGAAAATAATAATTAAAATAAACAAGTAGCACACTAATTTTTATTTCTACTCTTTTGTTTCTACTATTCAATAAAGATTTCGTGCACAGAATTTGGCTTTTAGTGGAAGTTATTTCCTTTTTAAAACTAATAATTTGACTTTTAACTTTATTTTGCATTAAACACTGTTTAAATATCACAATTTATTGACCTCTATTTATTCTGTAAGTACTATAAAAGTGCCCGTACTTTATAAATTCAAATATTTACTACTAGCAAAAACTTGTTTTTTATATTATTTTTTTCTGTCAATTTAATTAGACCATTATTATTTTTGCTATAAGAATAAAAAACAAATTCTGTCTTAATTTCCGTATTGATAGCGAGGATTTCATATCCACATAACTTATCAAATGAATATATCGGAAATCGAACTGATGTAATACATGTACAATAATCAATTTAAACATATATCTAATGATTATTCAATTTTTCGTTTTTATTAATTTAATCTAAATTTTTTTAAATGGTGTCTACATAACGATTTTTTGTATATATTGGGTTTTTTTTATATTTTATCTATGTATTAGGTTTTGCTATTTTATTATTAGTTGTTACTGTATTTCTGAAACGGAGAGTAGGAAATGTGACATTTAATCAAATAGTTTACATGGAACTCAAAGACACTCTTCATGAAAAATTTGTTTTAGATCTTATCTGAAATCCTTTTCCGAGTCTAAGAGATATAACGTAAAGTTTTCTGTAGGTTTTACGATACTCAATTGTATTGGCTTAATTTATTAGCCAAGAGAAAAGCAAACATTGCAGTCAAAGTATAAGATTGATGTAAAGAAGTCACGTTCAATAGTTACTCTCTGCTGGGAATTTATTTTAACCATTCCCCAATTGATTGCTTCTTTAACCCAATATTTAGTATGTGAACTAAAATGCTATACAAAGAAATTATTTATTTCTTGTTGATATAATTTTTTTAAATTGTATTGTGGTGCAAAAGGAAAAATACTACATTTTTAGTAATTTCAGTGCAATGTTTCCTTGTTAATGTATTTTGGCTTGCGTTATTATGTAAATAAAAATTGAAATTTTAAGGACAAAACTACTACAATAAACAAAATTTTAAAATAACATAAAACACTTATTAAATTATCATTGTTCAACAGCCTTATTTTTATTTAGTTTAATCGGTTCTTTCAAGCCATACTTTTTTTCTGATATCTTGCTATTTTTTTGGAATATTCTCATTTAGAATAAACTAAATTCCATGTGGTATAAAGCATGTAGCACAAACCCGTACTTATCTTGAGATATCTAAAGACATAAATGAGATAAATAAATTTGTTTATATGTTAATAATTAATTTGGTTTTCTGTCCCTTGCACTTTATAGAGCTAGCTTTGTAAATAAAGACTCGAAACTAGCAGATCTAATATAATGTACAAACTTTTATGTATTATTTACCAGATACATGTTACATCAGTTATGTTTATATCAGTAAAGTTTATATTTTATAAAATTTTAAATTACGCAAGGGATTATATTTAGTTTCATAGTGAATATAACAAAATAGAAATCATGTAATTCATAATCGGTGAACAAATAATTCATAACGTAAAATTCACAATCAATGCTTATCTATTTATGTGTACTATTCCACAAAGAATACGACAGGAAACTCAAGGATAAACACTATTTTACGTTTAGTACATCAAGTTGTGGAAGTCTTATAATGATCAATATATTCCTTACATTTTAATCTGCTTTATATAAATAGGACGAATATAGAAAATCCTGCGGAAATGTAATCGCCATTGCGTGTGTCAGATAACATAATACACGTAGACTGTGTACTGCTATTCAGGAGGAGGCAGCAAAACCAAAATGAGGAGACGTATTTTGACTGAAACATTGCAAACTTCATGTAAATGCATTAAAAAGAGTCGTTCGATTTTAATGCTTAGAAATAAATTAAGAATAACTCTCTTGCATGGTGTTTTCACTAATAAATATAATGCTATTAAGTAAGAGAAAAAATAGATCAAATTTAATTTCGTGAATCAGGTTATAAAGTAAAATATTTAAAGATAACCAAAAACACAATAAAAACTAAATTAATTAATTAAATTAAAATTACTGCAATAATAACACTATTAAATTGTTAACTGAATAAGGTACAAAAATTGGTACAATTTTATCTAACTCTGAAAAATAGTTTATTTAAATTTTATAAGAAGCACAACAGAACTTTTAGATGGAAAACATAACTTTTATAAAATCTTTTGTAAAACTCCTTTTCATCGATACGCTTCGCACACTCTTAACATTAAATTATCGTATATTTTATCGTTCAATTAGACTTGTATCCCTTGAACTGTTTTGGTTCGCCTTCTAGTAGAATTTAAATGACACAACTTTGATCTCATGGTGTTTTAATCTAAGAATAAACTGATGCAAAGAGATATGTTATATTACGGTGTTGATTTTTAAAAAATTAAGAATATCTCAAGGTATTTTATACTTTTTTTTTAATGTTATTTGAGATGAATAAATGAAACTTCCTAAATGTTACATATCCGATTTCCTACAATTTTTTCTGAGGCATATCAAATTCGTGGTTAATCTCATTATCATACCAATATATTTAAAATCGATAAAAAATGCAATTGATTAGTCAAATTTTTTTAGAAAACTCCACAATAGTTAAACGGTTTAGCTGATATTCCTGATTGGAGAAAGTCCCTATTACGGTGAACAAACATATACAAATATTCAATCTCTTTTTAAGTTTGCATATTTTTTAAACTTATAGCATCAGTTCCACCGTAATATAAACCTTTTTTACAGGTCACAAGTGGAAATAATTGTAAGTCCTAGTAGAAAAAATAAGGTAATATATCCGAGGTTATATTCATAGTTTCATTACTTGTGTAGTACAACCTCAATTGTTAGTATATTTAATATTCTAATAAAAAGTGGTATGAAATGTAAAACATAACAAAATTTAAATTATTTATACAAGATTCTGCACAAAAGTTTCAATATTTTAAACTCACATATTCTAAATAAACACAAGTAATCACACAAAAGATAAACTAAATTCAAGAAATTTATGTTCAACTAATTGCGTAATTTAAAAGCTTAAAACAGAAGTTAATATTTCTGAAATACGTTATGCATGTATTGCTTAAGTTTAAAACTGAATATACTGTTTACACATACTGCCGTACAATGCTTTACTTTACGAAAAGAAAATGAAGTGTGACTTACGAAATCTGGTCTACCCTGTTCGACATATGAGAATATTACATTCCAAGCATTCCAACGACACAACTAACTGTTAGCTTCAACTGTTGTTTGTCGGTAACCCGGTGCTTTGAAATTGTCGTCTCTGTGCTGTTAGGTGTGTATAATTCTGTTGTATTAGTTCGTCACACAAACATTCTACAATACATAGAAGAACATTCTGCCTTGTATGGTTTCACAAACAGCATTGTTTTGTCGATTATCGGTGAATACAATTAAGTGAAGCAAGTAATCTGTGAATACTATAATTTTAATAAATCTTTGTCGTTGCCCCCTCCCCCAAATAATATTTCATCTTTATAGCTTTTAAATTAATAGAAGAAACCCACCAAAAAACAAATTTTAACTCGTGTTATAAGAAAAACAAAGAAAATTAAATAATAATTAAAAAGGACGGGAAAAATTTCTAGTTTTTCAACTGTTAAAAAAAGAAGATATAAAAACTTAATTAATTTTCTATCAGATTATTATTATAAAAACCAATATTCCCTCAGTATTAACTCTATAGTATAGTACAAATAAACTTATTTTGAGAATTACGTTCGGAGTACATTACTAATCGATGGTCAAATTTACATTTCCTGTGATTTACTGCAGACAGATTAGAACTAGGAAAAATGACACAATACAATGTTATGTAAATGTCCAATATCTATATTTAACGGTTGGATGAAAACCTTGTGTTTGGTTAAGTTATAGATCATTCGGTAAAATGTCAAAATACATCACTACAAAATAAAAGTATAAACTGGCATCAAAATCTAAAGATAATTGAAATAGCTAAATACAATGCAGAATCCAGAGATTAGGAGAAATGTCTGTTAGTTGGAATGAAAGGCAAAAAGAGAACGGCGGATGAATTTAAGTTCAGATAAGGAAAGGTCAAAAACAAGTCTGAGATTTAAGGATACTGGAGTAGAAAGAAAATAGAAGTTCCTTTTACGTAGCTCACAGTAGGCAGATCACTTTCACTTTAAAAATAATTACTAATAATGTACATAGTGACTTAGAAGATATGTGTTTTGAATCAAACTTGAACATGAAAATAACTCAATGGTATATTTGAAGTGTTATGAATCAGATAAAATCAGATAAATAATTTGAAGACTTGTAACGACAAGAAATTTACCGTAAATATTATACACAGAAAATTGTGAGAATTATTTATTTAATCACTTAAATTCACATCCCACAGAGTATTAAAAGCTATTAAGATTATTTACAGTTAGGAAACAGCCTTAGATAATTACTATTATCTAGATTCTTGTATTCTGCAAAGGAGTTTGTCAGCTGTATGCCGACTTTGACCAAGTCAGAGGATGGGATCTCTCACTTTCCACTGAATCTCATTTGTTTTTGTTTATTTTAAATTAATTGTATTGTGTTTCTAAAAGATTAAACACTTATAGGTTTTTCTCAATTAATTCATTGTTCATTATTATCTGTTGCTAGAGTTATAATATGTCCTTTTAATAATTAGTGTGCTACCTGAGTGATTATTATTTTTAATTTTACCGCTTGCTCCCCCTTATAAGTTTGAAAATGTTAATTCTTCGCTTTGTGTCTGTATTGTGTTAATTTTAACTTTATTGTAAATTGATAATTAACGTAGCTTATGCATGTAGACTACTTTAATCCTCACAGCCAAAAAACAATTTAAAAAAAAAATGAGCTCTAAAACATTGAGCATCGATTCTGTAAAAGCTAAAGACGTAATACGACTGGCATGTGTTGTTTGCTCATACCAGCGTAAGGGCCATAAAACGTATGTATCAGTCCACACCAGCACATAAATAATACTATGAATAGTACTCATATTTAAATGATACCGTTCGTGTATTCAAAACAAATGGATGACATTGACCAAAACAAGCATGGATGCTTGAAATGTATCCCACTTGGGAAACTATTGTATATTCATAACATTTATTTTATCGCAATTTAATCAATTTGTATCAATGTTACTTATAATACAACTTAATTTATCAATGCTGTACAACGCAACTTATTAAATTGTTCTGCTACTGGAGCGAAATCAATTAATCTACTGTGAACTAGATCTCTATGATTATCAGACTAATGACAATATGATTTAGGTTGACATAGATTTATTGGAGTATGAAATTGTCATCAATTGTTCTCAAATCTAGTAATATAAATCCGATTTTCAGTTGTGTTACTTAGAAAAGTAAAAAACTGTTCACGGAAAAAATGTTAATATTTTATTTTCTAGCATTCGTTCTTTTATATTTATTTTACTATTGATTGTCGTGATATAAAATTAGAATAATGTAACAAATTTATTGTTTCATAAATAAGGAAATGATTATAAAATCGTTTGCCATAAACCACGAATATTGCAATGGGATATATTTTACAGTGATGAAATTCGAGTCCGTAAAATTTGTAATATATCAAACGTTATAAACAACAAAAACTACTAATAGTTAAAATTGTTTATCTGCTTTTATGTTCTAGCATTTTAAGAGTTTACGTGCAGATATATTGTTTAATTTTAGATTTAATAACTTTAATTTTGTACTATAAACTACGTTATATAACAATAAAGAATTTATGTATTTAAAATTGCATAACAATACATTATATATATTTAAATTAGAATTTTACACTTTGCAACAACAATACTGTATTAATTTTTATTTTTATGTTTAGTTTTTTTAAGCATATAAATATTTATCTATAACTGTAACCTCATGACCCAAAAATCAAAGTCGTACTAAACAGCCTTTTTTAAAAATTGTATTGCTTCAACATTTTTGTTTGTTTTTGATTTAAATATATTAAATGAAATATAATATAAAAATGTAAAGAGAAATATATAATATCAAGGGATATTTTTTGTTCATAGATTAACTCGGTTAAGAAAATAAATGTTAAATCAAAACTTTGTTTTTTACAACTTTCAGAAAAGAGATTTAATCGATTTTTGTGTGTTATTATAAACGCACAAACTAAATAAAGGATCATCCTAAATAAACTAACAAAGATCGTCTTGTAAGTTAGTAAGTCTTGTACGTCACATTTTGTTTTCATCGTTAACAGTAAATAATTTGTGATTATTATTTTTCGAATCACGTTGTAATATCACCACTGACAATTTTCCAAGAATCAATAGTATTCACTCAGATACCATAGAAAATATGTACAGAAATATTAACAGATATATTACAATTTTTAATATGTGTTATTACATCCGTTTGTATTATTACTTTTCTAGTCAATCTGAATCTCTTGGGGTAACTCTTTTTCCAAATTTAATTTTATTTACTACTTAGACAACATTATAAATAGAGAGTTTCAAAAATAGTATACATTATTAGAATGGTTGTTGACAGGAAACAAACATAGATAGAAATGGCATAAGTAAATCAGCTGAAATTTAATAACGTCTGTTTTCATTGATGTAACTCGTTGTTGTAATTCCTGTTATTTATACCATAATCAACAAAGCTAAAATTCAGTTGTCTTTTTAGCAACATAAGTCGGTTTTTGAAGTGTTATTCGAACACTGATAACGTTACATAGATTCAATGTTGTCGGAAAATACTATTTGGAACACGACCACCTACAAGAAAAAACAATTACAAGAATTTGTGACAAGCTCGGAAACCAATGTAACAGTTGGAAATGTAAACAAAGGACGGTATGTACAAAGAAAATTATAAACGAGTTAGGAAAATGCTGCTTTAGTAATTCAGACCCTCTATACAATCCCAAAGAAATCTCACAGGCAATGTTTTCGTGAAAATGATAATATTTCATAGAACTGTACAAGTACATAAGCGGAGTCCACACATTACAAGGATTCCATATGCATGAAATGAAGACGATCCAGGCAGGCGAGTAAAGATTTGTAAATGGTTTCAGGGCATGTGTGAAACAAATGAAGATTTTGGGGATTTAATTGTTTGGTCGGATGAAGCCACCGACCTTAAATATATATAAGTAAATAAATATACTTAATTAAACAATTATAGGCATTTTTAAATATAATTTAATGTTACAACAGTCGGTACATGATGGAATTGAAATAATTGAAATAATGAGACGATGATTAGAATTGAATAATCTTGCATAACTGAATACACCCAAATCTACACATAATTGAACAGAGGCCTGTATATTTACCAGGTCTAACATTAAGGTGTGATCTATCTTCAAGAGTTGTTGTAGTGCTTTTTTTCTTTCAGGAGACTGTCACCGGCACCTTTTTCTTTCAAATTCTACCAAACACCATTACTCCTGCTTTTTATAACCTTTATGAAAATGAAGGAGTTCACTATCAACAAGATGGTGTTTCATTCCACTAAAATCTTGATGACGTGACGGGATTTCTTGTCAACACATTGAACAATAGATAGGGTGAAAAGTACCTGTTTAAAATTCAGACTTGACAGCCATAGAATATTACTTTAGGGTTGTTTTAAAAAGCACTGTAAATGAAAATCGATTAAAGACCCTTCAGGAGCTGAGGTAGCCGATCAAAAATTCAATTAATACCTATTCCTTCAACTGCGATAAATTTAGTTTGTCACTCGTATTAAACCTTTAACATAGGTGTATTGACGATAATGGTGGTCATTTTTAACATTTATAGGTTTGAGGTAAAGAAAATTCAAGAAGCATCCATTTATTTAACTAAAAGAATTAAACCACAACTTTCCATCAAAAAATAACTTTAATTGTGCAACACAAACACAAGACAACGTTTTAATTACTAAATCATAATCATCAACTACTACATGCACACAAACTCTACTGACAGATAATTGTCATGTAGCAGCTGAAAACGATGACTTAGTCATTGAAACTTCGTCTTGTATTTGTGGTGCACAAATAAAGTAATTTTTGTGAAAAGTTTTTTTTTCAAATATTTGGTTATTGAAGTTTCCACAAGTGTACCTCATTACAGGTGATATCCATTTGTTTGTTTTTTTGTTTTTTATGAAATTTAATTGTTCGAACTGTGAATATTTTTTTAGGCGCTCTGTATACAAATGAAACAATTTCATAAATATTCTAATTATACCTGTTTTTATATAAATGCAAATATAATGATATTTGAAATTTAATTTGATTGGTATGTTCAACATATCACCAAAAACAAACAATAAACAAGAGAGTATTACAAGTTGAAAAGCCTATCTGGTTGTAGGTAATAATTAATAGAAACCATATAAATAAAATATAAATAGTAAACGGAAAGCCTTTGTCAATATAAGTTATTTGTATCGTCCAGTCAATAAAAGTTTTTAAAACTATTAAATCCTGATTTTCGTGAACAATACAATAATTCAAAAATGAATTTTACTATAACCAATATTCATTCCTTTGAATTTATTTTAAAGAGCATTTAATATTTGAAAAGTTAACTTTTGAATAACCACTCTTGTTTAATATAACATTTCACGTAATCAAAATAGAAGTTTTAAACACATTATTGAGACTTTGGCAAATTTGTTTAGAGATAACCTCGGTGTAAAATAACAAATAAAACAAGTTTTCACTATCCAACAAGTAAGGAATTTTATTCTAGTTTGAAAGTAGAGCATACAAAATAAATCTAAATGAACCTAAATTTGATAACTACCTGACACCATCTGGTCTGAGGATTTGAGAGGAAATGTATTACTTCTTTTAAAGAGAGAAGAAGAATTATAAATGGTGTGAAAACATTTTTAAAGTGGAAATTTAGAAGCATTTATAAACATATTCAGAAATTGTCGTGAATTGATTAAATATTTTATTTGTTACTTGTGTATCTTAATCCATTTCAACATAGGTAGTTAAATGGTTTTCTCTTTTGGAATATTTCGATTAACAGATAAATAAGAGAAAAGAATCTTTAAGACGCATAACAATAGTAGCATCAATGAGTTTCATAACAGCCGCTGTATAAAGTATTTTAAATATAACTTCTCATATATTTTTCATTGTCCTGTAAGATTGATATTCCCAACACATGTGTACTACTAGGTGCCAACAAATTTATAGTATTATTTGTGACAGTTATAGGTATATACAAACTTAATTACATCGTATAACCTATATATTAATATAAAATCATTTGTTAACTCTCTAAACAGTTGTATTTGTTTTCAGTATTGAAGGCTTCGTGAATGATTTTAATTTGATAGATGGAAATTTTAATTTTATTGAGAAATGTTCAATTCTAATATTTGTACATGCTGTTAATTTAAATGCCTGTAGAAGAATAAAAATATCTTGGTGGTTTGTTGTTACATAAAACAGAGTATTGGACACTTTGTTCAATCCTGTTTGAAATCGTTCAGCTTTTACCTTTTATAATCCTTTCATCAGTGTTAAGAGCTTCGTAGATCTAACGACTAGGAACTCTTTTGTTCTTCAAGTATTACGCTCGTATCTGTCTGGACAGTATTAATTTCAATCACTTATTGTGTGCACAAATAAATACATTTTGAAGGCGGACATTTCATGTTCTATTTACGGGTAAGGAATTTTAATTACTTCATATAATCGTATATAAGGCTATCAAACACCCACAGGAACACACACACACACATACACACACACACACACGCGCGCGCGCGCGCGCGTGATTAAAGATGAGGTGATTAATTTTAGAATCCTGATTAGAAGTGAAACTCATTTAGCAATTATTTTTTTATCAAATTTTATGACACAAAATTGACCACTCTAGATGAGATCTTGGAAAATTTCACTGAATACTAAATTCTTGCAAATGTTGTAGAAATAATTAATAAATAAATATGTCCTATTCAACTAACGAAAAAGCCTTTTAATCTATGGATAGTATAGAACAAAATTCTTCCTCGTCATCTGTCAGTGTATTGTATATGTTTTGTATAGATTATACGTAGAATGAATATAAACGATATGCCACGTTAGAAAAATAAAATATATACGAGAGACAGACACACAGAGGTAGGAGGGAAGACATTACTTTGTCAAATCCCCTCCGAGTCAACTAGAGAATTAACTATTAGAATTAATATTAAACTGTGTAACATTAAATATTGCTGATTTAGTGAATATACACTTGTTAGATCGCAAATGTTTTATTACCTTTTATTACTATAAATTTGTGAGACTCATGCGTTTAATATTGTCATCACTACTACAAAATGTATACTTGTTGCAATCACTCTAAAACCGTGTAATAGTTTTATGCGTATTGAACAAGGAAGCATTATACAAGTAGGCTATTAAAAATATCAATACTTTTTCTTATCGGCAATCCAAACAAGGTATACCAATAGTTGGTTTGATGTCTAAACCTTCCAATTTAATATATACTGTTTTTTTAATTTGAATTAAATAGTATATTATTATTTTTAGTGATTTTAGTCGTAGTTTTACACATTTATTTAGCCTTCAATGTTATGTTTTCATATAATTAAAGGAGAATCTTCTAAAACAAGATACAGATCTAATTAACTTATCAAACGCAATAAGTAATTTTTAGTATAGTGCTCTAATTTAACTGTCAACATCTTCATTTATACACATCTTTTAATTTGAATTTAAGTAACATAAATAAACCTTTTATTGTATACGTTGAAATTACTGATTTTGAAAACGGAATTGTATACATTTTAAATAGCTTTACAACATAATATATTAATTTATAGTATTTATAACATTAATTTGTAGTGTGGCCTTTTTGCTTTAACATTTATAATATGAAATAGAGAGTCGTTTGAAATTTGTATTTATTTACTTTTCTACAGCATGTAAAATGATGTGACCAACAATTGTTGGTTTTTGTAAAATCTTCAAATGTTAAATAAGTCCAAAATTTGAATTTTTAGTATTGTACAAAGATCGAGACAACAAACATGCTCATGGGAAAATTCCATTCGGAACTGCGACTGATGTGTAGGTCTAGAATCAAAACAACCTAAAAGTATTCAAAACTATTACTTTATCTAAAACTGAACAGGAAACTATGGTTTTATCGAAAATATGAACATTCCAACAACCTCTAATAAACCAATCTAAATTTTGAAATTAAAAAAAAAAATCTTATTCCAAAAATCACAATTGTATAGAAATTTTAGGTTTTGAAGACGATTTACGCCCAATATTATACTATCCATAGAACGTATTACTCAAATGGATAAGTTTAAATGTTAAACTGTAGTTCACTTATGTACAGGAACTTAAATTTAATTTTTAAACAAATAATTGTAAAGTATTTTCAGTCAATTTTCAACCATTACCTCTCTTCAACATGGAACAGTAAGGTATAAAGATAGAATATGGTTTGAATATGTTTGTAGCCACATATTTAAACTTTTTATTATACTTTATTCTATGAACTACAACCAATAAAATGTGTTGGAAAAGGGAAATATTTAAACATACGTACATTTAAATAAACTGAAACATTTTAAGAAGGGTGTCTAAATAAACCGTTTGGAATTTACTGTACACTTGAACAAAACAATAATAACTTTCACTTTACTCGACTTTTAAAGTATAGTACTTATCAACAATACAAGCATCATTACTCAAATTCTGTACACTACTGTACATCTGTACAAACCACATTATAAACTGAAGGCTGTTTACTCACTCAACTTTTAAACTACTGTAAATTTTATCGAAAACATATCATGGTAAACAGTAGGAATTTTCAATTTTCGTTTAACTTGTTGTACACTTGAACATACAAGATCATTTTTTTATTAACACTATATTTTTCTATGTATGAGGAAAAATTTCGAATTTATAATCTTGTGTGTATAGACCGTTGAGATTTACAAACAGACGCGAGATATTTATAAGCGTTCTTGGTCTCGCCTAAAAATAAATGGACCCTGAAAATAAATAGAAGTTATGAAATAGATAATTAAAGTAAGTAAAAGGAAGATCAAAATGGTAGTTACAAACATTTATTCCAAACATTTGTAGTTAAAGATTTATATTTAAAATTAAATACCATTTGTTTGTAAATTACTTGTGGTATTAATTTTGCATTAATTTTCCCTTTCAAACTTAAATATTTTGTTTCAGTTATATATCTTCACGCTATGTTGAATTTAAAACTACATTAGCGGATTTATATAAATTCCTATACAAATCCTTCAAATGCTAGTCGGCAATCCCTCTGCGTGGTTTACATATAGATTGTCCTGAATAACAGCTTAAATTGTATTCTATAAAATATTGTTTCTATGGTTTATTTTATATACTTTATATAATAATTATTTGCATAATTCGCTTGAGAGTAGAAAACAGTTTTTTATTGTATTAAAAATCTGCTATTTTATTTACTAACATCTTTATTATAAAGAGTGATATTTTTTTAAATACATAGGCCTATAATATATTATATAAGATATTTTAAATTAGTTAAACTAATAGAAACATTTAGATGATTTCCCGTTAAATATTCAATTGTTTTTAATATTGGTGCCTTTATTTAAGAAACATATGAAATGATATTAATTAAGGTTTAAGTAAATATAAAATAAATGTTTCGTTATCTTATTTAAAATTAAATATACTTTTCTCTCTACGACCATTCTTTGTATGAACTAAATAACACAAACCTACTGGAATAGTCTTTAAAATGTTATTTCGTCTTTACAACTTATTTCAGAACAAAAAATACCATTTTTATACTTAATTTATTTTAACATATATAACTTAATATGCCATAATATTTTTCTATTACTGGGTTTCAAATGTAATGCAATATTTTCAAAACTTTACAATATAAACAGGAAACAGCGTATGTAGTTTATGTGATCACCTTAGTTGTACAGATACAGCTACTAATCATGCCTCAACAGCTGACTGCTGATATTTATCATATTAATGTCATTGCAATGTCGTTCGGACAAAGACTAATAGAGCTGAGTTGTGTTGATATCCCAAGAGGGCGTGGTGTACAGTTCACTTCATACCTCATTAAATGCACAATTTATAATCCAAATACAAGGAAACCAATACATATAAAAGTATTGTTTTTGGAAAATAAATTTATTAATGTTATTCTATGTGTATTTTGTTTGAAATCTCATTCCACTATTTTGTATAACATGTTATAAAATCTCTTCATAGTAAATCGAATTAATTTAAAGTATCAAAATATTAATCACTGGTTGTATAAATCACTTATTTTTCTTCTTCTTATATATTTGTATATAACGTCTGTAGTGAAGAACATTATTTTTCGTGTTATAACTCCTTTTTTCTCTATTTTTTGAGAGGTGACAAATCGGGTGGTCCACGTACCGTCCTATGCACTTAAATCAGAGATTATTTGGGCATGCCCACTGACGGCCAAAGACACATCTTTTTCAGCCTTCTTTTTCAGCAAGATATCACCTGACACCATAGCCAGGGCTCTTTCTATGCGTCCTAGTTTTGTTATCACGAACTACTAAAACATTGCTGTTGTTGGCACATAGAGCAAAGTCCAATAACAATCGATGATTGGGGAGTTTAATCGATAAATCTTCAAGTTTTTGTTATCTAAACTTCCAGCGACTATAATAAGGGAAAATTCTACCACTATCTCGCATATTTTTCATTGTACATACTTATTGTATATATATGTTTCTTATATAAGTTTTTCTTAGGTACTTTTGATGATGTAAAATAGAGATTTATTTAATTATTTCGTATTACTCTTTAGAAAAATATATTTATGCACGAACAATTTTAAAAAAAAAAATTATAAAGTTTTGTCTATACTTAGAGAAAACCTTTGCAAGTACCTTATAAGTACCTTTGCGCGAGTTCGTGCATATTTGTGTCCCTTTAGACACTAAATTACCTTTCATCGTAACATACTTGTAAATTATGCCAAATTATTCAAATTATGCCAAATTATTCAAATTATGCCAAATTATTCAAATTATGCCAAATTATTCAAATTATGCCAAATTATTCAAATCATGCACGCCCATCTTTATTTTGAAATTATTCTACACTTCTTCATGGCGCCCTCTAGAATTAGCACAATTTTGACATGAGTATCGAAACGAGCAACTCAAATTACATTAAAAAAAAAACTTTGAAATCAAAAAATAACAATAATTAATGTAAATAAATCTTGATTTTTTGCTACGTTGATGTCTCATCATTTTCACTTTGTGTTGTTTTTGTCTGTGGCGCCCTCTCAGATCGGCACAGTGTTGACATCAGCATCGGAACAAGCGACCCAAAGACCATAAAAAAATTACATTAATTTATGGAAAAATTCATATAATGTTAATCTGTCACCATTTTCACCTTGTAATAGTTTTGCCGGTGACGCCCTCTACGATTCGCACCATTTTAGTATCAGTATCGGAACAAGCGAACCAGAGAACTTAAAAAATGGCATTGAAATCGATGAATGACATGAATTCACCAAAATTATTCCTTATTTCATTTAATTTTAATTTGTCATTACTGCATCTTATATTATTTTTACTTCCTGCGCCCTCTAGGATGCGCACTTTTTTGACATCATAACCGGAAATAGCGACCCCAAATACATTAAAAATAACATTGAATTCAAAAAATTATATCTATTTATAAACCCCGTCCCTTATTTCATATTATGTTTAAAGGGGCATCATAAACAAATTATTAATTTTCCAAAAAAAAAACTGTTTACATCTTTGATCTAGACACTCTAACGAATAAAATGAGTTATGATAAAAGTCATTTCGTGCAGTTTCACTCTGGATCAAAGTAAACGCTTTTTCCCGTTTTTTGCCCTGACTATATAAGCAAATATGCATAATAGAAGTATAAGCAAGAAACACTATTATTGCTTTTTATATATATCATATTACTTTCCATACACTACGCATATGTAAGAAAATTAAAACATTGACATGATTACATTTTGTACAAATTGATTCTTATTCTGTTGCCACATTTTTATTGGATGCCATCTTTATGTAAATTTGTGCAAACATAAATATGCTTTCCTTGTAGCTTAAACTAATATAACTTGAAGACAACTAAAAAATCAAATAAAACGAATTATATAACAATAACCTTTGTTATATTTTGCAACACTTTATTAAACTATAAATTTGTCTTTGATTTTATTGTATTTGCTATTTCCATGTAGGTTGATCCAATAACATTTTATAATTGAATCCCACCAACTCATCACTTGTGTACTAAATCTATTTCATTCTATTGATTTGTGATGCAGATGACGTTGAACAAACTAGTACAGGAACTTTTATTAAAGCTTATTTATCTTATTTGTCATTATGTTGAAACTATAACTGTGTCAAACTTGGCCTTTGTAAGATGACTGTATATTATGAATTTCCATCAAGAGATCTTATCAATGTTTTGTTGGACGTTATTCAACATTGCCTTTGTTATCAACGATGACGCTTCCCAACTGTGTGGATAAATAGATGTTAATTATTATAATATCGTTTCTCAAATGGTGCACGGCATTTATACAGTAAAGTTGTTACAATAATTCTCTTTGCGTTGCAATTTAGTGTTGAATGTAACTTCGTCCACAATAAAATATCTGTGACAATTACATGATCACATTTGTGACGAGGATCACAAGCTTGCACCGATATGTTTGTGCATTTATTCAATAATATTTCTATTATGAAATGTTTTGTACCATCTATATTCTAACACAAGTGCTAAACTAAATTTATGTTTATATTTGAATTAATTTTTAGTATCAATTTCATTTCTTATAGGTAGGAGTAATTACAATGCTACTGAAAATGATTATATATGAGTGTCAGTAAATATCTTCTTTTTGTTTTAAATAAATGATCATGCACGTGTTAAATGATATGCACATAAATATTAATATCTTTATTATTTCCAATTGATATATAAGTACATGGATGCAAAGTGGTATTGATGTTTCTAGTTCCTTCTAATGTGAACTAGTACTGAAAGTGCTACAATGTTTCTATATATAATTCGAATATTATGCACGTTTAATTCCAGCTAGATAAGTATAAGTAGACATACAAAGGTAATGAAAATATTAATTGATGTCAAATTTTTCGTTAATATCTTCTTTACAACCTGATTATATTGTATATACCCTTGTATATTCGTATTTAAATTATTAAATATACATAATCTAAATATCATCCACAGTACCACAGCATCCAACTAAGCATTGCAAATTTTTGGTTGCATCTAGTAACGTGAACACACATGTACAGTGATAGAGAGTGTTAAGTTATGTTTACATATACTATAATATCTAGTCAAGTTTTACTCTATATTTTTAAGAGTATCTACCGGAATCAACGTTGATATTAAACGTATAAATTACGTGTCCTTATTCTATAAAATTTCCTTTGTTTATATGACTGACAATTTATGGATAATACTATTATAAGTGTATAATTTTTAAATTATTATATTCGAGATTTTAATGGAGAAAAGCAACTACAGTTGTATTGAGTTTGATAAATTATATTTATAATATTTCCTTTGCTTGAAGTTTGAAATTGTTGCTCAACGGAGTGCAGAGAAAATGGGTGTAATAAAAAAATTTAATAACTGATTATTAAAAGTTATTATATGTACTTTTTGACAAATCGTAATGGAGAGTTTAGTTTTATTTATATATACATTTTTTCCAAAGATGGGGGAAATGCGCATCCGCACCATCAGTGGCCCAGCGAGACTGACCAGTGTGTGGGGCTGTACCACACCTGTACGACCCACTAAAACCCTTCCTCTTTTATCTCAAACTCGTTGAGATTTCCATCCTGGTTATCATTACATAAGATAGCTGTTCTTCGCCAGATTGGCGTTTGCTTTGTTCTGATAATGCTGCTGTTGCTTCACGTGGTTTGGTCGTCGTCCGTAAAATCGTCTCCACGTACTTAGCTACGGCGTCCCAGTTCTCTTCCTTCTTCAACATAAGCTCTACCGTGTTTTCGGGAGTGAATTTACCAATTCTTAGGAATAAAAATATTCGTGTTATCATTATATAAAGAAAAGTTTCAAAAATATCATTATTAATCCTCATAAACATATATAGTTTACCTAATTATCCAGACATTATGGCCGTTGGCTTATTCCATGACAATTTTTGATACCATGAGCAATTTGTGCCGTATTAACCTATAAACATTTTTCCTTAATTACAAATAAATATTGACTGCAAAATAACGGTATTTTACTCTATATATAGCTATATATATATATATATATATATATATATATATATATATATATATATATATATATATATATATATATATATATATATATATATATTATGAACGTATGTACCGAAAAAATGGTAAAATTCAACAATCACGATACAATATTCATTCTGCAAGAGACGTTGTTGTCTTATTGATTAAATAATGTAGAATATAAAAAAAGCTGATATTACGAATCACTAATAAAGTTGCTCTCAACTACAATATATGGAATTGGAGAACCGAACAAAGAAATTACTTTACAGAAAGTCCGCGTTGCAAATAATAATGAGTAAACGATTTTATCATTTTGACGTTGACAAAGTTTAAAGATAATGATTTTTTTATAAATGATGTTTCATCTGAACGATTATTGACATTTTCTTGCCTGTCGATTTGAAACACTTGTTACAATAACAATGTTTATCAGATAAAGAAATGCGTATTTTCTTCAGTATTGCGCAATTCGTTAAAATGAAGACACGAATTTCCTCTAGAGAATTTTTTTTGAAAAGTACGTTAAATTTTATTATTAGCATACAACAATATATGTCTATTGCAGTATTTCTTCCTTATCTATAAGAGAGAAAAGGTTAGGTTAGATTTGGTTAGGTTAGGTTAGGTGAGATTAGGTTAAGTTATTGCTTATGGAAATAAACCTAAGCATAATTAGAATTTATTATTTTTTGTGGTTATATAAATAAGAAATAAATCGTATTCATTAATAGGTCAACAGAACAAAGCAAAATGTCAACGTCCTTTCGTGTCTTAAAACAATACTTTTGCCTTGTATTTAAGAAAAACGAATAGAATTTGTTTTTATTATATAAGTTCTTAAACATAGTAGATTAGTTGGGTGCATTAATTAACATACCAAGTACAAATAGCAATATAAATTCATAACGAATGGTTTGAACTTCAAAACACATTATACTAATTGCATTGAGATCATTCAACCATTACAATTATCTTTCACAAATTGCCCTTTCTTTACACTTTGAGCTACCTATATAGGATGCATCTGATATTTCATAAAAATAAATCTTCCGAAATTACTTATACACATTCTAAGATTACTAATACATAGGCTATGTTAAGCGTTTCTTCCATAGTTACAATACCGTTTTCAATTTTGAATCTGTGAATAACAATTAGTTGTTCATATGAGTTTTAACTTGGTATATTTCAACTTAAATGTTACTACCATCACAGACAATACAATTTATATGTTTTAGCGTCATAAGCTATGTAATGTCATAAGTGCTGTATAATTACAACTAAATATACTGTCTACAATCTACAACA
Organism: Aphrophora alni; assembly: GCA_963513935.1. Classification (NCBI taxonomy): domain Eukaryota; kingdom Metazoa; phylum Arthropoda; class Insecta; order Hemiptera; family Aphrophoridae; genus Aphrophora; species Aphrophora alni. The sequence continues at coordinate 29,737,395 of OY740770.1, forward strand.
CTAATGGATATCTTTTATTTAGTCCAATCACCTATGACTATTGTTTGAAATATTAGGTTTTATTCCTCGTGGTTACCTGTACTCTACTAAAACCTATTTTAGTATTTCAAGTTTTCATTGTTCTTAAATACAATTTTTATAATACTTTTTATTTAAGACAAACATTACTATATTTATCATCAACCTAAAACAAAAAGAGCATACCATAGTCCTTGAATACTGCAAAAGTAGTAGGGTCGGTACATGAGTTACTCAAAACGAAATATAGAAATTTTCTAAATAAATTCGAATAAATGAAGAATTTTTTTAAATTTATCGATGGGACTTTCAGATCCCGAACCTTCTAAAAAATATAATATTAATCTTTCAAATATAGTCTTGAACAGAACACTAAAATATATGATTTTCTCAAGTATATTACTATGTAAATAAAAAATATATATTATATCTTCCACAATCATAAAGTTTCTCTTTTAAATGATGTACTGAATATTCAATTGTAAATGTAATAACACCTCCTTCAACATGTTAACTTGTAACAGAATGTAGTATTAACCGAATTTCCGTTGTGGTTGAAATTAATTATACCTTGAGTCATGAGAAGTTAAAAAAAGTCTATCGATTTGATGCAATTACTTTATCTAACGAACTCTGGTTGTTAAGTGTATTATGTACTATTATTATTAAGTTACAATTTTATTTTAACCCTAATATTATTTGATGTACACAATATTTCGAATAATTCTAACTATCAGATTATTACATTTTATTACTAGGTTATATAATGTAATAATTTTATATGTAACTACGAGAATTTTGTACATCACTATTTAGGAATGTGAATAGAGGCAATACAATTAGTGGTAATTTTGGAAGTAATTAATTTAAAGCAAGCAACTAATTTTTCTCTTCATATAAATACTACCACTCAAATGAATTTCCTTATTAAATTTAAAATAATGGTGCAATAAATATATTTACCATACAAAACACAACTATTGAAAAATTTTCTTGTGTTTTTTATAATTTTTTTCTCAAATGCAGTTTATTATTTCTATTATGTTTTAATTTAATTTTCAAATACATATAATTTAAAAAAAAAAGTAAAACACCTCTTAATAATACAGTAACATGTATGACATGTCATTACTATACTTTTAAAAGTAATTTTTACAACAAATTATGTCATTTTGACTTGAGAATTTTTGACATCAACTGTGTTTTTCTTTTTAGAAAATATAATCTGCCTTGTTTTATACAGTGGTACCACATATTGGATAAAAGTTTAGCATGCAACAACAACGGATTGATAAACTACAAAGTTAATTATTTCTCTAGTTTTTAACAATGAAACAAGTATTTTTAAACAAGTATATTTTAACTCATTCATTTAATACCAAATACATTGAGTATAAAGTTTAGGAAAGAAGATTGTAACCAAAGCATGTCTCGGTGTTTTACTTTCGCTTGCAGTGAAATAGCATTTCACACTTCCCAAGTGTATCACGTAAATATATCACGAATACATTTAAATTCTAAACCAGCTTCGAAATTTCTATTGTCAGCCAAATGTTTAAGAATGCTCTTGTTTCCAGTAAATCTACAACTTCATTCAGTTTAAATACGATGTATTTTTGGTACTATAGTAAGCCTAATTAAATTTCAGTAAATGATTCATATCTTAAATGCCTGGTATTATTTATACCAACGGGTGCAATGTATACATGTCTATTTTAAAAGAGCTTTTATTCGTATATATTGATATGTGTTATCGATTTGTGGATAAATGTATTAATTATATCATTCATGTTAATCCACATGATATGAAAATCTGAATTTAAAGAAGGGGATGCCAATTATTAAGTGTTTTGTCGATACATACTTTATTAAAAATCATGTGAAGAGTATTTAGAGAACAATGAAAGTTGCCTGTAATCTTATTTATATTTAATAAATCAGTATTTTAACTTTATTTTACATTGAACACTGCTTTTAAAATAAATTTTAATCAAATAACAATATATCCGTGTATGTGTAAGTTATTTATAATATTCAAATAATGATTAATATCAAAGAACTGCCACGTAATTACGTAAAAATGTCATACAATTTTTACAACGAATTCTCGTATGTTGAGTGCTTACGTAATTTTACAAGTGCTTCACTTTCGAAACTGATTCTCGTTTTAGTAAGAAAATTGTTGACAATTTTCCCATTTTAAAGTTAAACTTTTTCGTGTTGACTGTTTCAATAGATTGAGCTATGAAAAGGTTTTCAATTGAATTGGTAAAAGTTTAATATCGGAAAATGTGGCAATAGTAATGGAGCCACCGGTACATTGACCCATTTTAACAACTTAAATTAATTGTAATTTATTTTATTTTATTTCTCAATAATCTTGATCAAACTTTTAATAATTTGTTTACAAAGTTCAACGATACTACATACCAGTTTAGTATATTTCTACATTCATAGAGAGAGTAATAATTTTAAAACATTCATCTAATCAATTTATCGAGATCTGTTTATACCTATATAAGAAGTTCAGATTTCAGTTCTTCACACTTTTCTCTTATGTATTTTGTCTATGTAATGGATGTTCGAAAAAAAACTGCATTATGGCTTATTATAAAATAAAGTATAAAGTATGACTCTCAATGTGTGTACTATTTACAGTTCTAACAGGTCTAACAGGCATCAAACCGATAATAACCACTTTCCACACTCTGATGAGCATATCAGCATTGAACTTCTTCTTTGCCACAAGTGGGCACGTGATTGTTTTTCCTTTGGCACACATTCTCTTCAACATAACCCCAGAAAAATAATAAATTGGAATCTAATCAGGTCTTCGTTGTGGTCATCCAATGGGACCTTTCCTGTCTACCTATCTTCCTTGAAATCGATAGTTAAATATAGTCCGGACATTCATAGAATAATTTGGAGGAGGAGTCCACGTCCTTATCTGTGGGAACACAATGTTTTTTTTTAACATATCCAAGTATACTACACCAGCAATTGTCTTTTCGTGAAAAAAAATACGACCCAACAATTGTAATATTCATGATTCCGAAACAAATACTCACTTTCAAATTGTTACGAATTACCTCCACTAATTTAGCTGGGTTTTCCAGTTTTCAGTCTCCCAAATTCGGTAATCATGGCGATAAACTACTTCACGAACATCATAAAATAAAACATGCTTACAATAGTTTACGTATTCATAAATGAGATCTAACGTTATTAAAACAAATTAAAATCATTGTAGTCAGTTATATTATGGCACAGATCCAGTTTGTAAGCTTGAAATTTCAATCTCCTATGAATGTGTAAATATCGACTAACACTGCAAATGCGACGTTTCGGACAACGCTTGGAAATACTGTCGAAATATTTCTTTGTTTTCTGCAATTGTTCTAGACCTACCTGATGTCTGACCATTTAAAAACTTCCAGTATTGAAATGTACAGATGCTTTATAAGAATTATTTTTTAACTACAAGAAACACGCGTGAAATTTCATTGCACGACTGTCACTGATTTAGATTCTGATAATAATAATACGCAATATGTTTTTTCTTTTTTTTTATGGGGACCTCATTATAGTATCACAGGTTTACACTTTCGAGTTTGTAATAGAGCTGGAATAATAATGCTTATCACAGTTTCGTATTAAAAAGCTGTAAAATGTAAAAAAAAAAAAGAATTTTAAAAATAAAACTTAATTATGTTGTTTTACGATCATGTATATACAACACTTTAATATGCTATTCATAATGTATTTGTTTACAAAACTCGGATAAGTTCTTCTTCGGACTCCCCGTATTTTTTTTTTTTTTTTTTTTTTTTTTTTTGTTACTATATAGTACTATATTTTAAAACAGATAATAGCAAATATGACATCTAAATATTTTTAGTTTCAAGTGATTTATATCGAACATACGACAGGCATTGTAGGAAATTTCCATTATATCTTATCTAAAATACACTTCTAAGGGCTGAGAGGTATATCATATAGTTTCTCGTAGGTATTACACACTCAATTGTATTGACCTAAAGTCTTGGACAAGAGAAAAGTAAACATTACAATCGAAGTATTTGATTGCTTTACTAAGTCATGTTCAAAAGTTGGACTCTTCTAGATGTTTACTTTATCCTTTCTCCAATTGATTGTTCTTTTAATCAAATATTTAATACGTAAAATGTTAAAGAATATGATTTTGTAAATATTTATATGATACAGAATAATTATTAAACAATTTTACATTACAGTTAGTTTTCTATGTATTACTAACACTATCATGCTCTTATGTCTAATGTCAAACTGAAACAAACACACAGAGAGAGAGAGAGAGAGAGAGAGAGAGAGAGAGAGAGAGAGAGAGAGAGAGAGAGAGAGAGAGAGAGAGAGAGAGAGAGAGAGAGAGAGAGAGAGAGAGAGAGAGAGAGAGAGAGAGAGAGAGAGAGAGAGAGAGAGAGAGAGAGAGAGAGAGAGAGAGAGAGAGAGAGAGAGAGAGAGAGAGAGAGAGAGAGAGAGAGAGAGAGAGAGAGAGAGAGAGAGAGAGAGAGGGAGAGAGAGAGAGAGAGAGAGAGGAGAGAGAGAGAGAGAGAGAGAGAGAGAGAGAGAGAGAGAGAGAGAGAGAGAGAGAGAGAGAGAGAGAGAGAGAGAGAGAGAGGGAGGGAGAGTATGTATGTAAATAAATTTACAAGGCTGAACTATTTATATTTGAATTATAAAAACTGTACAAATTAACAGCCACCAAAATGGTATGAATTAATTGTTACTTAACTTCTATAATCCTACTTGATTTTAAACATTCTTCCACTAATTGTAATTTAAAGTACATAATTTACAGGGCATATAGCTTTAATTGGTAATATAGATTGAGATATATGAGTGTAGTTGGTAGTGGTATAAAATTCTTTGAGGTGTCAAAAATCTAACCAACTCTCTTGGACCTATGCTACGGAAATTGTTTTATAGAGACTCACAGATTTACATTTAAAATTATTTTCTTTTTTTACAGTCAGTGGTAGTCTCATCGTCAAGTATTAAACAGGAAGTTGGAAATTATACTTTTCACTTTAAGATGTATTATCAGAAACATATATCGTAAAAGTATTATGTAAAATTTAAAAATTAACTATATTATGTTTAATTTCAAAACTCAAAACAACAAAATCGAAATAATTTCCATAACTTAATGTATTACCAAACCACAAACAAATTATCACTATCCGTATACACTTACTTTCCAATATTTTTACACAAGCTGGTTCTGGAGAAACAAATTTTTATTCTATCAACATTTGTATATATCTTTAGCTACATGATGATCAGGATTCTTCATCCTGTTTCAGATAAATAAGGCAAACAGGGCAAGTCCCTTGACAATAGACTCGCTTTTACGTGTGTCAGATAACATGATATGTGTCTATACGTAGGCTTAGTACTGCTATTCAAGAGACAGCGAAACCAAAATGAAGAGACGTGTTTTGACTGAAATATTGCGATCAACATGCTTGGGAAAACATTATCAATAATAACTGCCTTGTATGTTCCGTCAATTATTATTCTCTTATTATTTAACTGATCATATAAAATGAATTAATTTTTAATTACTTAGGTTAGGATTTAAAGTTAAATATTTAACGAAAACAAAAGTACTATAACAATATGATTAAAACAAATTTTCTGATTATTATAATAACGTAAGTAATTAATTATAGTATATAAGATAAGTTTTTCCCCCCTTTTAACTTAATCTTAAAATTAAGAAAGACTTTAGATTAAAACAGACCATTTATGTCCATACTAAGTAATTTATGTTTTTTTTATTTCTATCAAAGTGTTTAACACTATTTAAACATAATAAATAATCAAATAGATTTTAATACTCTGGAAATTATTCACATACCTGTCTTGGTTATCTTTGTTCTAGGTTTTACGATAACATACTTGCTACTTTAATATGAGAAGAAAATATTGTATTAGCAAACTCAACAAAAAAACCTTTCTAAAAGGTAAAACTTTCGTAAGTATGACCTTGCGTTTTATTCCCTTTAACTTACTCAAACACATTGTTACATTTTCCTTTTCCCGCTCTTATTAATTTTAAAAAAATTTGAACCTAATACTAAAGAAATCTCCAAATAATTTCGTTAAATGATATATATATATATATATATATATATATATATATATATATATATATATATATATATATATATATATATATATATATATATATGAAAAGTTGTTAATATTTTTCTTATAGTTTAATACACATTATTTATCTAATTTTTAACTTAATGAAAGTTCTTAAATGCTTTACTAATTTTGTAAGTATTTTGGCAAACAAAACTTTTGAAAGTTTTTATTTTGTATAAACATTATAGTTAATATTTAATCGCAAGTAATTTCAAAAAAAATATGCGAAAAAAGATTTTTTATAGTTATAAAATTATTCTTTTTATAGTTATAATTATTATACGTAATAGGGTAATCTTTCACGCGATTTTTTCATAAGAATTTTTCAATTGAATTTTTTACGTATAATAATTATAACTATAAAAAATCTTTTTTAGCATATTTTTTTTGAAATTACTTACGATTAAATATTAACTATAATGTTTATACAAAATAAAAACTTTCAAAAGTTTTGTTTGCCAAAAATACTTACAAAATTAGTAATGCATTTAAGAACTTTCATTAAGTTAAAAATTAGATAAATAATGTGTATTAAACTATAAGAAAAATATTAACAACTTTTCATATATATATATATATATATATATATATATATATATATATATATATATATATATATATATATATTTCATTTAACGAAATTATTTGGAGATTTCTTTAGTATTAGGTTGAAAATTTTTTTTAATTAATAAGAGCGGGAAAAGGAAAATGTAACAATGTGTTTGAGTAAGTTAAAGGGAATAAAACGCAAGGTCATACTTACGAAAGTTTTACCTTTTAGAAAGGTTTTTTTGTTGAGATTTCATATTTTTTTAGAGGTAAAATTAACAAAATTATTTGGAAATTTCCTTAGTATTAAGTTGAAATTTTTTTTTAATGAATAAGAGCGGTAAAAGGAAAATACAAGAATGTATTTGAATTAGTTAAAGGGAGTAAAACGCAAGGTCATACTTACGAAAGTTTTACCTTTTAGAAAGGTTATTTTATTGAGATAAGTACTTACTATATAGTAAGTACGATACTATCTACAATAGTATCGTACTTACTGCAGCAGTGACTAATTTAAATTAAGTAATTACAACACTACTTTTGCAATACATTGTTAATAACAATATAAGGGATCAATAATTAGATTTAAGACCTATTGCATTCGATTCAGAGTGTCAAAATACATTGGAGAAGACACTAGTCACGGCATATTACCTATTATCATAAATGAAATTCCAGAAAAACCCCCTTTTTTACTATAGTTTGTTAATAACAAAAAACTGGACCACCCTATCGATCTGGGACCACTTGCATTCGATTTTTCAGGTAAAAAAAACATAGAAAATTACCTTAATATCCAGGGGACTCTCGAATGCATACAGAGATATACGTTAATACGGGAAGCGTCGCCTAAATTTTTTGGCTGAAGAAAAAATAATGTTTTGTCGGTAAACCGTCAAATCAGAACTTTAACTTAATATAACTTAATAACTAACAATTATAAGTGAAATATTATTCTTTTAATTATAAACTTAAATGTTTTTCTTACATCTTATAAGTTCAAGGGGCTTTTTGAATTTAAAAACAGTAATAAACCAGAAAACTCGATTAAAATTCAATGTATATAAGGGTGGTTGCCGCCGGCCATACTTACATTTGGCGGCTATTGCCAACCTCAATATAGGGTAGTTGAAAATAATACATAAATAAGTTTTATACATAATATTGTTCAGTTTTTTTATATAAATACGTTAGGTGTTTAGTTCAAACAATTGTTTATGTGTTTTAAAAATCTTTTATATGATTGTGAAACGAAAAATGAAATTTTTGTAACCGGTTAAAAGAATCACATATACTTTTCAATTTATGTTTTGTTTTAATCTTCTTGAATATTGAAAATATGCGCATATTAAACAGAAAATAGTTCACACCTCTTCCGTACGAACTGTACCATTTATATATAAAATGTAACAATGTTAGGGTACCGATAATAAAAATAAATAAATGTCTTTTGCATTTGCTTCGTATTTATAACAATGTAGAACAGGTAGTTTTTATAATAACAAGAAAAATGAATTTCATCCAAAATCATTACATGTTGATGTATTTGTATCATTTTGAATGAAGTCGTAGGTTAATTCGGAGGTAAAATACAAATTTTTTGAATCTTAGTTTTAACTACGACTACAATTGGGAAAATCGGTTGCTTAAAATTAGTAATGCCGAAAAGTATTTAATTTATTAGACATAGGGTGTAGGGTACATAGGTTATGACAGTATTGACATACAGTGTTAAATGTATTGTCAACAATAAGAAAATACAAATTTTGAAATGTCGAATACGATATGTTTAATTTGATTTGAATTGTTTGTTTTTACGTAGAAATCACAATGTCGTGAGTTAAAATTTACATCATGTGAATGCATGTTCATACTCTCTATAACATTTAAAAAAATTCTAGGTTAATGATTTAATTTAGTATACTTATTATTAAAGTGCAGCAAATAATTTATAATACTTTACATGAACTTGTTTTTTTTCTGTACTCTTTTCTGGAGGTTATAGTAACTTAACATTTAGAAATGAAACCAGACACTGTGTCTTTTCAGACCAAGACTAATCGATTAGAATCCGTACGTTAAATGGGTAAGTTAAACGACTTGTGTTGCTCAGTGTAGCTAAACGTCTGCAACTAATTTTCAGGAACGTTTTGATTGCCTCTTTGTTTTGTGGATCCGTATCATTTGAACTTGAAGTATTTTTTTAGCATTCCAGTTTTTCAAACACTAAACGAGTAAAGTAATTTATGTATTAATATATTTCTAGGGCCGACTGAGTGAGTTTAAAAAAACTAGTTTATTAAAAGTAAAATATATCGAACATTTTAACAATTTTTATCAGTTTTTTTATTCTACGTCCTAATTGACTTTCAAATGATCATACGATAAGAAATTTTTGTTCAAATAGTTTTGGATTTATTTTCCACTGTTGTCAACTGGAATCATAATTATACTAATGTTCGCAAATATAAATTTAAAAAAAATTCCGAAATTTGTTTAGTTTGAAACTAAATTAGCTTTCCAATCCAAAATTATCCCACCATGTGAAATAGTGTTATCACTGTAGAAAATTTGAGAGTGTATTTAGTATGTATGGGTGTCTTATAAAAACAAAAAGTTCCGGGTGTTTTGTTGACTAACATATACAGCTTGCTGAACTCAGATTAGAGCTTGTATTATTGTGGACATATACATACATCTTTTGAAAAATACTAAAAGCCTATGTTAACAATATTCATAATAAAACAGGGTTCTCTTTTTGTCACTCGATGACATTCGAATAATGTCATTCAAAGATACTTACTTATACAATTTACGTTATGCATGTTTTGCTATATATCTAAATTTAAATTAAATTTACAAAATATTTTTAGAATATTCTATATATATATATATATATATATATATATATATATATATATATATATATATATATATATATATATATATATATATATATATATATTGAACTTTTCCTATTTTTTTTTCTTTTTATAGTACTGGATTGAAATTATCAATTTTCTCTAATTGTTTTGTTTTATCTCAAGAATTTAATTTAATAAATCAGCAAAATATATATTTTTTTGTATGTAGCTTTTTTTGTTAATATAATCATTTAATAACATTTATTAACATGGATAATTTTCTCAAGACATGTTTTGCTCTGAAGCCATTTTACTGATTTGTGGTAGAATAATTCCAAACAAGACAAGTTCAGACTCAAGTATATACACTTTTTATCGGGATCTTGTTTCCATTAACAAAGTCGTAAAAAAATCATAGTTTTAGCATCTTCTGATGTCTTAATAGAACTATTAATAAAATTTCATAATAAATTACAATAAAAACATTAACATTTTTCTCATAAATACATTTCCTATTGTTAAAGATACGCATACCGACATTGTCATATCGAAGTTTTATTGACAATTATTTCTAATAATTTTAGAGTTTAATTATTACTTACATATTTCTAACATTCTTTGAATATAATATATACCGGTTTAATCAAGACTGAACATAAATCTATTCAACAAAGTAGGCCATTTGAGAATATTGCACGTCGAACATTCCAGCGACACAATTGTTTTGCTTCATCCGTTGTTTGGCGGTAACACGATGCGTTTAAATTGACGTGTGTTGTTTGCAGGTTTGTGTGTTTCTGTTGTATTACCCCGTCGCACAAACATTCTACAATAAACTGCCGAATATTCCGCCTTATATTGCTTCAATGTACCGGCTTTGATGCTGAATGCAATTCAAGCTACGCAAGGAAAGTCAACTTAGCCTGAAGCTTTGATGTTAACCAAAATAACACAATATATAAAGTATCAGAATTTAATGTTTACAAAATAAAATACGAACAATAAAAATAAGTAAATCTAAGTTACATAAGTAGACGTTAAGAATATTCAATGGGAAGTTGAAGATGTTATAAAATTATCTAATACGTCAAAATGAATGGACAATTTATTTACTTCTTTTATTTTTTAATTCCCGATCTAATTGAGGATGTACAAAGTAATGCTGCCTACATAGAACTATAATACTACTTATGAAAATTATTCTATATACGCATTTACTCAGATGTCTGTATTGAGTAAAAAAAATATCCATAACTAAATAATAATCATACTGTATATACTTAATAAATGTTTGAACATATTAATATTGTGGAAGATGATCGAGCTAAGCAACTAAACTTCCTTATTAATTTCAAAACGTAACAAACGCTGTATATCGAAATTAACCCAGTATCGTGGATCTTATGCACGTCATCAAAATCTGATAATTTTACTGAATTTTTTATATTTTGTTAATACGCTAAAAAACAAAATGTTCTTTAAAATAAATTTAATGTAAAGTCAGGTTTAAATAATTTTGAACCGAAATAGTATAAATTTCAGTTTAAAAGTTTAAGATAAATACCCGATTTTTTTTAATTAGTACAGGTTATTTTATAATTAAATGCCGTATGTGAACTGTAGAAATCATTATATCTTAATCTGATTTGTGATTTCGCTTAAATTGACGCAAAATAGTGTAAATAAAAAAAATGCCCATATTTGTGTGAACGAAATGTAGCCTACTTCGTAATTTCAATTGACATATTGTGAAAGGTGGTTGCTTCAATGATTTGTTGACGGGAAAGCAATCATGACATGTTGCGTAAAGAGTAAACACACTTAACATATAAAGTGAAGGTAAAGTATTATTCAGACAGTAGAACCAAGTACATGAGAAGTGTTTTAGAGCAATAGACATGACTGTTATTAGTTTTAAATTAAAACTTCGTAAAGATGAAAACTATTCAATTACAAATAAATAAATTCAATTTTATTTTAAGTTGTCTATGTAAATTTCAAACCACAAGCTTCAAGTTATATTTTACTGGAAATATCTCCGGCTTAAACTGAATATATTATTTAGAACTAAAGCTGTTAAATTTATTTTTTCTTTACATGAATGAAAATCCACAGTTCCGGGCGAAGAAAGATTAATTTTCAGTACCAGCAAGAATGTGTTTTATCAAACACGGATTTCACAATATGTGTTACAGGTCTTTACTACTTAAAGATATACGTTTATATTTCTTTAGAGTACTTTTTTTTCTTTTTTATTAGAAGACTTTTGAATTATCCATGTGGTCTTATATCGAACATGTTGTTATATATTTAACTAAACTTAATCTATAAATATATGTTACCATACTTTAATTGCATATCTCTTAATGTAACTTTTTGAAGATGAAGAGTTGACTTTCTACTTCCATTTTGCACACACAAATTTATTTTATTCTGGTGACATCAACTACCACACAAGTTGAATTTTATTAAATAGAGTAGCACAAATATCGACCTAACCATATGTAGTCAGTTATGTGTAATAAAACGTTAAATTTAGAAATAAGAGGCCAAATAAATATAAAATAAGTGCTTCAAATCAATTAAAATATCCTTCGGAAATGTTAAGAAACTACTAACAACTAAAGAAAAGAATAACAACCATCACTATACTGTACAGTCAATTTTACAGTGAATTAAAATATTATAAGCTTTGTTAAAATAGTAATTTAACACGAATTCATTGATAACATTTCTGCTGAGATATAGGCCTACCAAAATCGTTTATGAGATAATTTTTTTTTAATTATAAATTTTTATCAGATAACCATATCAACTACCATCATATTTTTTTTTTATTTTACAGAAAATGAAAACTGGGCAATCTGTGACTAAATTAATTAAATTTTAAATGCTCAGTTGTTAGAAAACTTGAAATTGTATCACTAGTTTCGGAGTAAATATTTTATAATAGAACATATTCAGTAGTTACCTAATATAAAAATTGACTTCTACAAGTTGAACCTACCGACGATTTTTTTTCTTTTGAATCCTGATAAAAGAACTTTATGTTAATAGAGTTTATAAAATTGACAAATAAAACTAAATATCATTGTAACTAAATATTTTACTACCAAAGACAAAAACATAGTATTTATTTACAAATTATTTAACTCACCTTTAAATTACCTATTAATGACAATTTTCTTTATAAAATCTAAATGTATTGTGAATAAATAAATAAAGTAGTGCAGCGACCGTAGATTTTATATAATTGGTTAATGCGGGGGTGGTGGATCTTTAAGAAAGTTTGACTGTGGGGAACGAAATTTGGGTGTGGGGTGAATTAACTGACACTGGCCCTCGACTACTCAAACACTACAGCTCAATCAAGCAGCTTCATGAGCGATTAAAACTATGTTATTACTTACAATACATAATAAAATAAATTAACTATGAATAATATTAAGGGATTGACTCTATTTAAAACTAGTGGTCTAGGAAACAGTATTAGGCCAAAATGGCAGTTCTCTATTTAACACATATTTAATTTATTATGTAATTTGGAGACGCACCGCCGAAAACCCTGGACCGTCTGACGCATCCCAAAAAGGGATAATTAGGCATTATTTGGTGGGTGAACAATTTGGGAGGTTCCTGGAAAATCAATTATCCTGTAGACTGAAAACATGGACTTCCTTTAAAACACATCCGGTGTCTCTTGCGGCTGATGCACAACTCGTTCTCTAACCTTGATTCATGATAAGGATCACCGAGGGATGGGGTAAACTGATTTGATGTAAAACAATTCCCCTGCAATTTACCATTTAGGCAACCCGCTAGTAGAGCTGTTGGAATAGAAGTATCGCCGGGGAAAAGGGAGGTGGTGAAAGGTTTTCACCACAGTAGGAACAATGGATAGTTAAATAGGTACGAGTAAATCATAATTTCTGCCCTAGTTAACACAATAATTGGTTTCTAACATCTAAAGAATAGCTAACCGTATTTTAGTAATTAGTATCTAAGTAATTTGAATACATTACAAATAAGGCTCTAAGCAAAGTATTGAACCAAAATCATATTTCTATTCAAGATAATTTCCTTTTCACTTGACTATGGTTCTAGCATGTCCCTAGTTCTTCTTGTCAAGATCAATTTGTCGAAGTTATGGTATTAGTCGTTTATATTAATAGTGTCATCGATCATGATTTTAGATATTTTCCAAAGCATAAGTTTATTTAAACTTTGATTATCTTTTCCACAAATATGTCAATATTGATGAAAAAATATACATTTTAGAACTTCATGACAAGTCAAGAAAATAGTTTTTCTTCATTTATTAAATTAAATTTCATGTCAATTATATAAGAATTTATCTCGTTACTTATGTTTATCAAAACGCAAACTTCTTACAGACCTTTTGGGATAAGGATAATTGCAGATAAGTTTCGAAATGATATTTTATAAATTGGCGATACTTGACAATAAGTCATGACTTGAAGTTCAATATAAAGTGTAATAATGTATGATTTTTTTTTTTTTTACTTTTTTTTGAAAGATCTTCTTTTAATAATATTAATTGTATTTTGTAAATTCTTTTTTATTGTGAAAATTAAAAACTTTAAGTTTCATTTTTTTAATATATCAAAATACAAACAAATATATAAACAATACATTATTATTATTATATTTTATTTTTAGGCTCCCCCTAATATAAATTCAAAAGAAATACAAATTTTAATAGTTAATAATTTATCGGTCTAATTTTTTTCTCAAATAACACTCTAATAAGTTCCTACATATGTAATTATAAGTAGATAATAAAGTATATACATGGTTTTAAATGTGAGTGGATAATTGTGTGGATAATTTAAATGTGTTCTGGCCTCAATTTAGGATAATTGTGTAAACAGACAACTCAGACACGGCATTGCAAGTATTGCACACGTTTATTTCTCTTGGTTAGTTGAATCTGAACATTTCTTCTTTGTGATTTCTTACAGAACTGAAAGTGCATTCGTCTCACTCATCAGACACTCTTACTTGAACGCAGTAAGGGTCCTACTTGAAACTCCTTATAAAGGCAGCGAGAGGTGCATAAGCATACTGATTTAATTGTATGGAATGAGTGTTTGAATATTCATAAACCGGTATCTGCTTCAATGGATATTAAATCACATGAATAATTCCTCTGTTTCACGTTTACTGTTCATTGGATTTAGTAATTTATTGAACAATGATGAAATGCATCAGAGAATACAAAATGAAATTAAATTAATAACCTAAATACTTTACACAATATTCATGAGGTGCTATTATTTGTATAATCCTTAAATAGATCCTTTTCGTTTATTCCTTAATATAGTACTTTGAGACAGATAACTACTGTATATATTATTATAAATATATTCATTACATCTCATTTTTCCAAAGGGATGTTTCAATTTTTTTTTTTTATATTCAATAAATTAGTTTTAGAAAAATGTTAAATTTCTATCTACTAAACTACATATTGGTTAAATATACTTATCATCATTTATAATTTTCATTTATCGTTCCTTAAACTGAAACTATGTTCTAAACTGTAATTTGTTTTAGATATTATTTATGACGTTTATTTCTTGTTAAGATTTGTAAGTTTTGAAGATCATATTAAAGTTATAGTTGTAGTATTTATTTGTATTTACGTTTTTGAAAAATATAAATATTACGAAAATAAGCGTAGTATAAAAACAGCAAGTCCATATTTATTACCCAACAGTTATAATATAACTATTTTAATTACGTATATAATACAAATATTATAGCAACAAGTTTTAATTTAGCAGACAACAATCATATGAAGGACAGGTGTGTTCAGTTACCAAATACAAAACTATCATGTTTAAACCTAATTGTAACAAGATCCCTTGAGCTAATTTCAGATGTATAAGAGTGTGGTTATATTTCAACTTCTTATGTACATTTACAAAATCAGAATTTAAATAGTAAGTCATAGTACTGAAATGATAGTTTACTTCACTTTAAGTAATTCCGTTCACGTTTTCTCATCAAATAATATATTAGTTGTAACATTTATATAACCAATAGATAGATGTAATTCAGAATAACTATATTCAAGCGTAGTATACATTAAATAATTTTCAACGCAATATTATTTCAATGTTAACCACTAAATATGCTCTAATTAAGGTTATCGCAAATATCAAGAACTGTTTAAATCTTAAATCTATTTCATAACGAGAATTAATATAACGGAATAATTAAACACAAGTTATGGATATTTATTACGTAGGCCTAACATGTTATCAGGAAAATCAAAACGAAGTGAAATACAATTAACTTTTTTTTACAATTCATATAGATACTCGTATATACTGTTCAAAGTTTTATCTTCGTTATATGTACTAGAATATTGAAAATTAGAAGCTTTAAGACTTGTAAGCAATTTATACAAATTATTTCATAAAATCATATCTGTAAAATGTTCTGGTTCTTGGCTGTTATCCTTTACTCCTTTAAGGTTGATTAAATACTTTCATATCTGTGACAGTAAATAGCAAAGGTTTGACACTAGCTTTAACAACAACTCAGCTAATATTCCATTTAAAAAAGTGTAAAATAATCTTTAATTTGCTTTGCCAAACTTTTTATTGGGCATATACTAAAACGTACGTCTATTTATCAGTTGTTTTATATTAGTCCATATATTAAACAGCTGTATGTTAATTCAACAATTGCTTGGGGTGTCAGAAACCTCTCTTTGAAGACTTATTAGGTCAAAAGTCTAAACATTCAAACAATATTTTTGTTTATGTATAACCTTACTACGCCCTTGGCTAGCAACCACATATTGGATAAAGTGAAATATATTACGTGTAATTACAGTTTTCATATACACTCTGGAATAAATGTAAATTAAAAATGGGGTAATGTTAAACTTGACTTTTATGTTACAATCATATTTTGAGTATTCTAAAGTATAAATTTAAAATTATTACATAACGATGGATACATATTATTTGAATATCCATAAGTCTGAAAATGTAACATGGAACTTTGGATTTAGAGAAGACATTGTATAAATGACATTGTTTTGGAATTTTGGGATTTAAAATTGCTTGAATAATTAAATAAATTGTTCATTCAGAAATTGATTAATATTAGACAAAACTGTTAATTTAAAATAATAATAAAATTTAAGAACTCCTCAATAAAATACAGTACTTCTTTAGAAAGCTTAGATATGGCCTGTACACGTATCTGTATATAATGGTAACTCTAATGAAGAACATGTTTAATATGTGAGAATTTTTATAATTTCAGTTTAATAATTACAGATTCACTATCCACCAACCTTTTAAAATTGTTTTCACAATAACAAGTAAGATATTTGTAAAATAAATCAATTTAAAATATATTTAATCTACATTAAATTGTATACGGTTAACGTTATAAAAAGTATTTAGTTGTTATAGCAATTTAATTTATTTGCTAAAATACCATAAAATACATATATTTTTTCCAAGACAAAAGAATTATAGTGCCATTTCATAATAAAATTAATAAATATCATATGATCATTAAAATTTACAGAAAAGGTTCTTTATTGTTTAAATATTTATCAGGTTCTTGTGTTTCTAAATTGGTTTTTAAAAAAAAAAGTATATCCTTCTTCCAAATGTAGGTGGAATAGAAGTTCTTTTTACTTTGTTTTAAAACGTTATTTTATTTTATTATTTTATTTGTACTTGTGCAGAATAATGCTGTCAATATTTCTTGGCAAAATTAATAAATGTAAAAGCTGTAAACATATATACTACAAATAACACATGTTGACCTTATAAACTGTAATTAATTAAAATAGCATTGTTTGTGAACTGTTCTTGATGTCAATGATTAATTGGACAGTAAGGGTTATTATTTACAACGGATATATTTCACTCCATTGTACGGAACTGTTGTCAAAAACAAAGTATGTTTTTGTTGAGTTTACGGCATCAGCTGGTAGATTGGCCCGTCTACAACAGTATTGTCAATAGAATTCAAGAAATTCTAGTAATAAGTATAACATATATTTCTGATGACAGATAAATTTTGAAAAAAAAATTATAACATATATACATATATATATATATATATTTATATATATATATATATATAAGTTGCAAATTATTTATAAGGAACAAATTCGTGATCGACGAATTTATATTAAACATTTCGCCCTATATTTTAAATTTAAGTAGCTACAAAGTTTTTCAATAGCAAACAATTAACCAATGTTTTGCAATGTTGCGATCTAAATTTAATTACAATTTTCTAAAGTACTCATTATAATTTAAACGGAAGAAGGCATTCATCGTTAATTAATATTTAGATTGAAAAGGAAAGATGAATAATTTTCAATTCGTTAATTAAGTGATACATTATTATAACCTTCCAACTTTATTAAAAACTATCTTTCAGCCTATTTTATGACCTGCAGCGATAACATGGGGTAATTATATAAATATTTCATTAATACTTTCCTTTATCAATGTTTGTGGTAATAAAAAACGGAATGTCACTTTGGAGGGGAGTGACTCGGTCTACCTTCTCGGTCTACGATTACGGTCATAGAATTCTAGATTGTTATTCTCCTAGAATTCAGACAGCGTATTGATATTTTAGATTTATTACGTTTGAGAAAAACTGGGACCTATTATTAAACAAAGGTTGTTAGACAATAAAAATCACATATGGTATTATTTTCATTATTTAGCCCTAAAAGTAGCTTTTTAGATTATGTTGAAAATGTATAAAATTTTTAAAACGTGATAAAATACGCATTAATATTGGTTGTATTCTAAATTAAAGATATATATAACAAAAATATATGTTGATAAAAAATATTTCCTTTATTATGCTGTTCCACGTTTTTACTCCGTAAGAAAATACTTTGTTTTTAATAACTTACTTCTTTCCCATTGTTAACACAATTTTCCTTGAATTATCTCAGAAAATATTTTTTTAAATTAATTATTTATTTTAAAATCTAACCATGTACCATATGCTATCTCAGAACAGCTATAATTGTAAAGAAAATGTCATTTTGCGTATATTCCATTTACAAGAATTGAGAAGAATTTCATAATAACAATATAAAGACTCTTTTAAAAGCATTTCATGACTGTAATTTTATTCCCTATTCAGTGAAGTTTACACTGTTAGTAGTGCAATAATATATCTACATTTTTTTATTATGCATATTTTTTGCATCAACTATTTCAATATGTTATCCACACCAATTGAAACTGGCTTCTTATTTCTTACCAGTTCATTTTTCAAACTACTATCAAATCATTAAATTAAATATACCTACTACACACACACTGTTCAAATTTGGCTCAAACAACATACACCTAGGACCACATAAATCCACTACCTACACCAGCTGGTCTTATTTTAACAGCTGAAAATGTTAAAAATGATATTCAATTTTACATCCAACTTTAAAATGATGTAGTTCTTGCGAACAAAAATTGCAATGGGTTGTAACAATTATTAAATCAATGATAATATTAACATATTTAATTTAACTGTTGTATTTTCTAATTACTTCAAATGTATCCAAACTATTATAGAATACATCTAAAATAAACAAGAAAACAATATCTCCGGAATTATGTTGCTTTGATAATGTACTTTAAAGAAATACTTGATGTATTGCCTTAAAAACTTAATTTGAATTTTTTTTTTTATGGATTCCATTGGATATTTACAGTAAGACGTTATAATATTAAGGTAAATGAATACTGCTGACGTTATATAAAGAAAATTAAACATACTTTATTTATCAACAAAAATTTGCAAACTTTTTGGTTAAAGATGATTGTTTAGAACTAACATAACACTTTTTTTTTTTTTTTTTTGTCACGAAAAAAAATATAATTTGTTTACATTATAAATATAATTTACTAAAAAACTTTGAACGGTTTTTTAAACTTTTTGTCAGAATGCAATTGAAATGGCGAAATTTACAATTTTGATTGTAAAATAACGTACCTCTGTTACAAAACTTTTCATAACTTACTAACTTTTTTTAAATACCAATGGTATAAAAATTATTTGGAATTAAATTACCTTTGTGCTTAACGTTTTTATTAAAGTTTTAACGTTTTAAATTAATGTTTTATTGCAACACCCTTAGTTTTCTAGAAATTCACTTAAAAATTGAAATTGATTTGGTAACAAAAATAGTATCTCAGTTTATTTCTACATAAATGAGACGCGGTTTATTTTAAAATAACGGGTATTTTAAGCATTTAAAAAAATATTATATTTTATGTATTGCTCGTTCATCGAGGCTTTTGAATTATTCTTAAAAACTCAATTATATCACATTTGAAAGAAACAATAACCCTAGTTGTGAAGTTAATATCAATTAATGTAAATGTACTGATAATAACACATGTAATAAAATACCATTCATTTCACAGAGGTTCCAAAAGAAAACGCTTAATGCCATCCACAATTAGATAAGAAATATATTTAATATGAGAAAGCAAGAGCTGAAAGCTAGAGTTGTGTGGTTCTTGTTTAATAACAGCTAAAACATACAGGTATCCAAAAGGTATATAACCTTATACAGATGTGCAAAATTAAATTAATAAAGTAAAATATAAAAGATTTATGTTTATTATTAATTCCACCATTTTGTTTTTCATCAATTTAAAAATAACAACCTCTGCGTGGAAATCGATAAATAAAATAACTTTTGATAATTACGTTTGTATCTGTTTGTATTAAGAAATTTAATTAAATTTTACAATGTGCCTATGGGAAATTCTAAAAATAAATGTCCCACAAGGCAACAGATCCTTTATTATTACTTCTGTATAAGTAGTTCTATAACGTTTAATTTTTATATATGAAACATATGCAGCACATGACTATATACTCCTAATAAAAGATAATCAAAATATTAAAATTATATTTCAAAAGAATTAGCAATCTTATTTTATGCTGGAGCCTTAATTTAAAACTAACAGAAACATTTACAGACTTCAAGTGAGATATATATATATATATATATATATATATATATATATATATATATATATATATTTCCTGACATATCTATCTTACATTTCTCTATTACAATGCAAATTATATACCTTGCCATCGTCTTAATAACATTAGATGGGAACTGTTTACAGGGTTCGTTACTTATTTTAGAATGAAGTTGTGGCATTGCTTACCGATTAAATAACATTAATGATAAAAATTTATATTATATAATAAAAACATTACCTTGAATTTATAATGAAATAAGATGTTATTTTTAAGATTTCATTTAATAAGTAAATCTTTGTCATTATTGACAAATTACATTTAAATTGTATGAAATATTTACTTAGAAAAATAATATACCAGACAACACCAGGCTGCAGCAACGTTATAAATTTGAACTACTTTCTTCTTTTTAATGCTACCAAGAAGCAATGCTTTACCCGTGCTAAATAATAAAAAGTGCAGTTATAAATAAATATTGGCTATGAAATCCAAGGTTCACCATAAGACCTAACCTAGCTTGCACACAATATCCTTTACAGTATATATGTTACACCATGAAATTATAATAATGAACACACAATAAGAGTTATTAAGAAGAACAGTGACATACATGTAACATATTATTAGACGTAGACTTATATGTATTTATATTTAAATGTTGGATTAAATTTTATTACAACAAAGATGACATTTCTGTATTTAATAAAAACTAAAACATCAATATAAAACTACCAAACTACCATTAACGACGTTTTACTTCTAATATTGACCAACATCACCTCTTAGCTCTATAGTCTACATTAAAGTTTCATATAATACATATTCTAATACTTACTAATGCGTCAATAACTCCCTTTCTCCAAGAAAATTATATTCACTAAATTCTCAATATAAAGTAATCATAAAACTATAATAACTTAATCAGACCTACATCTTTCAACTGTAGAGTTAACACACACACACACACACACACACACACACACACACACACACACACACACACACACACACACACACACACACACACACACACACACACACACACACACACACACACACACACACACACACACACACACACACACACACACACACACACACACACACACACACACACACACACACACACACACACACACACACACACACACACACACACACACACACACACACACACACACACACACACACACACACACACACACACGCACGCACGCACGCACGCGCGCACACACACACACATACACCCCCCCCCCACACACACACACACACACACACACACTGCAACGCACCCCTCCCTTCAGACAGACGGACGCTCACGGGGACGCTCTGCAAGACCCTACCCCAACTAAAACACCGCGATATATTAGAGAGTGATTCCTTCGCAATTTAATAGTTTTGATAAGGCTCTTGATTCTTATGTCACACAAGAATAATTTATTCTAATCAACTTATGCTAACACAGGAAATTTTACTATATTAATATATTCACTTCTTATACTAGCTTACCTTTCTTAAAACTCCAGACTCTTTTTCAAAGGGTGTGCCCTTTGGAGCTCTTTAATTCATTAACACCAAAATTTGCTCTTTTTTGAAATTTTTAACTTTATACTTGGTGAGCACTTACTTTTTCTTCTTTCTAATGTAATGAGTTTCTTTGAATGGGTTAGTTTTAATTAAAATATTCAACAGTGAAATTTAACAAATTTATTTAAAAGTCTACAATTTAATTTTTACTGTGAGAAACAATGGATTTCTTTCGAATCTCTTACAACAATTAATGTCGCCTTTT
Source organism: Aphrophora alni (assembly GCA_963513935.1). Classification (NCBI taxonomy): domain Eukaryota; kingdom Metazoa; phylum Arthropoda; class Insecta; order Hemiptera; family Aphrophoridae; genus Aphrophora; species Aphrophora alni. The sequence goes on from OY740770.1 coordinate 29,759,844, forward strand.
CTGACAATTTATATTAAATGCTTTCTCTTTTAACAAACTGAAAATCTACTATATTAAACAATTTTAACATCAACTAAAACTAACAAATTATATTCTTATTCTAATACACATAAATATGAATCCTATTATTTATTCCTTTCAAATCTGTTACTTGGTTGCTTTATTATTGGACTCGAATTTTATTGTATTTTATCTCTTTATTTGAATGAATTTAAAATTGGCTTTATTTTGACTTTACTTTGTCTTTAAAATGTTATTATTTAACTTTATTGAGTTTAATAATTTTGGACGTAATTCAAGTTTATTAAAAAATTATTTTATTTATTAAAAAAGCTTGATTTATGCAGTACCTTGTTTTGTGGAGTGCACAAGTCCGCTCGTCCTGATTCTGAGAGTGTTAGAGGATCTTGGAGATGTTTTCTGAGAGTTGTCTAGAATATCTCGAAGTCCAGTTCTCGAAGAATCTGTTGATGACGACAAGTTCTAGAAGAATGTTTGCCGGAGTCCGTAGTGAAGATCTCTTCTACTAAGCTGTTGTAGGATGTCACGTTGTCTCCTGCAAGGCCGATCCTTTCTGTAGGCACCGTTATTAACCTGGCGAAGTACAGAGCGTTGACAATATTTTTCACGACGATTTCCTGTTCAGACTTGAGTAAAGTTGGTGATCTTTCCTGGAGCTGCTATTAGAAGACTTCCCTGGAGCTGGTACTAAACGAGATTGTCGAATTAACTTGAAGAAAGTTAACTCGTCGAATTTTAGGCCTTTCAGTGTGGCCAACCTTCACTGATTATTGTTACTGTTTTATTTCACAATTTAATTAATTTTATTTATTTATTTGCACTACGATGAACTTTCCTTGGCTTATTCTTCTATTGTTTGTCTATTTTTTTCATTTTAAATTATCTATTCCTATTATTATTTGTTATAATTAGTTTAATTTCTTATGGTGGATTTGTGTTGAAGTTGGTAACTTTCCCTCTCCATGCGTCTACTGCCTACTCTGCGCACGACGTTCAAGACAAGTTGATTCCTGAAATTTATAATTTTTTACTTGCGAATTCTTCTTTTCTTCATATATCCCGTTCGCTTCGCTCGATCTTCTTCTGGGTGATTTCATTTTGAAGCCCTTCTTTTCCTGATGATTTTCCATCTTCATTTGTAGCGATACGACGTATATTTTTTCTTTTACGGAGATTTGAAAATTTCGTAAGTTTTCAAAATTTAGTTTTTCCATTTTTGGAAATTTTGAAAATCTTCTTTTTGTAAGTTGTTCCTCTGATGCTGAATGTTCCAAAACTGCTTTCCTCTTCTTCCTCGCCTCTGGGTTTCACAAGTTACGGTACTTTCTGCATTTTTGGTTATTTATTATTTAATTACTTTATGGTCTTTTATTAAATTTTGATTTCGAGTCTTATTTATTTCTAGTTTATATTATGGTTATGCGTTGTTATTATAAGATTTTGGAATTTCTTTATTTTAAGGGTTTTTTATGTTTTATGACGTTTTATTATGGCTATAACTTTTTTATTTTTAATTTGACGAGTTTATTCTCTTATTATTTATTATTAGGTTTTCCTAGCTCTACACGATTATATCATTTTAATTTAAGTTCTCGGATTTTGATGTTTTTTGCATTAGAAACATATGGACGAATTCCTGTTCAATCCGGAACGCTAGATAATTTCCTGTCAAGGCGCGTGACCTTGGCTTGGCTAACCTACATATTCCCTTTAACTTTACATGTGTTATTTTATATTTTAGAAATGTTTTTGTCATTTCTACAGTTATTATTTGATTTAATTGAAATTTTGGAATTTAGCTATTTTCCAAAATTGCTCCTTGCAGGCGGTTCAATTAAACCGTTGCAAATTACCCTCTCAAAAACTTAAAATTTTGACATTAAAATCCCTTTTTTAGATTTTAAAATTTTATGTTCCTTAAATTTTTCTATTCTCTTTACATATTTACTTCCTTTCTATTTAAAAAACATAATTATCTATATAACATGAAAACTTACTATCTATAAAACAATCCTATTTCTAACATAAATGATTAATTGGTGACATATATATTTTTCAAAAACATGGTAATAAACATGACATATTCATATGAAAACAATCCTTATTTTATACAAATACATATATATTTTTCATGTTCGATAGTTCATTTCGTCTCTCTTTCATCTGAAACAGTCTATTTAGCATGATTATACATAGTTATACACATTTACACTTTATCCTAACCTTTTTTAAAATATAAATTTTGACACAAATTTAATCACTTTTGCACTAAGGTAAGTTACATAAATCAAGCCATCCTTACTTTAATTGATTTCGCGCTAGGTTAGATTACGCCAAGTAACAGATTGGAATTCCTTTGAATGTTGACATTTCTTGTTTCCGTTATCGCTATAACGAAAGAACCCCTCTCTACCTTAATTACTGTACAATATTTTCATGTCTTCCGGATGCTTGTTTATTTAGTAACTGACCTACGCAACTTGTCCCAATTCTCCCCCTCGCTTTTATCGAAACAGCTGGTTTTTTATCTACCGTTGCGATTTATTCTGAACTTTATTCTTTTTGGATTTATTACATATTATTATGGACGATGTTTATGATTATGACTTTACGAATTTACCTATTCTACTTTATGTTTACTATTATTTTACTATCCTAACCTTTATTTCTAGTTTTTAACTTTACCGTTGGTTTATTTTTTATTTTTAGTTTTACGAATACGTTTCCCTTCCTTTTTAACTTAAATTTATTTTTCCCCTTCCTTTTTTGACTATGCTTTACTTTTGTTTTGAATTTAACCTTTTTGGTTACGTCTTGATTTTTGAACTTTTTTGTTTCGTTCGCTCCTAACTTATTCAGGTTTGGGTTTGATTGACTACTGGACTCCCCTTTTGGAATTAAGCTCAATTCGAACTTAGGTATGTTTACCAGTGATCCCTTCATTTTTGCGTGGTCTCCATTTTGTATTTGGTGCTTAAGACTTATTTCTTTATTTACGACGACTTTGCTTAGCCCTTGTACGAATAACTCACGACTCTGAAGCTTTTTTGGATATAGTTCTTCCCTTTTCTCGCTCGCTTCGCTCTTCTTCCTGCTTCTTCTTGGATAGGTTTCTCCACTTTTAATCTCTTTTTGGATTTTAAAGTTCCTTCCTTGAATTGGCATCTTCCTTTCGACCGTGCTTTGGTTTCTAAGGTTTATCTCCTGTTTTCCTTTGAGTTCAAACTCCCTTCCCCTCTCTAAGTTTCCCCTTCTCCTGTTCCTTCCTGTATTGTCTCGTTCGGTGTTGTCGGCTTCGGTTTTTTCTTTCCTCCCGTCACGTTTGTTGTTTACACGTCCTGTTTGGTCAATTCTGGTATTTTCTCCCCCTTTGTCACGTTCGGCTTGGTCACGTTCGGTACCCTCGTTTTTTACTTCTACACTGGGTAATGTAGTAACATATAACGCCCCATTCGCTCGCATTATAGTATTTGGACCTCCTATATTGCTAATTTGATTTCGCAATTTCCGTACACAGATTTTAGCTGACGGTTGTTCTATGTCCAATCTATTTAATAGATTGGTTTTTGAAGTTACTTTTTTAGCTTCTTCGATGAAATTTATTTTTCTGTTTTCCCCTTCTACATTTATTATTACGTATTTTTCCTCCATATTAATTTTCGCGTTTAACTCGAATAGGCTATTACATCCTAATATACCTAAACTAGTTAACTTTGGTACTACCAGAAAATTTATATCTACTACTCTGTCGTTAAATTGCACGGGTATTGATACTTGTTTTGAAACTCTTTGTTTTTTCTGTTTAATGGCTGTTACTACTTCGACGTTATAAACTGGTAATTCTAAAAATTTGTTTCCCCGTCTTTTTAACTCCTCCAAATATTCAGCTTGTATACACGACCACTGCGCTCCCGTGTCTACTAAAACTTTTATATTTGTTTGATGAATTTTGACGTTTATTTCCGGACATTTTTCTAATAATTTTGTTTGAATGTTGATATTTTCGCCTTCTGTCATTAACTCTTCCCTAATATCGCATGAAATGTTTTGTAATTTCCCTACTGATTTTAATGTTGGATTTTTAATCTTTGAAAAGTTTTCTAAAGGTTTCTCTGTTTTGATTTTATTTTTTACATTTTGATCTGCGGCCCCGAATCCTGTCTTTGCCTGTAACCGTTTTCTTTTGCTTTTTTCCGGGACCTTATAACCTAGTTTTTTGGACTGGGTCACGGATTGTTAGGTAGTGTAGGATTGGGTTTTTGGTTACTTTGGTTTTGGTTTGTTTGCGGTCTATTCCCATAGGATCTAAGGTTAGGTGTTCTAGGATAGGTTTGAGAGTCCATGGCTCCTGCCATTTTCCTATCAAGGTTCCCCTTATACGCTGGTCTTTCTTCTCGATTTTCCCTACGTGGTTCGCCTTCCATCGTTTCGAACGTTCTAAGAAATTCTATCGCGCTTTCAACGGTTTCGCTATGACTTCCTATACTCGCAAATTGTACCTTTTGTTCAAAATGTCGCATGATTCTATTAATCATAAATTTTTCTGGGATTGGTGGATCAAGATATTGTCCTTTAGCCACCATTTTGCAAAAATAATTAACTCTTGACATATATCCTGTATCACGATATTGTCCGTTTTCAATTAAATTTCGGATATGTTGCTGGGCTTGATATCCCCAATATTTTTTTATAAATTTAACCCTAAAAAGTCCGTATCTATCTTTATTATCTTTGATTACGTTCCACCATTCTATTACCGGCCCTTTTATGTGTCGTTCCACGATTTTTAATTTCTCCCCTTCGTCTAATTGTGGATCGATTTCCATGAAAATCTCTTCTATTTCGGCTAGAAATTTCATTGGACTTTCTTTGGAACTTCCCCAAAATTCGACAGTTTTATTCCCTGCTGCACCGGGTTGTACGTACACTACGCTTCTCCCAGCCCCTACTAAACTTTGCCCTATACTTGTCTGTCTCATTTTGGTTTCTAACGATTTTATATTTTTGCTTAACGTTTCGCAATTAACTTTATTTTGTTTAATTTTGTCATCGTGACCTTTAATTGTTTCCCCTATTTCCTGAATTTCCCCTTTCAAAACGACTATTTCGTCTTCGCAATTTCCGACTCTATTTTGAATTGCTTCAAAATTTTTCTTTACGTCTTCTCCTAAACCGCCTACCGCTTGTAAGAGTTCTTCCCTACTCGCTTGTTCGCTTTCTTCGCGTGCTAATTCCCTAGCTTCGCGTTCTCTTTCTTTCGCTTCGCGTTCCCTTTTCTCTTCGTTTTCCCTTGTCTCCCGTTCTAATTCCCTAGCTTCGCGTTCTTTTTTCTCTTTTTTCCTCTCCGATTCGCGTTCTTTTTTGTCTGCCTCTTCCCTAGCTTCGCGTTCTTTTTCTTTCGCCTGGAAATATCTCATGAACTTCTGCATTTCCGTTTCTGTTTCTTTCGGAGCTGCCATTTTTTATTTAGATTTATTTATTAGGTTTACTACTGTTTATTTTTTTAAGTTTTAAGTTTTAATTTTGATTTTAATGAATTTAAGCTGTTCGTTTTCAACCCTAAAGTAATTTTAACAATTTTTTGTTTGGTTACTTTCGAGCCTAAGCTGTTGGACGCCACTTGCAACGCACCCCCCCCTAGCAGACAGACGGACGCTCACGGGGACGCTCTGCAAGACCCTACCCCAACTAAAACACCGCGATATATTAGAGAGTGATTCCTTCGCAATTTAATAGTTTTGATAAGGCTCTTGATTCTTATGTCACACGAGAATAATTTATTCTAATCAACTTATGCTAACACAGGAAATTTTACTATATTAATATATTCACTTCTTATACTAGCTTACCTTTCTTAAAACTCCAGACTCTTTTTCAAAGGGTGTGCCCTTTGGAGCTCTTTAATTCATTAACACCAAAATTTGCTCTTTTTTGAAATTTTTAACTTTATACTTGGTGAGCACTTACTTTTTCTTCTTTCTAATGTAATGAGTTTCTTTGAATGGGTTAGTTTTAATTAAAATATTCAACAGTGAAATTTAACAAATTTATTTAAAAGTCTACAATTTAATTTTTACTGTGAGAAACAATGGATTTCTTTCGAATCTCTTACAACAATTAATGTCGCCTTTTCTGACAATTTATATTAAATGCTTTCTCTTTTAACAAACTGAAAATCTACTATATTAAACAATTTTAACATCAACTAAAACTAACAAATTATATTCTTATTCTAATACACATAAATATGAATCCTATTATTTATTCCTTTCAAATCTGTTACTTGGTTGCTTTATTATTGGACTCGAATTTTATTGTATTTTATCTCTTTATTTGAATGAATTTAAAATTGGCTTTATTTTGACTTTACTTTGTCTTTAAAATGTTATTATTTAACTTTATTGAGTTTAATAATTTTGGACGTAATTCAAGTTTATTAAAAAATTATTTTATTTATTAAAAAAGCTTGATTTATGCAGTACCTTGTTTTGTGGAGTGCACAAGTCCGCTCGTCCTGATTCTGAGAGTGTTAGAGGATCTTGGAGATGTTTTCTGAGAGTTGTCTAGAATATCTCGAAGTCCAGTTCTCGAAGAATCTGTTGATGACGACAAGTTCTAGAAGAATGTTTGCCGGAGTCCGTAGTGAAGATCTCTTCTACTAAGCTGTTGTAGGATGTCACGTTGTCTCCTGCAAGGCCGATCCTTTCTGTAGGCACCGTTATTAACCTGGCGAAGTACAGAGCGTTGACAATATTTTTCACGACGATTTCCTGTTCAGACTTGAGTAAAGTTGGTGATCTTTCCTGGAGCTGCTATTAGAAGACTTCCCTGGAGCTGGTACTAAACGAGACTGTCGAATTAACTTGAAGAAAGTTAACTCGTCGAATTTTAGGCCTTTCAGTGTGGCCAACCTTCACTGATTATTGTTACTGTTTTATTTCACAATTTAATTAATTTTATTTATTTATTTGCACTACGATGAACTTTCCTTGGCTTATTCTTCTATTGTTTGTCTATTTTTTTCATTTTAAATTATCTATTCCTATTATTATTTGTTATAATTAGTTTAATTTCTTATGGTGGATTTGTGTTGAAGTTGGTAACTTTCCCTCTCCATGCGTCTACTGCCTACTCTGCGCACGACGTTCAAGACAAGTTGATTCCTGAAATTTATAATTTTTTACTTGCGAATTCTTCTTTTCTTCATATATCCCGTTCGCTTCGCTCGATCTTCTTCTGGGTGATTTCATTTTGAAGCCCTTCTTTTCCTGATGATTTTCCATCTTCATTTGTAGCGATACGACGTATATTTTTTCTTTTACGGAGATTTGAAAATTTCGTAAGTTTTCAAAATTTAGTTTTTCCATTTTTGGAAATTTTGAAAATCTTCTTTTTGTAAGTTGTTCCTCTGATGCTGAATGTTCCAAAACTGCTTTCCTCTTCTTCCTCGCCTCTGGGTTTCACAAGTTACGGTACTTTCTGCATTTTTGGTTATTTATTATTTAATTACTTTATGGTCTTTTATTAAATTTTGATTTCGAGTCTTATTTATTTCTAGTTTATATTATGGTTATGCGTTGTTATTATAAGATTTTGGAATTTCTTTATTTTAAGGGTTTTTTATGTTTTATGACGTTTTATTATGGCTATAACTTTTTTATTTTTAATTTGACGAGTTTATTCTCTTATTATTTATTATTAGGTTTTCCTAGCTCTACACGATTATATCATTTTAATTTAAGTTCTCGGATTTTGATGTTTTTTGCATTAGAAACATATGGACGAATTCCTGTTCAATCCGGAACGCTAGATAATTTCCTGTCAAGGCGCGTGACCTTGGCTTGGCTAACCTACATATTCCCTTTAACTTTACATGTGTTATTTTATATTTTAGAAATGTTTTTGTCATTTCTACAGTTATTATTTGATTTAATTGAAATTTTGGAATTTAGCTATTTTCCAAAATTGCTCCTTGCAGGCGGTTCAATTAAACCGTTGCAACACACACACAAACACAAACACACACACACACACACACACACACACACACACACACACACACACACACACACTTATTCAATAACGATTTACTTGTGATTACTTACAGTAAACATTTTAAAAATATAAACTAATTACTAAATATATGACTTAAAATATAAATTTAAACAAATATAAAAATTACTATTTGTTAATTTCTGAGTTTTTCTTTTCATGGAAGAATACTGGTTTTTTTTAAGATTCTCACCTTATCAATTTTTCCAATCTTAACAATAACAAACTTACTGTATTCCCTATAAATAACTCCAAATTCTATTAACCGTCAATGGAGTGCGAACACAACTAAAGACTGATATTATTAAGATAAGAATTTTATTGAGTAAACATCATTCTTTTTTTTTTTCTTTTTTGTGAATCTAAATAGTGTACTGAATACAAATGAGCATAGAAATTTCTATTTTGTTAGTAATTAAAATAAAATAATTTGAAAAAAATATATTATTAAACTAATATTTCAATTTGCAAATCATTAGCTGCTCGTTATTAATTTTAGATTATTTAGGCTTTTATTATTCAAAATGACGATTCCAGTCTTAAAGAAGGAATACTTAGATATGATACTAGAATTTTCCGATGAACCCGCAATGATTAATTGGTGTATCTCTATATGTGAGATAATTGTTAATACATTTTAGTAGCTGCTAATCCAGATGATTTTCAAAATGAGTATTTTCTTTTTACCATTTTGACAAAATTAAAAAGTACAGCTTTAGAATAAGTTGTAAGCTAAAAGTTATTTTTGGCTAGATCTTAGGAAAACACTTTTGTCAAGCTATCTGGACAAAAGAGATTGTTACACATTAAATAATGAAATGTCAGAACTTAAACGAGAACCTGGCGAAACACCATTTAAATTTTATGAAATAATCGAAAAATTATTAATTTTACAGATAACAAAGGACCAGGGGAACAAGGTGTATTATGCGGGTATGTACAAAATATAGATTTACGTAATTTTCACTCTGATTTGGTCAAAAAACTAATCCCCATTTATAAATAAATTTTTTATCTTATAAAACAGTATCTATTGTTCATTTTCATTCATTCTATTAAACTGTGAAAGGATTATCTGTTATCCGTCATCTATAGGTATAGCCATTCTGATAAATCTGTTACATAATTATTGAATAAATAAAAATAAGCCTCAACCAAACACTTATACTGAAGAGAGAATATTTCCAGATTTGATTTCCAATTTAATATACCTACTTCATATTGTGCCATATTGTGTTTGTCATTAAAAGAATTAATAATTCCAAGTTAAGAAACTTCATAAGATAAAAGTGACTTCTTAATTAATACAATTAACACTTATAAAAATTTTAAACTGTCTTTGAATCAATGAATTAATGTTAAATAATAAAACGATAGTTAAAACGTAAATGTTAGTTAAACTCAAAGTCAATCTGTATAATGCTAATTCATACAATATATGATTTAATTATGTCAAATTTATATGAGTATTATCAGTAATTAAGGGGGATATTTATTTAAACTCATATTTTAACTTATTTAATTATGATCAATTGCATATAAGATTTATGTGGAAAATAAATTTTAATAAAATTGGAGATTATGAATGCAATGAATATGTATCTATCTTAAATAATGAATAAAATAAACAGAAATAAAATATTCGAAATATTCTCTGTTTATATAGTTATCTATCTAAAGGTCAAATGAACTGTAAGTCGTTTTGGACCATCTTTTTAAACAATAGTCAAATATTCCCCAAAAATGATTAAAAGTATGAAGTTAACAATTGAAAATACGGAAAACTTATGACTTAAACCAAATATTGAAGGACATAAAAATTAAGATCCGTGCAACAATAAAATTGTGAAAAAAGAAATTAAACCCTTCAGGATTCTTAAAAAATAACTTCCTTCAACTTTTCATAAAAATTATCACATTTTAGAGATGCATACTTACCATATTTAAGGACACAAGTCATCACATTGCTAAAACATATTTGAAATTGCATTATTCCACTTTGAAGTATTCCACTTTTTATTTATCCTAGTTCAATTGTGTTTATTCTCGTATTGCTCGTAAAATAAATTGTATAAATAATGATGGTGAAAAAATGGTGGCAAAAGGGATATTTAGTATCAATCATTGACTAAAATAATTAATGCCTATAAATGACTATTACGATGCAGTAACTAAAACTTAGGTTTAGGGAATAATCTGAATTTATTTATAACATTGGCTTAACAAATTGAGCTACCACTGACTAGTTATTTAATAGTGGTATATGAATATACATCTACATAAAATATAATTTTTGTAATTATGTAAAGTTGTCCATGAAGTTGTTTTAATATTTATTCTACTATAGTTGTTTCAAAAGGTCTATGTTTAACATTAGTTGAAAACATTTTGTGCGTTAATATTTCTAAATTCTCACAGTTATGTTCACAACATTGATTTTAACAAGATTCTAACTTTGTCTCATTAAATATTTTTTGAAAAAGGTTTCTTTAATTTTGGTGAAAACTTCTCACTCAGATTCAAAATAATCAGTCAGTAAAATTTTGAATACGACCTCAACTGAATACTCAAAAGCACATTTTAAAAATAAATAATATAGTTCTAAAGGATTATGAATATTTAGAAAGTTATAAAGCTCTGCTATATTTAAATTGGAAGTTGGCCAACTTCTGTTGAGTTTGAGGGGTGGAGAGAAAGATTGAGAAACGCTGGATATATTTCAATGCTTAGACCTTTTAATGCATATTTCATAAAATTTTCCTCGCTGAAAACTTTTCAATAAGGCGTAAGACTAGATAATCGTTTGTCTTATCACATAACGTAAGCTAATGAACCTCCAATCTTTTAGAAAATTACATTTGTAATACAAATTTGATCTTCATCCATGCACTGCATGCCATGTTATAATCATTTTCAATCAATGATACCTTGAAATTGTGTAATTGAGTTCGAGTCATTCATGCTGTAAAATTTTCTATACAAATTAATTGATTTAATTATAAAAAATGTTTGTTCTATGCTTAATACTCTTGATTTATTATCATTTATTATTATTTTTATTTTTGTCAAGATAAACATTTCCATAGAATAAAAAAACATCAATGAGTAGAGTTAATTATAGTCTATATAGAATTTACTATAATAATAATTTTACCCTTTTTCAAGAAACAAAAGAATATGAAATAATACTCACATTATTATTATTACTAATAATAATAATAATATTAGTATTATTATTATTATATACCAATCGTTGCATGTACTAGGAAGAAAAATATTTGAAGTGTTGTAATCATAAAAATTGTTTAATAAATAAATGTAAAATAATAGAAAAATGCATTTTAAAATTTATTCAGTTATTCCTAAAACATTTCCGGTTTCTTACAGAAAAAAGTTGCCTTGCAGGTAGCAAAATTTTGCAGGAAATGTATGGTAGACTGCTGTACATTCCAGCTATATAAACTGAGAAAATATTTGCTTGGTTTAATGTCTGGCAAAAGGCAACACTATGCACAACATAAAAACTGTAAAAGCTATTGCTTCGATTATTCTAAGGTAGAATGCAGCAATTTGCATAAGAAAAATAATAAATCCAGACCTCTTAAAAAACTTATATTCGTTTGATACTTTGAAAAGTTACAAAAAACCTGTTATACAGTGAATAGAAGTTGTTAGGAGGTCTACCGGTTTTGAAATACTCATGGCTACTCTGATGTTTGAATCACAGCTGCATTGGGCTACCTCCTTTAAGATTATATTCTCCTGATACTGCGGTAAACCGACAAAATCCTGTTATCAGGTGAATATGATTTGATAGAAGGTCTGTCTATCTGAATTGCAAAACTGAATTGCAGTTAACATCAAGCTCCTTTAAGATTATATTCTCCGGATACTGCTTTAAACCACAAAATCCTGTTATCAGGTGAATAAAATGTGATAAGAGGTCTATCTGATTTTAAACTGAATCACAGTTAACATCCACCTCCTTTAAGATTATATTCTCCGAATACTTTAGTAAAACGTCAAAATATTATTTGATAGGTCTATCTGAATTGAATACGGAATCAATTTGACATCTACCTCATTTAACATTTTTTTTCATGATATTGCGGTAAAACGACAAAATCCTGTTATCAGGTAAATATGATTTGATAGGAGGTCTATCTAAATTGAAAACGGAATCGCAGTTGACATCCACCTGCTTTAGCATTATATTTTCCTGATATTGCGGTAAAACGACATAATTCTGTTATCAGGTGAATATGATTTGATAGGAGGTATATTTGAATTAAAAACAAAATCACAGTTAACATCCACCTCCTTTAAGATTATATTCTCCGTATACTTTCGTAAAACGACAAAAACCTGATACCAGGTGGATATGATTTGATAGGAGGTCAGTAGAGACGGGGATATTTGAGCACAAGAGTAATGGAGGTGACCACGTGACTAAAGCTTCGCCCCTTGCCTCTCTACCTCCACTCTTGACACGCCCCTTGCCCCTCCCCTTACTCTTTTGCCCCGCCCATAGCATCTCATCCACTTATTTTTCCCCGCCCCTTGCCTATCCCCCTCCATACATGCCCCGCCTTTCGCCGCTTACTAAATATTACATGGCAACTCTGATAATTGAATCAATGTTGCATTGACCTCTTTTAACATAATATTCTCCTGATACCATAAAAACTAACAAAAAACCTGTTATCCAGTGAATAGAAGTTGTTAGGAGGTCTATTGGGATTGGAAAACTGAAACGCAGTTGACATCCACCTCCTTTAACATTATATTCTCCTGATACTGCGGTAAAACTACAAATTCCCGTTATCAAGTAAATATGATTTGATAGGAGGTCTATTTGAATTCAAAACCGAATCACAGTTAACATCCACCTCTTTTAAGATTATAGTCTCCGTATTCTTACCTAAAACGACAAAATCCTGATACCAGGTGAATATAAATTGGATAGGAGGTCAGTAGAGACGTGGATATTTGAGGACAAGAGTGGTGGAAGTGACCACGTGACTTAAGCCCCGCCCCTTGCCTCTCTACCTCCAATTTTGCCACGTCCTTGCCCCTCCCCTTCGACTATTGCCCCGCCCCTTACACTTTTGCCCCTCCTCTTCTACTTTTGACCCGCCCCTTTTTCTCCCATTTTCTTTTTCCCTGCCCCTTGCCTAACCCCCTCTATTCATACCCTGCCCTTTGCACCTTACCAAATATTTATGGCATCTCTGATAATTGAATCACAGTTGCATTGAACACTTTAAACATAATATTCTCCTGATATCTTGAAAACTTACAAAAAACCAGTTATCCAGTGAACAGAAGTTGTTAAGAGGTCTATTGGGATTGGGAAACTACAACGCCGTTGACGTCCACCTCCTTCAACATTCTATTCTCCTGATACTGCGTTAAAACGACAAAATCCTGTTACCAAGTGAATATGATTTGATAGGTGGTCTATTTGAATTGAAAACTGAATCACAGTTAACATCCACCCCCTTTAAGACTATATTCTCCGAATACTGCGGTAAAACGTCAAAATCCTGTTATCAGGTAAATATGATTTTACAGGAGGTCTATGTGAATTGAAAACTGAATACCAGTGGACATCTACCTCTTTCAACTATATATTCTCCTGATACCTTGAAAAGTTACAAAAACCTGTTATCCAGTGAACAGAAGTTGTTAGGAGGTATATTGTTATTGAAATATTCTTGGCAACTCTGATGATTGAATCACAGCTGCATTGACGTCTTTTAACAATATATTCTCCTGATACATCCTATTTAAATGTATGAAAGTGCTGTACTCTACCAGTTATCAAACTAAGCAATAACTTTCTAAATACATATACGTTTTGCAGTGGAGAAAGTATAGGTATCTACTGAAAATAAAACGCAAGCCAATAATTTCAATAAAAATATTTACTAATGTAACAAATTTGTAAATACATATAAAAAAATATTGTTTTAAAATAACAATGAAAAATAAAATATATCCTATTACATTATTTTTAAAATTCACTTTTTCACCACTGTTTTAGTCTTTTTTAATACAACACTAAAAAAACACTTGGAGTTTTTTTTATTGATGTCGTCGATGTTGAAGTATGTGCGGCCATAATGAATCTGCAAGAAAATTAAAATAGCAATTAAAACTAAATAATAAATTGTAAAACTTTTATGAAATGTAAACTTCTTTAGGCGTACCAGGTACAGTATACTATTAGCATGGGGTAAATGGTAATCAAGCGTCACAAACTTCCTAATACATAAATACTAAAACTAAAAATCGGTCAAAAATATTGCACAAACTTTCTCAGACATAAATACTAAAACTGTCAAATCTCTCAAAATATTCTCAAACTTTCTCATACATAAATACTGAAATTAATGATCGGTGAAAAATATTGCATAATATTTCTCTTATTTCTCTTACATAAATAATATAACTAATCACCTGCCAAAAATATTGCAGAAAGTTTCTCATACATAAATAATACTAAAACGAATAATCTGTCAAAATATTGCACAAACTGTGTCATACATAAATACTAAATTTAATAATCGGTCGAAAATATTACACAAACTTTCTCATACATAAATATTGAAACTAATAATCGGTCAAAAATATTGCAAAAAACTTTCTCTTACATAAATACTAAAATTAATAATCGGCCAAAAATATTGCACCAAGTTTCTCACACATATATAATAAAACCAATAATCTGTCAAAATATTGCACAAACCTTCTCACACACAGAAGGTAAAATTAATAATCTGTTAAAATATTCTCAAACTTTCTCATAATTAAATACTGAAACTAATAATCGATCAAAATATTGCACAAACGTACTCATACATAAATACTAAAGCTAATATTCTTTCAAAATATTGCAAAAAAACTTTCTCATACATAAATACCATTTATTAGCAAATAATTGTGATACATTTTACATGTTTTACAAATTATACATCATTGGAGCACTATAGAATTTCATTTTTAAAAAGTTCTATAACAATACACAACACGCTTCAGAACCACACAAATCTACAATTGCAATATAATTATCATAACATACAGCATACTAGCTGTGAACAGCACTTAACCAATACTCTAATGGGACTAGCCCATGGACTTACCACTGATATAAAATATTAAAATAAAAAGAAACAATAAACAGGACCAAAATTTTATGGAGAGAAGAAAAATAAAATAAAAGTAACAACAAAATTATAAAATAACAATATACAAATCAACAATAACAATAACTTAAATATAAATAACCCACCCTTTATTAAAGTAGTCTCTCCATGTAATATAGCATAAGGCCTTAAATAACACAATAAATAAAAAAGTCACCCAGGGTCGAAGGCAATCACCACTGTTGGTTGCCGGTTACATGAGTCACGTAGATGTCCCGTGACCATAGAATTGTGTCTGACACCATAAGGCGTCGCATCACATTCGCATAGCGAGGGGAAATCCTCAATTTCTTGATGCCCCCTCGTTTTTCTTGCCCAGGCACCGAGAGCTCCTACCACAAAGCCATCCAGGGTCACTCGTAAGCCTGTTCACGGAGTTCTTCGGCCAACTGTGCGTACTTTCGTACTTTTTCCGCCCGAGACTCAACGAAAGCCAGGTAGCGATTCTCGAAGGGTACGGTGACATCGACGATTGAAATACGCCGCTCCCCCTCGTTGATCACCACCAGGTCGGGCCTCAACGTAAAATTGGTTGGCGCTGGAGTCAGGTGTTACGGGAGTTTCAAGTTGTTGTTCCCGCGCCTGACGCCCCGGTGGACCCTGTCATGGTTCCTGAGAGCGCACTCCAGGTTCTTTTGCGGCGGTTGAGAGTGGCCACTAGGTCCGGGTACCGTAGAAGTATTGTGGGAAAGGCAAACCAAGGGAAGGTGGTCGAGGTACGTGCTCAGAGTGATGTTTCAAATCACTTTATTCGCTCTGATAGGTATACTCGATGTGCCGACTGGAGGTTTGTCTTCAAAGCCCGCTTGGGTACCGTATTTCTGAATGGCTGCAAGCGTTGGGTTAATGGCGACAGGAGGTGTCGGCGCTGTGATTACGTGTCGGATACGCTGCCACATGTGCAGAAATTGAAACGACATCTATTAGCACTAATATTTTCCATAATAATCTAATAGTAATAATAAACATTTATAAAAACATTCAGTTTCATGTTATAAAATAATTTTTAAAAAGTTTTTCATCCTACATATTTCTAAATTCGGGATACAAGGTTCAAGGTAAGGTACGGTATATAATTTGTAAAGAGCAGATAACTTCTTACAAAACCATTAGTTTACAGGTGTACCATCGTTTATATACTGTATTACATTCTTTGATAAAAAATTCCTACTTTGTAAAATGGAACAAAATAAAAAAACTAAAGTAATTCGTATGTTTTACAATTTGTACCAGACTACTAAAGTTTTATTTTATTAATTTTAAGTTTGTTAACCTTAGTTGTGAGGGTAATGTAGAAGAATTGTTCATTCTGGCAATAAGTTAAACCACAACCGTTATAAATCTATGTCGCCCTCAATTCCACAGCTAAATAACATTCACGGTTTTCTCTTTTCCTCAACTGTTTGTTTGCAAATTAGTTTAAAAACAAAAATGTTGAAATATGTTTAGAGACGTAAATATGTTAACTGACATAAACTACAAATCTTCTACATGAATTCTAATAATGTTTTGCTTAGACAATTTTGTTGCATGTTTTTTTAAGTTTATTTTGTTGCACTTAATATGAATATTGTTTTTCTTTTTGTTTCCAATACAATGAGTTCAAAAGTCGTTAAGCAGTGTATAATTTGGGTTTTACTCAAATAAAACAAATGCACATGTATGATCTTCTACTAATAATAAATATAAAACGTATTGTCTCAAAATACTTTGATTTATCAAAAATGTTTAAAATACAATGTTCTATCTTAGCGATACAATAACTAAAACCATAAAAATGTAAAATAGAAGATACACCTTTCCACGGGTTCGGTGCTGCTTTTATTTTTATTTTGTTTATGCAAACAACCCATTACTGTTCAAAGTATTGTCCTTGATTTTCAATACATAACTTACTCTTCAACACTTGTTTTTATACAAATCTTCGAAAGAAACTTTTGTGTTGAAAGTGTGTAGTTTATGTCTACACATTTCTCTTTCTGGATAGAATTAGGAACATTCCAAGGACAGTTTAAGTTCAACCTTTAGCTCCTCTCCATTAAAATAAATCTGTTGGTATCAAATCATGTAAAGTAGACATAAAATGACTATTGAAATTACTAATTCTCCATAATCCTGGAGTCACTTCATGGAGGTTTATGAAATGTGAACTGTTCCCCTTGTTACTTTTGTTAAAATATGTTCTTGTTTTTTCACATCCATTTATTTTGGATAGAAATCATGTCAGCAAAATAAATGAATTGGTGGCATCTTAAAATAATAGCTATTGCACAACCTAAATTATTTTCTAAACACAAACATTTCAACATGTAGAGTATACTAAATAATCTGGTATGTACACACGAAGCTTAGTTTTATGAATGAATGTATGTACCCTGTTGACGAAAACAAACCCCAACTATATAAAAGCAATCTTCCAATCTTCCTTTTGTGCTTAATTATCAGGAACCATTAAAAATATCAAATCCTTTTAGCACGATCGGCAGGTTTTAATTCCTTGATATCCTGTGCTTTGTACGGAAATTGATTAAAGATAATTTTATTGATTGTGAGCAATAAAAGCTGATAATTTACTGAACCACTTTAATGGCTTGCGAACAATATATCAGAAGTATTCCTCTTCTTACTAGGCCTACAGTTTTTTTAAGCCAGGTGTTACAAAATTTGCTTTTTAAATTTTTCATGAACTCTAACGACTGTATTTGTAAACATTTTATTAGACCTTTCTTTTACAGTAACTGTAATCCATTTACATACAGTTCAATAAACATCCTTAATAAAAAATAAAAAAGAGGAAAAAAAAGTACTTCAGTCCTTTGGTTTAATATAGATTAAATAATAAAAGCATTAAAATGTTTTATATATCCATTTTTAAATACTATAACAAAATTTGCATAAAAACACAAAGAATGTGCTAAAATATACTAAAATAAATATTTATACTCGTTTTTCCTTAGTAACGGAGTTCCTTACTTAAGATTTAAATTCATTTACCGTAACTTAAATAATGTTTTTAACCATTTTCCGATAAATTGATGTTAAAATGTTGTTAAACTTGTTTCTAAACGTTTACATTTTTCGGACAAAAGCGTTTTTAATTTAAAGCATCTCAACAATTTAAATAAGGAAACTACATTTCGCTTTAATTTTTAATTAATTAAAAACATTTACTTAGTATTTTATTAATATTTATAAGTACAGTATTTGTAAATAATTTATGGTATTATTTAATTTGAATTTTTATTTGTGATTGTGACAATAAATAAGATTGGGTATAGTTATGGATAAAATATCAAGTGACAGGTTATAAGGAAATACGAATTGGCAGGTTGATTGATGGAATATTTAGAAAGATAATCTCGCAGAAAATGTTTAAAACCTAATACTTTATAAACACAAAATTAAAAGTAAACTTTCCAGTGTAATTTTCGTTATTGCTAAAGATAAAATATTGTTTTTGGAATAAAATATAATGTATACATTTTACCAATGAGATATTATTATCAAATACTTATTATTCATGTACTAAATGATTCGTAGCTGAATTGTAAAGGAAGAAAAATCAATAATTATGAAATTTTTTAACTTCAGTTGTATACGTCAGTTTTATATTATATATTAAATAATAATGGGAAAATATTTTACTGTTTTCCACCAATAATATTTAATTAAAAATTATATATTTTAACAATGAAAGAGCTAAACAGTGTATAGTTTACATAAATTATATATATATATATATATATATATATATATATATATATATATATATATATATATATACATTCATGGAATTTATGTAAACTATACACTGTTTAGCTCTTTCATTGTTAAAATATATAATAACTGGTGGTATATCTCGCAAATAAACTTAAACAAACGAACAGGTATAAAGTTCAATAAGAAAGAATGAGATGTCAACTAGTACAGACAATACAAAGAGAGGAAAAATATTCTAATATGTTATAAAAGATGACGTACAAATTATATTGTGGGAAATCAAAAGGAACATCGTTTTACGTCCCTGTTCTCAATAAACAAGTGCAGAATACTCTGACGTATGTAAATTAGTACAACAAAGCATTAAACTTATATTGCATTTCTCTTATGTCTTTCGAATAAATAACTAATATTAAAAAAAAAATTATCGTTAAATTTTTTAATTAAATTAACATTGTATAATAGAAAATGTGCCTTCTTCGTTAAATTTAATCAGTGATAATAACGCATACAGCAAACACATATTGATAGAACATCAAAAATATGTCAGTAAAATAAAACATTTTACAATACAGATATACTTCTTCAAAAATTGAATATGTAAAAATCGTAAATTTCCCTCATAAATATTTTTAGAGTAAATTTGTAAACACAAATCTAGAGGATAACTCATCAGACCTTAACAATATTGAGGAATCTGTGAAAATATATTTTACCCTTTTATCCCAACCCCCTCAAAATACCTCTAGAATGGGTTAGTTTTCATAAACACCATTTACATTTTCATAAGAATCACAGCATAAATTTGGCTCTCCTATGCGTTACTGAGGACGTCCGCCAGATATGGCTGAAAGGAAAGCTACGATTCTTATTTTATGTCACTTTTATAAATCATAAAAATAATTGTGCTTACCACACATCCTTTGTGGACTGTGTTTACCATCCGGTACCATTGAACAAATTGATTGTTTGGCTTTTTGGTGGACTCTGTCGCATTGTTTGAGTCCTATTTGTCTGTAAGATACTAAAGTGTTTAGTATGGTGAAAAATCGTCTTCCTGGGAACGTATTACCAGTGGAGTACTATAAGGAGCAGTCCTGGCTCCATTGTTATGTAGCATTTATATACATGATACTGTACGAAAATATTAAAAATCTCATTTATTCACTGAGGACGCAAATTTATAATCACTTTAATATTTTAGAGTTGTCCCAAACTATTAAAAACAGAAATATTGACATCAAGGCTATCGACCAATTGGACAAATAGAAATAGATTTACTACAACTATATGCGTTTGGTATTAAAGACTTGTAAGTAAAATAGTCCTAAATAGTGCACCAAAAGTTCCAATAAAAGGCAATGATTTCCTAATTACTTAAAAGTTAATAGTCTGGAATTCATGACCAATACTCTAAGCTGGACAGACCAAGTTATAATTAATTGTTTGCCGTTTATTGTTTGACCAAAGGTAGTGAAAGCATTAATTTTTCCCTATTTCACATATTGTGACACTAATTGTGGAACTAACAAACTTCATAGTGCCAAAATTATGGTTTACGCTTCATTATTGATTTAACACATAATGATTATATAACAAACTATCATAAACGAATTTCAGTTCTAAAACTTAACTATTTTCAAAATTAAAATTTTGTTTTATTCCATGCTATTCTGCTCTCTGAATTGACCCGCTATCTGGCAGAAAGATTTGATTTTAGTTCATAAATTCAACGAATTTTCTGACCTCTTAGATTCTACAATATATAACTCAATTGATGACGAATAAACATGTAGTGATGCTTTTTCTGTAACCTTAAAGGTTATATTATAACTTCAATTAATTACATTTCAACTATCTTAAAAGAAATAACTTTGAACGAAGTTTTAATTGAGAGACTGTTTCGTCTGCATATCCTCGTCAATACATAACAACTTTCTTGTAATTTAAGTCTGCCATGTAAGATCTACTCCAACATAAATTTGGACTCGAAAAAAAGCAATTATTATAACTAAAACTTTTAATAGGATATTGTTGGAAATATTAATAGAAGAAAACTTTCTGCTTTGTTTGGACGAACATTCAAATATAACTTCCTTATTTTTCTATGACCTTAAAAGATTGTCTACCCATGGTATTATATATTATTTTCTTGAAATCCGATTATGAATTGTGAAAGTTTTCTTCCACTTTTAGTATTTCAAGAAGTTAAAAATATATAACAAGAATTTTATTCTGTAAATAGATTTAAGGAAATATATTTTTGTGGAATAAAGTAAATAACGACCTTCAACTCTAGTGATTTTAAAGGAGCTAATAGATCAAA
Organism: Aphrophora alni; assembly: GCA_963513935.1. Classification (NCBI taxonomy): domain Eukaryota; kingdom Metazoa; phylum Arthropoda; class Insecta; order Hemiptera; family Aphrophoridae; genus Aphrophora; species Aphrophora alni. The sequence goes on from OY740770.1 coordinate 29,781,171, forward strand.
TTTTAAAACTTTGCTGCAGGTCAAATGACAAAACTTATTTCGTAAGGTAAAGTTCAAGAGAATACAGCGCTATTCAAGTGCCTAAAGTAAATATTATTCATATTATAAAGTCTATAAGTATTCCGTTTATAAGGAGTGATATTTAAATTCTCAATGCATTCAATCTATACAATTTTAATAATTACACAATAAATAAATATTGAGCTTCTCTTGTGAGATAATATTAGATAGAATAAAACTCGAATACAAGATCTCACAAAAGTTATGTGTACTTAATCAAATCCGTTCCAACGACAAAGTTGCCATTTTCAGTGGTACACATGAGGTACAATAACTAAACTAACTATAACTGGAAGTGAAAATTAGAGTATAATACTCACAATAGTGGTGTATCCTTTCACGCTTCCTATAAATTAGGCCAACCGACACTAGGTCCAATAGTGGGGTGGAGGGGGTAAAGGCAGACGCTATTTAAGAGTTTATACATATCGATGGGTACAGCATAATGTGCATACAAAATCAATAGTGCAGCATAATGTATTTACGATCAGTAATGCAGCACAATCTACATACAATAAGTAGTGCAGCATAATGTATATACAATCAATAGTGCAGCATAATGTACATACGATCAGTGACGCAGCACAATCTACATTAAATAAGTAGTGCAGCATAATGTATATACAATCAATAGTGCAGCATAATGTGCATACGATCAGTAATGCAGCACGATCTACATACAATAAGTACTACAGCATAATGTACATACAATCAATAGTGCAGCATAATGTACATACGATCAGTAATGCAGCACGATCTACATACAATAAGTACTACAGCATAATGTACATACAATCAATAGTGCAGCATAATGTACATACGATCAGTGACGCAGCACAATCTACATTAAATAAGTAGTGCAGCATAATGTATATACAATCAGGAGTGAAGCATAATGTATATATAATCATTAGTGCAGCATAATATTTACCACTTGTATCCAGATTTAAAGTAAACCACAACCACAATGCATAGAATAAACGACTCTCAAGCACTTAACTTTTGTTTATCTTAGCTGAAAATAGAATATTGTTAAAAAAGATGAGGGTTATTTACAATTACTTCGTCTATGAACATTGTTAAATGACGTAAACCACGTTTATCGTTACGCACAATCTGTTTATAAGAAAAATGTATTGTACGTATTAAAATGTTCAAGTACCGAGGTTCAGAACCTCGAGTAGTTACTTAGATTTTGATTTGATCTGTTTTAACTCAATGTAGTTTCTTTGCCGGTCGATACAATTAAATCAGTTACTAACCTGAACGTATGCACATTTTATTCTTATACTGTAGAATTATATTTTAAAATTAAGTTAACAAATTTCCAATATACTTAAAAGATGTTTGAACATACTATTATTATTGAAGTGAACTGAGCTAAGCAACTTGAACTTCCTTAATAATTTCAAAACGTAACAAACTCTGTATATCGCAATAAATCAACCGAGTATCAAGGATCGTGTGTAGTTAAAATCTGATAATTTTACATTTCGTTCAGTACACCACACAACACAATTTTCTTTTAATATTACTACAATTAGTTAGAAATTTGGTAAACTTCAAGTTATTGTCATTTGGCAACGAAATACTATTAATTTCAGTTAATAAGTTTATGCAAAATATCAGATTTTTTTTTATTGATACTGGTTGCTTTATAATTAATTAGAATTTATATCGTGTACGTCACTGAAATGTAGAAAATTTTACAATTTATCTTTTTAATAAAATCTTCCCAAAATGATTTAAATGAAAAATTTCCATATTATTTCAATAAACCAAATGTACTTTATAATTTAAATTGACATCATTTGAAAATGCTGGGTGTTTGTGTTATTTATTTGCGGGAAGGCAATCAATACACTTCTCTACTCCACAATCATTACGTAAAGTGTAAACATACTTAACATATAAGGTGAGGGTAAATTATTACTCAGACAGTATAACAGAGTGCATACGAAGTGTTTTTTTAGCATTACAGATTACTATTATAATTGTAAATTTCAATTGGGAAAATATAAAAAATTCTAAACTACAAATAAATAATTTCAACGTTCTTTTTGTCTATATTTATTTAACCAAAGTATTTTTATAAACATTAATTATAACATGCTAATTGTATATCTTTACATACTAAGAGTTCGAAACAATATGTAAGATTCAGAAAATGTACGGATTAGAGAGTTCTGTGCATTATGAAGAATGTGTAGGAAACCAACTGCTTAACCTATAGTAAAACCTAATTTTTACAACAAATATCAATGAAAACCAAATTTCTTCACACTCTCAAATTAAAAATATTATTAATTTATTTAATTCATTACATAAAACTCGGCGAAAACTATTGTTTACAGAAATATTAAAAATAAATTTGATTAGCACTACTAATGATCGTAAAAACTGCTTGAACTATAACTCAAACAATTCAAATAAAAATATGTATTTCTTTTAAATAATGAATGTATTCAATTTAATGTCTGTCACAATTTTTTCATTTATTCTACGGAATGGGGATGTAGAGAGTGACCATTTGTGTTGTAACTACAAGGATTACTCCCTTATTTGGAAGCACTAGAACCTTTACTTTCTGAGCTGCAAACCTCATGGAGATGGCTTATCTATTTCGAATGTCAAATCAATAGTTGTAATTAAACCAAAAAATGTATATTCAATAAAAAGTGTATACTTAGTACGAATGTAAGTACTTTATTATTGTTCTTTAAAAAATTATGTAGTTATGATAATATTTTAAACTAACATCAACTTGTGTATGTTTTTAAACCTTAAATTGAAAACGCGCTGATATATTAGTAATTATTATAAACTATATTACTTTGTTTAGTTTTTGTTCTTATAAACATATTTTACGCTTATTTCAAAAATGCCTTTTTAAATCAATAGAAGTTTTTTAAAAACTCATATTTGTTCTTAAGAGATTATTTATTGACAAAAACATGACCATTGGAGTTTTATATTAAGAGTAAGTTCTTAGAACTGCATAATTAAACATTTATTTAAAAATAAATAGAGAAGCATAACATGTGGAACAAACAGTATTTTAATATTATTCTTATTAAATACAACAACATTTTTTCTGCATGTTTTTTTATTTATTGTATTTTTTTTTTTCGATCTTAATTAGTTGTCAGTATAACAAATACAATTAGCTAACTTATGTTTGCATTTACTAAAACTATTATACTATAAACAATCACATAAAGTTAGTAAATTAAATTTTACCTAATATGTGTACAAATTAACATTATACATATTAATAAAGTTTATTTCATTTCAAAAATTAAATCTAAAACTCTCAGTGTGAAATTCCTTAAAGTTAATTAAACTGTTTCATTCCTCTCGCTGTGAAGTCTACTATGAAGACAAAGTAAAGGATTTTGTCGGTAAAGTCGCAATCCAACAAAACATAAGTCAGTTTAATTATGAATATTATTTATTCTTTTTCTAAACATTTAAATTGTATTCAGTACATTCCTGCTCTTATATAAAACTTTTTTTTAATGTAGAGGGTAATTAATATAAATAAATAATAAAAAGTATTACTCCATAATTAAACTATCACTACATAAGCCATAACAATTTTATTATAACTGTTAACCAATTATAACATATCGTATTAATATTTCCTAACTTTTAAATAGCACCCCACATTAGTGCGTTTTCCATACAATAAAGTAATAAATACCAATATCATTATTACTCATTTTCAGTCTCAATAATAATAATATTAGCCCGATTATTTTAAAATATTTAAACAAATTGTATAAAATAATTTCTTAACTTTTATTTTCAAAACATTTATAATTTGTATTAATTTTACAATGAATTAGAATGTTATATGATTTGTTCAAATAGAAATTAAAATACGAACTCATCGCTAACATTTCTGCTGCGATACACGGCTACCGTAAATGTTATAAAATATCTTCAGATCGTATCAAATGCTATCAACTTTTTTTTTTTAATAATTTTACCAAAAAAAAAGAGGGGACAATATGACTAAATTAATTAAATTTAAATTAACAAGAGTTTTTAAAACACTTGTAAATGTATCATTAATTTCAATTACAATATTTTATAATATAACATTACACACTAGTTACTTGTGTGAAAAATTACACCTACAAATTAGGTTATTAATTGTGGACGTACTTGGTAAAGGTTTTTTCTTTATTCTGATTTTAAAAAAACTTTATGATCAGAGTTTAAAATATTGTCAATTATAACCAAATCGATACAATTTTGAAATAAAATTGTATTTGTAAATACTATACTACATAACCTAGGTATCAAAAATTAATAAAACATGTATTTATTTATAAATTATTCAACCCACCATTAAATTGACTTTTATTGCACATTTTTTTCAGAAAATATACTTTTAAATAGGTACAAATAAATCCTAATTCCTGTCCTACATAACACAATCCTGGGTTTCCAACATCTGCCGTATACCTATTATCTAGTTTTGAAACTTTTTAATGAGTAATATATTGCAAATAAGGCTCTAAATAAAATTTTTAATTTATATTTATATTCAAGCCCATTTATTTTACAGTTATTTGAAGTTTTAACAACCCAAGTTCTCCTCCTGACGATTAATCATACTATTATAAATTGTTTCTGTTATCTATTGTTATTGATCGCGATTTTCACATACTTTCTAAGGCATAAGTTTATGTTAACTTTGACAGTCTCTTCTACAAACATGTTAACATTAATAAAACATAATACATATGACAAGTCAAAAACACGTTATCCTTCATTTATCAAAATAATTTGAATGTCAACAATCTAACTATTTACTCTTGTTAATTAAGTTTTATAATGAGACCGTTTTATATTTATTTTAACAATACTGTTGGATGAATAAAAAGCTAGCCAGTATTTTTGAACACATTATATCATCTTCATTTTGAAACCTAAGTGTCTATTTAATGTGCTACTGAAATAGTTATTTCAGTCAAGAATCCATCCCAGTATTTTCCTTTGAAACTTTTCTCTCGTGTGTTCTTTACCCAAACTCACAAAAGGATTGGCAGTATTGACCAAATTTGTACAAATATATTTTGAATAGTAAGTTTCGGAATAATATTTATAAATTTGAGATACTTGGCTTAAGATCAAAATGCCATATTTAGTTTTTCTCAAAATTGTCTATACAATTGTTGACTATATTTTCTCTTAGAACCAAACTGGATGTATTGGACACTATCATCCAGAAAATGTTGGACGTTATCAAGCAAGGAAGTAGGCCCCTAAATATGAAGTCTTAAAAAGTTTAATTTATCAAAGTTAGAGCAAGCAATGTTTACAAAATTTGCATGAAATATCAAATATTGTAGCCTGAAATAATGCTAACCATTAAGTATAAGAGATTATGGTCTAATATATAAAGTGTGCCCCATAGAGTTATTTCAATGTTTAACTTATCATAGTTGTTTTGGACAGATTTTATTAAAATATTGTGTGAAGCTTTTAAATAGATCATGAAGCAAGAAAGCAAGAAGAGGATTCCAACCTATGTATCCAGATATTGAATTACAATCACGTTAACCAATCTAAAGCTACTAAGCTAACTTCTTGGTAATTATCTTTGGGGACAGAAGATAATAATTCGTACTTCCATGGTCTTGCACAGTTAACTTAGCACATCGAATTTTCCATATCTCCCAGCAATCCTCCTGAAAACATTTTCCAGCTTCTTGATCACCTGATTTAAAAATTCTTAAGGAAAGGCTACTTTGGTAAATAGTGTGGACTATGTACATTCTGTGGTTACAGCTTTTGTATAAAAGACCATTGCTGGTATTTAAATGATTTGACTTTGTTGTTTGAACTGAATTTTGGTGAAAATGTTAAGATTGCAGTTAGTCGTGATAAAACTTTTAACATTCCAATAGTCCACAAACAGATTACAAGAATGATTAAATTCAACTAAAATACGTAAATAAAAAGATAAATCAAAACTAACGTAAACATATTTATATATAAACATATATACCTTTTTCATATAAGTTATCTTTTTAGATTAGAAGTTTTTATTTGTGACGGTTTGTGTCTTTTACTTTGGTGTACTTGTATTAGTGATATGACTAAAGAAAGGTAACTCGTACAGGAATTACTTGGTTTTGTACATTTAAATGTGGTAAGTCGAAGCCGGTGTAAGACTAACCTCACTTATAAGTTTGTAATAAGTTGTCCCAACAGGTTTACATCTGGACCTTTTTATTTAATCATTTTTCCTCTTTGTTGTTCCAAATAATGGAATAATTATTTATGTTTCAAAAGTTGTTTAAATGTAATGTGTTTTATTTAGTCTATAATGTGTACAATATTAAATGGAGGAACATTGAATATATTTTCGAATTTAAATATATATATATAGCAAAACTAGCACACTAATCACCAACCATCTATGTCAACAGGCATCTAAATAGGATAATATAAATTAAATGTGGAACTCTTTTATCTTTATTTAGAGTTGTATTTTTTTGATTTTATAAATATGTTATTATAGCATATAAAATATCGTATTTAATCTCTTCGAATGTCCTGCCTAAGATATCCATAGTTTTATATATATATATATATTTATTTATTTCTAATCAAGCAAATTCATGTGTTTATCATAATTATTTTATACATTTGGAAAAATAAATTGTTTAAAACTAAAGCTACGACACAGATCAAAATAACATGTACACATTAATATGAACCTAATTAATTATGGAGATTGTCACCTAAATAATTAACTATAACCACAAAAAATATACAAAGCCGGATTACCACTGACTGTGACTATAGGTTATATTTAATTGAGTTTACATAAATTACCAGAGCAGAGAGTTTTAATTTGAATCCATCGGTGTTCATTGGAGCGGTTATTCGTCACATGTTTCGTATTTCCCAACCTGTTTCCTACCAACATCATAAATCAAAGGTTTAAGCTACATCCTCCCTATCTTTCCAATGGGATTTAGATAATGAAATTTCATTACAACCGTGCTATTGCAAATAATTGATTATGTCAATTGTTTAGTTTTACAACACTATATCCCTTTAATGTGATTTCTAAAATTATAGTAACAGTTCAAAATAAATATAAAAATTACTATTAAAGTATTGTGTTATATACCCTGTGTATAGAGAGAGAAAGAGAACATATTATTTAGTAAACCAACGTAGTATAAAATAAAAAATGTAAGACAGCTCATATATTTATTTTAGATTTTACAAAATATCTCTTTAATTGAATAGTTATTATATAACCTTGAAAATATTAGTCTGAGATGGGACATTTAATTAGTGTTTTTATAACATATTATTTAAAAGGAAAAAAAATTAAATCTGAATTTTATAAAATTATATCTTAAAAAAAGGTAAATAAATGGATAATATGAAACTTTCTAACAGTAAATTTTATACTAAGAAGATTTTATATGTAGAAGAGGTTTAATATTTTCATTTATGTGTGGATGTTAAGAATAGATTTTAAGTAATGCATAGGTAAAAGAAATTTTATATTATTTTACATAAGTAAACTATTCTGTTTTAAACCCCAAACAGATATCTATATTTATTATTCCCTTATTTATTTCCAGGTGCTCCAATACTTTAAGCAAAGCTAATCAAAATGTATCCTTAGGTGAATTTTTTAAATCATCATTTTGAAGTATTTTAAATTTTAATAGTTACAAAGTATTTAAATACCAAACAATTACTAATGTTTTGCAATGTTGTGAGTTAAATTTAATTTCTTCTTTTTTTTTTTTTTTTTAATTACTCCTTGTAATATAGACGAAGTAAAGTATTCATCGTTAATTAATGTTTAGTTTGAAAACGAAGTATTAACTATTAAAGGATTAAAACTTCAGTAATTAGGTGATAAATTATGATAACCTTTAACCTTTATTAAAATCTATCTAATGTAGCAGTAACGCTATTAGCCGTTATATGACCTACGGGTAAACACAGATTATTTATAGATAACACGTAAATGTTTCATTACCATTTTCCTTTATCAATGTGTGTGGTAATGAAAACAACGGAATGTCACTTTGGAGGGGTGTACACGACCTCCATTGAAATTTTATATATATTGTCATTCTGCTCCTTTGAGACGTAAAGTTTTGACATTTTAGATTTATTTTGAAAAATTGAGTAAATCTGAATGTATTTCATACTATTATTATTTGTAATAAATATTTCACTTGTTTTTAAATATGATAAACGTGATATAATAAAGTATTTTATTAATTTTCACTGGTATTTTTTTTCAGACGTAGAATATTCTAGTTAAGTCTTACAAATCGCTTTTAATATTCACTTCGATAACTCTAAAAAAGAAGAGTTTACTAATTTATCTTGTACTTGATAATAAGCTACTTAATTGTTAACAATTTTAAAATCCAACCATAAACCATATGCTATCTCAGATTAACTACAATTGTAAAGAAAATATCATTTAATCTATATTTCATTTACAAGACTTAAGAAGAGTTTCAGAATAATAATATGCAAACTCTACTTTACTGTTAAAAGAATTTTTTCTATCTAATTACATACTCAGTAAAGAGTACCCTGCTAGTAGTGCATTATGAAATCTACATCCTTTTCTTAAAGATGTTATTATTATTCATCGACAATTTCTTTCGAATATCCCTATAAATTACCAATTTATTTCTAATTACATACCATTGAATTTTCAAACTATTGTCAAATAGTTAAATTAAATATATCAACAAAAAACAAATCAATAAAGGCCTGATACACATACTATTAAACTTTTCCTCAAACAACACAGAGCTAGGACCACATAAAATGTAGTACCTTCACCTCCGTTCTTATCATAACGGCCTGAATTATATATTTTTTTTATATTTCTTTAAAATTAAGGTTATATTTAATTTTACAACCAACTCTAAACTTATGTAGTTTTGTCAAAAATTTACATTATAAACCAATAATAAATTATGATAATTTTAACATAATTAAATAAATTGTTGATTTTCTTAAAATCTTTATACATACCAAAATTACAGAATATTTCAAAATATTTGATAACACAATATAGTAGGAATTACATTACTTTCATAGTGTGCTTTAAGAAAATACTTGGTGTTATAGTATAAAATTAATAAATATAATTATCCTTACTAACTTCATTTTAATTTTTTCTAAATTTAAACTAGATTCAACTGGATATTTGAGAGGTGATAACTTAACACCGCTCACTTTTTATGACTATAATTCAACAAACTTTATTTTATAACAAAAATGTTCAATTTGTTTTTGTTTAAATACTATGGTTTATAAATAATACAAATTTAATACAGTTTATTTCACAAAAATATAATATTTATTTATGTTATAAAGTATAATTAAAAAGATTGGATGATTTTTTTTTTTTTTTTTACTTTTTTGTCACAACGACTGAATTTACAATTTTAATTTTTACAAATAGTACACGTATTACAATATTTTCATAACCTGGACAGCAATGATCAAAACATTATTTAGAAATAAATAACCTATAACCTTTTAATTAACGTTTTCTAGAATTTTACTTAAAACACACATAAAAGCTGTAATTGATTTGATAAAAATATAAGCACACACACACACACACTCACGCTCACTCACACACACACACACACACACACACACACACACACACACACACACACACACACACGTGTTGAATTATTATGAATGCATCATTCAGACAATTATACACATAACACAAACATTAAAAAATGGTTTTTTTTTCGGTGCAGCCGGTTTAACAACCTGGAGATATCTCAATTTTCTATCAAAAGATTATAGTAAAATTTCACAAAGACTAGTACTGCGATTTATAGAACTACATTCGTTATAAACTAAGTTATTTAAAGCAATACCCTGTCTTCAATTAATAATAAAAATTCTCGCGTTAAACAGTTGATTACACAGCTCTTCTGATTCTCTCCAAAAATCCCGGAAAAGGAAACAAATAACATAATTACAAGCCATCTACAAAGGAGCAATTCTAGTTGATTACTGTCAATTTCCCTTCTGAAAATAAAAATAAATGGGTATAAAAGACAAATATGCTCTAGATGCTATATTTTGAGACTCCGAATGATATATATATATATATATATATATATATATATATATATATATATATATAACTTTACATTTACTTTACCTACTGGTCTATTCTGCCATAAAATATATTGCAGTAAATGTTTACTCTATCATAAAAGAATTAAAACTATCAAAGAGTTTCTCAAGCATAGCCTACATATTAACAAAAATACGTATATATTAACACTTAAAGTTTTGATATTAGTTAAAAATCCAAATTTATCTTTTTTTAATTGTAATGGTAACTAATTAAAATGAAAATAACCTTGTTTTAAGTAAATCTGGAGAATGATAGGTCGTAGAATATATATTTTAATTATTTCATATTTATATTATCAGTAGTTAAATGGTATATTGATTTAAAATCATATTTAGTTATTTAGTTATACTTTATTTCATAAAAGATTTATGGATAAAATAATTTGGATCAAACAGCAGATTATGAATAGAATGAGAAATTTATCTAACTTGAATAATAGTTAACAAAGAGAAAATAATAGTCATCTTCTCTGATTAAAGAGCTGTCTGTTAAATATAGTCGTCTGGCATCATGGACTTTACCCGTAGTCCTGAACATTCTAAAAAAATTGTTAAAACAATAAAGTTACTTTTTATTAAATAGAAGAAGCTTAGGACCTAACCAAAGGTTCAAAACATATAAAACGAAAAATAAAGATACGTGCAACGATTGAATTTAAAAAAAGAAAAAGAAAATAAACCCGAAGTTGTTCAGGATTCACTACAAATTAGTCGAAAAACGTTATTTAGTTTTAGTGATGTCGCATTGGCATATTTCGAATCATAAATTATCACATTTCAAAAACAAAATTTTAATTACATTATTCTATTTTGAAATATTCCACTTTTTAAATTGATGTCCCTGGTTCAATTTTACTTATTTTTTCTTTACTCCAGAACCAGATTTTTATATAAATTATCGTGACAACAGGGGTTTGTAGGAGCTATGATTGACAAAATGATTTAAACCTTATAAAGCAATCCGTACATAACTGTTATTTTACCTTAACAACAACTTAGGTTTGGGAAATATTCTGTTTTTATTTACGACAATATTTTTTTAAATGAAGCTACTACTAGCTAGTTAATTATTTAATATTGCTATATGAATAAGCTACATGAACTATGATATGTAATTACATAAAGTTGTATAAATTAGGTATAAATCATGTTGTGCGATAGTATTTTTAAATTTTCAGAGTTCCGATCAGAACTGTGATTTTATCAAGACTTAACTTCGAGTAAATATTTGCTCATAAAGTTTGTTTAACTTCCTCAAATTCTCACCCTCGAATTCATAATTACCCGTCAGTGAAATGTTCAATTCAAACAGAGCTAAATACAGTACTCAAAAACACAATTAATTTACAAAAATAATGAATTAATTCTACTGGATTATAAAAATATACAAATGTATAAAGCAATGGTATTGTAAATTTCACAGCCAACTTCTGTTGACTTTTATGGGTGGAGAGAGAGATTGCGAAACGTAGGATATATTACAGTGTCTAGACCTTTTAGTACGTATTTCACAAAACTTTCCTCGCTGAAATCTTTTCATTAAGTGCTGAGACTATATAATGGTTTGTCTAAGGACGTAAAGTACAATATACCTCCAGTCTTTTAACAAAAAATTAATCTGTAATATAATTTGCATCTTCATGCATACATTGTATTCCTTGCAATTATAATTTATAATCAGTTGTGTCTTAGAAGTGTGTTCATGAGTCTAAGTCATTCATGCTAAAAATGTATCAATACAAATTAATTGAGGTGATTTAGACAATCTATGTTCTTTAGTTAGAACTAACATTTTTAAAATTTTGTTCTAGATCTTGTTTCCTATAGAAACATTAATTTAAAAAAAAAAAAAAAAAAAAAAACACCAATGAGTTTAGTTGTTTAGATTACTTAATAGTATTTGTATTTTTTACAATATAAAATCAGTCATTCATGTCGTAAAATGTATCTTTTCAATTTAAATGAGTTCTTTTAGACGATGTATGTTCTTTGCTTAAACCTCAAAATTTTTGTTATTATGTTCTAAATCTTGTTTTCTATAGAATCATTAATCGAAAAAACAGCAATGAGTGTAGTTATTTAGAGTATATAACATGTTTTATTCTATTTTTCCCCCTTTTTATTGGAAGAAAATCATATAAAATGAAGAATCCTGATCAAGAGAGACCTGATAAGGAAAGATAAAAGACAGGAATAGATAAAAGACAAGATCAAAGGCAAAGAGTGTCGATTCATCAAGGGTTCCTCGGGAAATAATCACAACAATAAGACAAAAATCTCAAAATTAGGACAACATATAATAAAAACTCGACCAGTATCGAAATATTACAGACATTTTGCATAAATATTTTAAAGAACAAATTATGAACATTTTAGAAGAAATTGAAACTTATAAACACAACAAAATAGAGCTTACTGCTTTATTTAAAAAAATCCAGTCAAACAATTTTGTTAAGATAATTTAAATTGAACCTCATCGATACAAGATTTCGCCTATCATATTCTTCACCTTATCTACAGTTATAACATGGCCATGACTGAGTGCACATGTGCAAGTATATATATTGAAGCTCATCAAGTACAAGACATACTAACGTTGATAGTGTCTAAAGGAAAATCCGAAAAGATTGTGAAGTAAATGAATAACAAAACGTAGGACTGCTTGGGCTGTAGAATTTAAGAAACTTATGGCATAACAAAAATCCAAGTTTTGTAATATATTCTGAATAATATTTAATTCATTGAATATAACGCGTCTGATACTTAGGCGTATTTTTCGTGAGAATTGTTTTCTGTGTGTTTGTTATACTGTATAATTTTTCTCATAAGTCAAGCTCAACATTTAATATAGTTATAAATATAGTTTAAATACCAGTATTATAGAATTCTATTGACGTGTGTAAAATAGTAGCGATCGGTTAAATAGTTTTTGATATAGAGTGTATCTTTCAAATCGACTTCCGTTGTTAAGGAAAATCAGTTTGTTTGTCTCAGTACACTATAATAACAATAATATTATAATAGTTATAAATTCCAATATCTGTTAATTCTGGACGGATTTTGTAGTTTTTAGAACACTTTAAAAACTAATTTCATGTATCTAAAAAAACCTTACAAAATCTGAAAAAATACACACAAAACAAACTAAAGCAATAATTCAATTTTGTTTAACTTTTTGTTGATGAGTTAGTTTAGTAGACACCCTGAACAATTCTAGAAAGTTTGGTGAACCATCCGTCGTACTTAAAATTACTTTCAACATTGCCCTGTTTTTTATCTCAAACTCTATGGAATGATTACTTTTTTAGTAAATGTGTATTTGTTTTTATTATTCTTATAAAGTATTGTATATTTATTACTATTTGCAAGTAAATGTGAACTATACCAAATTATAATGTTGTTAGAGGTAGTTAAAATTACACAGTGTGGGTAAAATGGGGAAATTACAATATTTATACTCAGTTTAATTGCATATAATGATTTATGCGAGTATAATATTTGCCAGCTTCATTATCTTCTAGCTTTATTTAAAGTGTCTAATTTATTTCAAATTTTCTGAAAATTGTTTTGTTGTATTTTTGAATTTAAGTATAAACAAAGAAATGAAATATATTTGATATTCTTACATTTTAAATATATAATTGATTTTTCCCGTTACTTTGTTAGTCTCACAAAATATCTTAATTATAAGTTTTCCAACATCATATACTCTAACTTAAAATTAAATTAAATCAGTTCTTCAACTATGAAATTGTTTTTCGGAATTAAATATATTCCTTTATGTTCAAGGATAATATTCAATAGATAAGCTAATTTCCATTACTTACAAATTAATTTAATACTACATGTTCAGAAAAAATTAATATTATATTGGTAAATAAACTGATTAATTATTTCCTTCAAACAACAGTCATGCAATATGCTTTACGTACAAGTTATACGTAGGTCTTATGTCTACGTCAAGGTCGAATAAAATTAAGCGATTGGAAAAGTCCAATAATAAAACTAATGAATTATCCGCGTTTTACAAATACTCGTCACCCGTCCTTAGTATTTATATCGAATGCTTGTGTGATCCATTTATGAAGTAAGAAACCTATTTAAAAAAATGCTTATGTTTTACTAGAAAAACAACTCATTTGAAGAGTTAGTATTATATTCTATATTATGACAAGCAGAAGACCTAGAACTTGCTACTTAAACCCAACTATGGGCTAATGAATCATTCAGTTTGAATTGAAAAGAATATATGTTTGAATTGATAGTTGGAGGACTATTAAAATATCTAAGTAGTGAGGTAAACAATCACTAGTTGTTACTTAGATTTAGTTTAGATCTAGCTTATGTTTGAGCTCAATACTATTTCTTTACATGGACACACAATTACTAACCTGTACTGTGACATGCCTGTTTCTATAAAAAAATTCAGTAGAATTACATTTTAAAATAATTTCAAAATGAACAATTCTGTATATACTTAAGAGATGTTTGAATATATTAATATTATTGAAGTGGGCCAAGCTAAGCAACCAAAACTTCGTTATTAGTTAAAAACGCTGTATATCGAAATCAATTAACCGATCATCACGGATCTTACTCACGTAATTAAAATCTGATAATTTTACCAGCGTTATTTATAATGTTCACAACACAATGTTCTTTTAAATTAATACAATTACTTAGACGTTTGGTATACTCAAGTCTATGTTATTTAGAACCGAAATAGTATAACTTTTCGTTTATAAGAATAACTAAATATATCTTCCTTACAGATAAATAAAAACATTTATGTATTACTCTATTCATTAAAGTCTCCGGTTGGTTTAGTGCTAACGGTTAGAGATATGACTTGGCAAAATATAATGGATATAGTGCATATAAATTAAACCCCTGATTAAATCATCTAAGTCATACCACTAGATATGTAATTGGAACTGGTCGAAGACTTCATAAGCCGATCACTCACCACCACATTTCTATAAATACATTATATATTGTTAAGAAATAGCTGATTTTTAGGATATGATTCGTTATAAAATTGAAAGGTGATAATAATAATACGAAAGGTGAAAAGGCTAAAATACGATTTATACTAATGACAGAAGGTACTTGGTAGGATTCCATGATATATGAATCATGAACATAATATTTAGAAAATTATACAATTTAATGAGGATTGCCGATCATGGTTTTGTTACGGAATTTTTACGAGAGAACTTAACACAGAATCTGTACAATAAATTGTAGAATTTTACTAATTATTGTGTCTGTGCATCATTTAAATGACTATAAATAATGAACTTTTGTAATTATCATACATAAGTAACATTATTAATAAATAATAATATTAAACGAGTTCCTGTTTTAAACTAAAAATACTTTTGTACTAGTTCGTAATAAAATAAAAATATGAAAAAAATTAAATAAAAATTGAAGTTCCTAAGTAGAAAGATAGAATCAATATTCTGAATTCCCCTTTTGAGAAACAGCTGTTTTTTCTTGTTGGGGTGGATCTAAAAGAAGTATGAGTGGAACTACACCCTTTTAAAAGTTACTTGATTAAGGACTTGTGAAGTTTAATTCAAGTAAAGTAAAATATTAATTTTGTTAGCTTCAGTACTGAATGAACTTGCACATATTTCTTGGTGAACGTAAGTATACAATTTTAGTTATACTAATAACATAAATGGTACAAAAAGTGATCAAAATCATTGTATGCGAATCGCAATTTTGAGTGTTTTTTTCCTTATGGCAGTTACCCCCAAAATTCGAGTTATAGAAAAATCTTTAAAATTTGGTTAAAATATGCTCACATGACAAATTTTATTAAACTCGGTATTTGCATTGGGGCTGTGGATCACTAAACATGCAACAGACACCAGACAGACAGACCACAGATATTCGTCATTCCTAAAAACACCTTTATTTAACTCAAGCGACTTATTTCTGTAAACACTCAATATTGTTATTTTTACTTATCACCTAACTTTCTCAACACTATGTATATGTGTTAAGGTAAAGTGATGGTACTGTTTGTTGTAATTTACGTATCTCTTAATATTTCCATAATTATAACTTTCGACTAATGAAGATTCAGTGTGTTATTAAAAAAACACTTTACATGTTCTTATCCTAGTGTCAGAACAATACTGTATGTTCACTTTATCTGATCAATTTATTTATTCTTTACGCCTCTAATTTAGAGAAGAGAAATGTCATACCTTCTTACCAATAAGTCAGGTAATTTGATCTACAGCTTCATGTGTTATAAGTTCAAATAATGAAATAAATTTGACTTACTTAAAAAAAATGACAAATTTAATTTAAGTTGTTAAGAAAATATAATAGATCTCAAATCATAATAAAGTATCAAATAGTTAAATAGCATTACGTTATATATTGCATAGTAGTCTAATAGTTTACTTATTAAGGAACAATCGGCAGTTGTCTTAAGTTAATAAGCCATAATTTAAATTATCCAACGCCATAAGTCTACTTAAGAGAGTTGTTGCTTATAAGCTTAAGTTAGTATATTAATATAGATATATTTAATCTCGTAGAATTAAACGTAAGTCAACCTCGTAAAACTGTGAATGCAATTATTTCGAATGGGACTTCCTTTAAGTTGAATGTAATAATTGCAATGTTGAGACACTTTTAATTTTAATTTATATTATAAATATACAGTATAACAAACACACAGAAAACAATTCTCACAAAAAATACGCCTAAATATCAGACGCGTTTCAACGACAAGGTCGTCCTCTTCAGTAATACACGAGCTACACCAATCAAACTATAACTGAAACTAACGTTGCGCCGAACCCCATATTTATACAAACTGAAGGGGGCGTGGCTTATTATTTTACACTGCCAAGGCGATAGTACGCGCCACGTTGAATATGAATTTAATCTAACATCTAATTGTGATTGCATAGTCTTAACTTAATAAAAAATTTAAAGAAGACAATATTTTAAAAATAGGTTTAACTGGAAGCTTAATTTTAATCAAATATCACTTTAGTATTATTCCAACTGCCTCTATAGTTTATATTGACTTTCTATAATATCACACATCTCAACGTTGAGTAATTTTTATTAAATAATTGGTAATTTTATTAATCTGAGAGTCTATTAAAATAATTATTTATTTTTAACATGCTTACAGTAATTATTTGGTTTAAAATTGCATTCACAACCAGTCAAAATTTAATTGAAAATAATTATTTGTTCAAATTGTTGAACGCATTTTCTGCGCTCTAATCTCTCCCAGTATCTCTCTTTCTCTTATATTTCTACAACTGTCTCTCTCCCTATCCACCCCACCCCCTACCCTCTAGCTCTATCTCCCTCAAATCCCGCTTTATCTCTCTTTCTCCTTCCTTTCCTTTCATTATTTATTTTCCTCACTCTCAATCTCTCGCTCCCTCTCTCTATGTATATTTTCTCTCTCCCCCACTATATTTCTATATCTTTTCTCTCCCCTCCTCCCTCCTTCATTCCACTTTTCATACTCTCTCTCCCTTTTGATTGCTTTGCTTCCTGGCTAAGGTATTGTACGTTGACTTCAACAGCTATATCTCAATAAATCCCGTCTCTGATAGAGAAGAATTATCTGTTAAATTTGTCTGTATTGCCGTTTATGGAAACGCATTACACTGCCACTTCTTACTGTACTCTTAATCTGTGGTGGGCCTGCACAGATACTATCTGATCAAATCTTGTGTCAAGGACAAAAAATACGTTTTGGAGGATATTTTGAAACACGGTGTCATTTATCTTGTCTCTAATACCAAAATATAATAAGTTAGAGGGTTGGGGGGAAATTTATACTTACCTATTTATTTCATTTTTCATTGGTTCTGAGTAGTATCAAATTACATAATCCCTTTTAGCTTATTAATAAACATTATAATAAAAACACGTTCTTCCTAAAACCATCCAAATTACTGATAAAATTTGCCTCTTTACGATAAAAAGAGATTATGCTATACGAAGTTGATTGAAAAGATGGTTCTTATGACCTTAAAAATGTTGAAATGCTGTGAAATCATCCACAGTCCATTCATTATAAATGCAAATGCAAAATTACGATGTCCACGATCTGTTAAGATCCACCAAGATTCCAAATGACACAGACATTCCATGCGTAAAGGAACATCCAATCTGCATCAATTCAGATGTCTATTATGATGCTGTGCCTCTTGATGCATTAAATTGTTTATTTTGTTCCTTGTTCTGGTAATTGTAATTTTAGTACAATGTAATTTTTAAATACAATTCTCTCTCCCAACCAATACTTTTAAGCTTTTCTATTTCCAACATGTCATTCAGATTTTTGTATAACTATTCCAATATTACTTTTAATTTTTCCATAAAAATGTTGAATTTTTCTGCAATTAAAAAAATCGGGGAATGTGAAACATTTGGTTGAAAAATTAACAACAACAGCTACTTCTGATTATCGTCCTGTTCCTTTACTTAGTGTGCTCTCAAAGATATTAAGAGTCTTGTACACAATCAAATAATCGAATTGTTGAAATCTAATAATTTTTCCAAAAGTGTTAATCAGTTTTAAGATAAGGCGTTTGCACAACAACCGCTCTCCTCAGATTACATACGGTATGTTATGTAGATTGAAAATCGGTTACACTTTTTACTTCATTTGACAACAGTAAAGCATTTGATTTTTTTGTTTTTTCATTTTTGTTATAATACATTTACTAATTTGATAGAAATAAAGCGTGTGTGTTCCGAAAGTTTCAGTTTTTGGACCACTCCTCTTTTTCTTTGTATATTCATGACATTTCATCCACATTTAATCATTCAAATATCTTCTATAAATTACAGCTACTGTACAGTAACTAATATGGACAGGACATTAAAGAAGAATATTGTTCCTTTGATAGCTTGATCCATACTTGATCTCCGAACTAACGCAGGAAAAACCCGTGCAATTTTAATTGGGAATCTTCTTCTTCTTCCGAATAACATTGAAGTAAGTTCTTTGCTTTATATAAAAAGACGTTAGCATCCTGGTATTATATTTAATTTGAGGAAGCATGTTAAATCTGTAAAGACATTTTTTTCCCGTTAAATCGGCTTAAATGTTACAAGATTTTAATGCCTACTAATAGGCAGGTGGAACACCATCAAAAGAGGCTTACTTTTCGGTCTAATTTTGTTTCGTATACTGAATATGTTATTCCAATATTTTCTTAAATTTTAGGTTGGAGAAAACTATCTTAAACAAAAACGTTATTTGTCATTTTACAACTCACAATTTTCTAACTTTAACTCACAATAACTTTTTTCCTCGTTCATATTTTGACTTGCAACTTTTAATAGAGTATCCTTTAATACTCTCCATATATACCGCCGGATATTTAAACAATCATTCAAAAAATATAATAACTATGTATTAATAATTGTTCATTCAACAAAGTGCAAAATACTCACTTGTGGATTCGGTCGGGGCGTTGTTACGTTAACTACATTAAAAATATTTGTACCTGGACTAAATATCGTGGATTTAAACGCAACAAAACAAAACTGATTATTGTTGGCTATTCTCTGGTAATGAACACAATAGACTTTGACACTTTCCCTAATCTAATCATTGAAAACAATATTATAAATATAGTCAAAATGGTAGATATTTAATTTAGGACTGACAATTAACGACAGATTAATGTAGACAGAATATGTTTTTATGTATTGAAATGTCGACATAAGTTGGTTTCCTGTATATGTTAAACTCGAGTTCGTTTTTATTCCCGGAAATAGTGAAGTACAGGTTCCATGTTTTTCCATTCCATGTTTTTCCATTCCATGTTTTCCATGTTCCATGTTTTTCCATGATTGTTCCATGTTTTTCCTTCTCGTATTTAAGACCATGTTATTTTGCAATTGATTTAAGGAGTCAATCATTATATCTGGTTTACTGTTTTCAACTTATGTCGACATCACAATACACAAAACTTCTAATCACCCGACTAGCCATAAACTATCAGCATAGGTCAATGATAAACCGTGTTTTGAAAATACCCTTAAGCCGTGAACATTTTAAAACAGAAATCGAATATATAAAAGAAGTGGTAAAATTCAATGAATACCAAAAGCAAATGATAGACAAACTCCTTTCACAGAGAAGGGGGAAAATAAACAATCAAAACAAATTGGATAATACACACAATTGATAAAAAAAAAGTTATTATTTATTTCATTATATAGGGCAAGAAACACACCGCATTGCCAGGTTGTTTTAAATAGATTTAACTATGAAATAGCGTACAAAACTACTAATAATATAGAAATGAAACTAAACACTAATTTAGACAAAGTTTTCAAATACAATAACCCATTTGTGTATTAAGTATAACATGTAATTCATGCTTTAGTGCGTACATAGGACAAAGATTTAATTTTAAAACAAAATATAAACAGCATATATGGCTGCAATAAAACTGCACCAACGGGAAAAATCTAATTTCAGGATAAGGGACACTCATATGTCACGATAGACAGCACTATAAATATTTTTAAAATTGTGGCAAAGGATATAATAAGAATGCTAGGGAGAGATGTTATATAATTATTGAAACCCAAACCAGCAATATTAAAATAATAAACTAATAAATAAAGTTTAAATCCGGCATTATTTACTCTGCATCTTTGAATAAAAGGAGATAAAGATTCAGTACTGAATTACCCCGCGACCTAACAGGACGTAAAGTGTATGTCCTGTGCATCTGTAATGTGTGTTTGTGTATGTATGTGTTCTGTAATGATTTTATGTAAAAAATGACTTTGACGAAGCAATAGCGGATCAACCCTGAAGATGCTGACTTGTTGATGTGGCGAAACCGGTAGGAGAGAGCAATCCCTGTATTGTATGACGTAATTGAAATATTTGTAATAACTATAATTGCGTTGGAGGAGGGTGAAAATCATGTTTAGACAACCCAAATAATTCACTTTTTACAGGTTTTGGGAAGATTTTCAATAAAACAATGATTTCTTGAGTAATTTGAAGGGTCAGCATTGAGAAACGATGTATATTGTGGGTTGCATAAACTTTATTTGAAGGGGCAAAATCTTTTAAAATTTCATACCTCAGGTATTAACGATCCGATTTTATCCCATTTAGGTGCATTTAATACTTAGTGATTTCTATTTATAAACATAGTAAGTTCCGATATTTCAGTACCACACTGTAACTGTTAGTTAGAGCAACGTGCAAATTTTGATAAATTTTATTTTCGAATAAATTTTTCTGAAAACATGTGGCTAAAGCTATGGTAGAGGCTTTTCAAGTCCTGAGATGCAGGCTATTGTACCCGAAGTGACCTTCGACTCTGTTTTCTGACTTAGAATATTTAGCTATAAGTGGAAATAATTTGTTGAATTTAAATTTGGGAAACTACTGGTTGTTGTTAAATTTGAAGTTGTCAGAATATACTCCTCAAAGCGTACGTTTTATTACTTCACCACATCTTCGTTCCATCTTGCGTTGTTTAAGAGTTACAAAATAGTAAAGATTTTTTAAATCATTTAATAAAAATCTATTATCGTTTAACATAACGAATCTTTACACAAATATCTATGTAAAAGAAACATTTTCCATATTAATAAAACTATTAGAGGACAGCAAACGTTTAGGATAAAATCAAATTACTGAATTATCCATTTTACTGATCATATGTTTGTCACTAAACAGTTTCCAGTTTAATAATGAAAATTATAGCCAAAATTTGGAAACAGTAAAATTTGGTTAAGTAAACCGCAACAACCAAAAGTTATGGGAAGTCCAATACCTAGCATCCTTGTGGAAATATTTCTAAATTTTGTCGAAAATAATAATATAATCAGTAATAAAAACAAACATCTCAGAAATATTGGATATTATCATAGACGACATATCATGGCACAAAATGGCAAATCAACACATTCGCAGCATACTATAACATACACCAAAATTTGAAATTCACAACTGAAATAGAATCAAACAATAGTATTAAAATCTCGACCATACAATAGCAAACATTAAATTAGAAACACCAGTTCAAGATTTACAGGCAAACCACACAAACAGATCACATCAAATCATCCTCATAATCTAGCAGTGTATATTACATAGCCTCATAGTACACACCTATGAATCCTAATGATTTTTAAGAAGAATAAAATATTATAATAATATCATATACTAAAAATATACGTTTTTCTATTATATTTGCTAAAGAGCCTGTCAGTAATTCAAGTACATCATTATGTCTTATCATCACTTCATAAAAAAGGTAGAATTCCAACATATGGCAAAGTATTTAAAATTCAATACAGTGACTGCAAAGGTTGTGCTAAGTCTACAGTTTTCTATTCTAATACAAAAATTTACAATTTCCGACTTATTTATTTAAATGTACAATAACAATAAATTAGTCCCTCCCAATTATGAGTATTGTCGTATTTTCTTTTTTTTTATGATTTTCATTGCTAAAAATTAACATATATTAGTAATATAAATTATTGTAAAGAATACAAAGTAAAAATAGTTGTTATAATCGAAATTTGTCTCTAGAATGGTCCTAAAAATGAGATTGCCCTAATATGTGTTGGCATTAATCGTTAAAAGAAGGGAAAATGTGTTACAACACGGAAGGATTGTATTATAAAAGACGGAAGTGCAGCACTATAACAGGTCATTTGTAAGCAAATGTGAGAGTTAGAAAGAAATGGAAAAAGTGGGTGGAAACTCACTATCAGACACTGTAAGGACGAACGTAAAGGGAAGAGAAAGAAGGAGAAGATAATTTATTGTTTGTGACATTCACTGTAATAAAATTAAGGTTTCTGGCTCATTCTATATATCCTGGTTTAATTATTGAAAAGCAAATTTACACTCACTGTGCAGTTACTAATTGAAAAATTTAACTGAAATACCGTTAACGCCAAATATGATTACATAATCATTAAATCAGCAATATTACATTATGTACTTTTAATTGTTAAATAATACTTTCATTTTTCCAACTCCAATAGTATCGTAAATACTCCCTACCACAATCTCTCAAGTTACCGATACAATACTTTCTTACAATACTTCCTTAAACAAACTTGATCAGGCCTACAGAAATGAGTAATTTTACTTCTACCTTACAACTTTTTTTCCATTTTAAGACAGTGTAATGCTTCCGCCCTCAATGATGGTACAAGTTTATTTTCCTTTATTCAAGAGCTTTCTCTCGTTATCCACTACAAGCAAAATGTTGATTTAACTAAAGTTTAGTCTAAACCAATAATAATCCAAAATTTTACATGAGAAAAATAGGGCAAAAATGTTGTAGGAAATAGAATAAAGCTCGAATACAAGATCTTACAAAAATTACGTTTACTTAATAATTTCTTTTTTAGGAAAATTCGCTTACTTCACTGTTATAACTGTTATAGTTTAGTTATTGTAGCTCATGTATCACTGAGGATGGCTACTTTGTCGTAGAAACGCGTTTGATTAGGTAAACTTTTTTTGGAAAAAAAAATTAAGTAAACGTAATTTTTGTGAAATATTTTTTTCGAGTTTTATTCTATCTAATACTATCTCACAAGTCAAACTCATTATTTACTTATAGATGTAGGAAATGTTATTCAATAATGAATTTTATTCCTAAAATAATAACAAAAGTATTAATTTATTTAATCGTGTCAACAGAAGTACTGTTAGTGACATCTAAAACAAAACTAATTTCTCTTAAAGAATTTTTTGTAATAGTTTTTAATTAATTTTCTACATTTCTAAACAAAGAGATTGCATTTCTTTATCAATTATGCTACTTACGTCCCATTTTACCACGTCAAATTATAAAAATAATATGGAGCAAAATATTTATAACGGTGTTATAAGGAAAAACGTTAGTTGTTTAAATGTTTAAAATTTAATTTAATATTTAAAGCAAAAATTGTACTAGTACATTTAGTATATAAAAAATGAATTGTATGATTACCACTATGTAATTTTTAGAAAATAAGAGAAATATATAACTTGTTTTATTTTAATCAACAAATAGTATTGTTAAATGTATATTTAAATCATTCTAAATTCAAAGAACAATTCTGGATGTATTGAGCAAAGCTTGTGAGATATCCGCAATACTTAATTACAGAAATAAGAAAATATCAATTTGTAAATTTAAGTCAACATCCCTTTTGTATTCTGCTAATTGCAACTGGGTATGACAAACAACTTGGCCGTTCAAACATTGCCTTGTTGACGTTTTTTTTCTTATTGTCATTAAGTAATTGGTGATTTCCATTAATTAGTGATTAAATGAAACTTATTGGAAAATATAATTATTGGTACGTTATATTCAAAAAATTTACATTGAATATTGTTTCACTTCATACCAACTACTAGTTGCATACTTTACTCTTTGTATGACAACTATATTAATCTATTTCCCGCTTGATTTGTATTAGGACTTCTTCTTTACCCTTTATTAGACTAAAACAAGGTATTTATTTTCCATTACTGAAAACTGTAGTACATTTTAAGCTGATAATAGGTTTATGGGATGAAATCTCTATATTGTAACTCAATATAATAATTAATTGTTTGTTGGAGGAAATTTCTCTGTGTATGGCGTATTAAATACAAATCTGAACACATCTGTATTCAAGGAAGGACATTACATGTGCTATACTTCCTTTTATAAGTATTGTTTGCACGAATATATAAACGTGTATTTATATTGGACATATTAAACACATAATACTTACAAGAATAATGCGTCAGAACTGTTAATTCAGTATAGTACAAATATAAATTGAACGTTACATTTTCGTTTAATCCATAATCTGTTAAATATTTGATTAAATAGAATACTAATATTTGTAGTTAATAAAAGAAATTGTATAAACTATTTTTCCATTGTTAATCAAATATGTCATTCATTTAAAAAAAAAAATCTTTATTACATTGCCAACATCTTTCCCTTCATGAATATGAAAAAAGTCAATATTTTAGACAATAATTAAAAATCACATTTAGTTTAAAACAAAAATAATGAACTTTATAATTACTCGAAATGAAATATTATCAAGGCTTAGTTCATATTTTTCATGCTCTAGGTTTACAATTCGATTAAGAATTTGTTCCTTATTCTCAAAATGTCATGTATAATATTACATACACAAATGATGGGAAATATCGGAATAAACTTTTTTTATCAATAATATAAACAATCCATCATTATCCTTTAACTTTTAAACTAGAACTTAAGAATATTAGTAACTCACTTCCTTTCAAGAAAATTTATATTTAACTTGTTTAAGGGCTTAACATCTCCCAAGTGCTTCTTCTTAGAATCAATCAGTGGTTGTCAAAGGTTCTCTACATTATTATATTATTCATCGGTTCCATTACGTAGAATTAATTCTGCATTTTAACCTTTTTTTTATCTCGTCCACAAACAATTTAATTGCAATAAAAGTGTATAATACATTTAGGAATTTAGGAACTACACACTAAACTATGTACACGACACTCTCATTATCATTTCCCAAAAGGAGACATTAAATAAAAATTAAACATCAACAATTTCATTATTAACTCCTGTTACATATATTTAAAAAAACAAAATCGTGTTTAAAATATAAACATATACTATTAAATTTTGAAATTAAATAATTAATTATGTTTTATTCCAGTTTAGTTTTGAGGCAAAGTAAATAGTTTTGCTTTTTTACTTTGATCGTTTATATATATATATTATATATATATATATATATATATATATATATTATGTTGATTAGTAATTTATAAAAATCCTAATTTATACGAAATCGAACACATTCCATAACAGCACCGTATTTTTTTTTTCAGTTAGTTTTCAGGTACTAACTACATGCAACATGTGCTTTGCCCTATTTTTTAGTTACAAAAGCTTTCCCAGAAGTAGAGTAGGCGGAGAATTAAAGGAAATATGAAAATAATAATTTTTCAATTTTAAAAACTCTAAACCTCATTAGTTATTTTAATTAAAGCAACTAAAAGAATTATTTATAATTTATTAATTGATGAAAACAAAAAATAATATTAATATATACCATTTAATTTTCCATTTCTGACATCTATAAGTATTTCTAAAATTATCTATATTATTATTTGTCGTGTTGGCTCGTGATTGTAACAGCCATAAGGGATGAAATGTCAAGTTGACAGATTATAATAGATTAGGCATTTGTTACTGTGAATAATATAAGTGTGTTTAAAGTAATCTTGATATAAAAACGCTTAAAACTTGTTTGTATAATGGTCAATAATGTAAAAGTAAACTTCTCTTTATAATTACATTATATTATAATTATTTTATTTTTATTATAAAAAATAAAATACTCCACGATTTAAAATTCGTATTTTAACTAACGTAATAGTTTTGATCAACTATTATTTGTGTTGGACTTATTGTTTGTTAGTTTGTACATTACTAACTTGTATATTGCGTTAATATTGATCAAGAAAAATATTGTTTATTTAGTAGAAAATGTTTAACTTAATCAGAGATTTATTACTATTAATTGGTTCTTTAGATTCAGAATTTTTTTCGTACCAAATATTTCACAGTACAATTTTAATAAAAACCAACTGCGAGATATTATTGGGAACATCAGTTTTAGATTTTCCTAAAACATAAACTCTTTTATCATAAATTTTCTGATCTGCAACATTTATCAATAAACCCTATAAGGTGATATATCTATAGATATGAATTATTTCCTTTTAATATCTTAAAAAGTCAGGCTACATCCCTCGTTGCATAACAAAAGAAAGAAATGAAGACGAATAGATTGCTCATTAACAGTTTACGAGCCGCAGGTAGCAATAATTACTGGCACAATAAACTCGAAAAAATCACAGGACACCGTGGTCTGAGAGTGCACTTGTACAGGATAGGAGGTTACCATGGCGAAACTGTGTGTAGACAGTGTGGGAAGGGTGTGGAGACCGCAGACCATATGAGGCCCTGAGCAATAAGAGACGAAAGGTTTTTGGATTCCAAATTCCTAGGGATCTATCATTGGACGAGCTAGTTAGTGTATTACTCAAACTCAATATAATCAAATCAAACTATGATTTCAGAAGAAAAGGTCAATTATCTCAAAATTTGTTTAATAGATTTTCGTCATATTTACATACAGCCATACGGTTAGACAAACGGTTTATATGAGATACGTTTTTAGAGAAAATAGGATGTAATAAAAAGTTTATTTCCAAAATGTCAAGACAAATGGATTTGTTTATATACCGGTACCACACACATAATGTGATAAACTTTATTATACGATGATTCCTCTTTATATTAACGGTATATAATTCAAAACGTCTGTACTGAATGCAATATATTACAATCTGCTACTTAAACCATACCATGGATTAATCATACTGATGTCATTATACAGATAATATGCTTGAATTGATATTTAGAAGCATGTGTGTCTGCTTCAATAGAATATTATATCTCATACATAGTTTCTATGTTTAATATTTCATGTTCTTTGTATTCAATAATCTATCAAACAATACTGGAATGGATCAGAGAGTATTCTATTATTTATACATCTTTTCAATACAACGTAGCTTTTTATTCTTTAATATAATTATTTTACACAAATAGTATCATTTAGAGCAGTAAGTAGTAAGTTATTACAATATCTTATTTATGCTGATGTTTGATTCAAACTTAAACATATTTTATGTAATTAAGGTTTAATAACATTTAATATTACATCTCTACCCACTAAATTTCATACCAGTATAAACATATTGATTGTATATATCTAGGGTGTCCAACTAGCGGCCCGCCACGCAATTTTGTGTGGCCCGCCATGCAATTTTGTGCGGCCCGCGAATGCTTTTTGACAAAAATATCAGAAATTACTAGAAATGTATTTCTTTCGGAAGCGATCCAAATATACTAGTTATTACTGTATCAAAATTAAATATGTATTCATATTTTGAGATATAACAAACGGTCAGAATCTGTTAACTTCACCAGTTCAACTCGACAACGCCGACTTGAGTAATTAATTGTCAGTGTAGTGTTGCTTGTGAGCCTAGCGGTTTTCCCTCCCCACCACCATGACAGCACCCACCCGACTCGACGCCATGACAGTCTGACTTCTGATACTGGCATTGGTAGTCGCTTGTAACCTTTGTTCTTTTTGGATTGTTTAAGTGTTTAGTATTATTGTTAAAAGTATTATTGTTATAGCGAGCATTTAAGTCAAGAATTTTATCCTCATTAATCCTTTTACAAAAGTATTTTAACTTTTATTGTAATATTTATGATCTGTGAATATTTTGTTTGATAATTTAATAGAAATTACGTTGGCAACGAGTTGAACAATAAATATTTGTTCAAAAATGAGTAGGAAATCAGTAAAACGTAAAATTGATAGCGAAAACAGGAGTTACAAGGAAAGTTGGGAAAGTGGTTACTTGATAATTAACAATAATGGAAAACTACAGTGTTTGGTGTGCCTAAGGAATATAATGTGAGAAGACATTACTCAACAATGCATGAAAATAAGTATGCTACATATACAGATGAAAGTCGGAGTGGTTTAGTTGCAGATTTGAAGAAGAAGCTTAAACAACAAACTGGTATGTTTAGTAAAATATTGCATTCTCAAACTCATTCTTTGTTTGCGTCTTATGCCGTATCTCTTGAGCTGGCCAGAGCAAAGAAACCTTTTACTGATGGCAGTTTAATTAAAAAATGTGCTATTGAAATGGCAAAAGCTTTTGAGGATTCCAAAATAGCTGAGAAATTTGAATCCGTGTCACTTTCACATCAAACCATACAAAGAAGGATTGTTGAAATGGGTGAGCAAGTAGAAACATCTTTGCTTGGCCAGGTTAAAAAAAAGCTCATATTTTTCACTTTGTTTGGATGAAAGTACTGATCAAACAGATGTCAGTCAGCTCTTAATATTTGTACGTACTACCTTTGAAGACTTCTCTAGTAAGGAGGAACTATTTGATTTGTGTTCTCTTCATGGAACAACAAAAGGAAAAGACATTTATGAGGCTTTAAAGAAAACAGTTGACAGATTTGGAGGCTTTGGTAGATGTTCGGCCATTGTTACAAATGGGGCACCAGCAATGACAGGTAAAAGGTCTGGACTAGTAGGATTGCTTAGGGAGAATGGAGTAACTTGTCCGACAATCCACTGTATTATTCACCAGGAAGCTTTACGTGGAAAATTCATCAAGCAAGATCAAGTTTTTAAACTTGTGATTAAAATTATAAATTTGATCAGAGATGGAAACCGAGCCCTTTTACACAGACAACTTAAACAGTTTTTACAACAAACAGAGGCTGAGTATGGAGACTTGCTATTATACAACCATGTGAGGTGGTTGAATGCAGGAAAGTGCATGGAACGATTCTTTGCTATAAGAACAGACATCCCAACATTCCTTAATAAATATGTGCCATCTGACACCTCTGAACTTGAAAAGAAGTTTGAAGATCCAGAATTTTTGGTTCAATTAGATTTTCTAACAGACTTGACCAATCATCTCAATATTTTGAACTCAAGTCTTCAAGGAAAAAATCAAACCATATCAGATTTGCTAAGCATCATCAATGGGTTTTGCCGTAAGCTAAAAGTGTTCAAACACACATTGGAAAACCAGAATTTGATACACTTTCCTAGCTGTCATCACTTAGCTGAAGAATTCAAAGATAGCGATTTTTCAAGCTGCAGTTTTCAAATCCAAGAAGTAATTGATGAGTTCAATACAAGATTCGACGAAATTGAAGATCTCAAAAGTAGTCTTCTGCTTTATAATAATCCTCTTGGAGCTACAGTTGAAGATCAACCACCTGAACTACAACTAGAAACATGCTAGCTGACATGTTTCTAATGACAAGGAAAGAAAGGCTCATGATTTTTTCAACTTACTTCCCAAAGAGAAATTTCCAAAATTGAGATATTTTGGGCTAAAAATGTCATCAATGTATGGAAGTATTAATTTATGTGAAGGTGTATTCTAATCCATGAAGTTTATAAAAAACCAAAATAGAAGCAAGCTTTCTGATGCGTCTCTACTTCATCTCAAGAGGCTGGCTACAACACAACTAGAGGTTGATATTCGATCTTTGGTTGATGCAGCTGATCGCCCACAATGTTCACACTGATAAATAATATATATTTTGATTTTCGTTAACATATAAATATTGATTGTAAAAATATTGTATCTGAATATTTTTCTTTAATTGTGTAAAACGAACCCTTGTATCAATAAAAATAATATTATGCTAATTTTCGTTTTATTTATAACTTAACATAATCTCTTATTGCTGTTTTAAATTTAGAGACTTTCTATATGGCCCGCAATCAAGTTCAAGTTCAATTTTTGGCCCTTGAGCCTCTGTAAGTTGGACACCCCTGGTATATATCATTAGGTGTTTTATATTTTCACGACATTTAGCTCTTCATAGTAAACAAAAACAAATTAGCAAAATGTGATTTTGATAACGCAGAGAAGAAGAAGTTTGTTGCTTGTTTTGAGTTTTATATTTCCCTGATCATTATTAATTACTTGCAGTGCACCATTGTGTTTTTGTGTATGTTGAAAATATTGATACCATAAATTAAAATAAATCTAGTTTTTTTATAAAGCTATGAGCAATTTCCTGTACTACAGAACATAGCAGTAAGTATTTGAATTTTAAAATATAAAGTTTTTTAAGGTGATTTTACTATGCGATCTGGAATATTAATTTCGGTGCAAAACAATATACAAACGAAATTGTAACAAGGTCTTTATGGTAATCTTAAGATATACAACTTCCCGTAAGTTTATTTACTATTAACTTAAAACTTCCAACTCGGAGCTTTTGGAGTAAACCTGAACTTGTTCCAGTGTTTTAAAAAACAATGATAACTACTTTGCTTGTGATTCCGCATTTCTTGGTGTAACAATATGTTGCAAATTTTCAATTTTTTTTTTATCACACACCAATTCAGAGCATTTGAAACTAGATAACTTGTGGAATATTCAATAACTGAATAGAAGAAAATGCGTATATTTCCACAACAAAATGGCGTTTTAATGTCTAAATCATCATTTTCAGTTTTTACATGATTACAAACTTTATTTTCCTTCTATTTTTTAGTTCAAGTTTACACATTTTTATAAACATGTAACGTCTGAAGAGAACGACTTGGACATTGAAACATCGCACAGTGGTTCCAAATCCCGAAAAGGTCACCAAAAGCCTAAAAATAAAATTTCTATATAGAGATTTTCACGTTTTTAGTTCAATAGGTAAGTATTTTGGAAATTAAATTCCCTAGGCAGTTGGCATTTATCTCTTACACCTAAGCTAAGTGACACTCGAACGGCATTCATCGAATGAGAACAAAAACTGAATTTTACCTGCTTTACATTTTCAATAGAAAAGTTTGTAGTTAACCGATTTTCAAGCTGTGAATGGAAAGGTATGTAGAATAATAGTCTGTAATTTTAGATAATTAAATTGCATAAATAATTATTAAAACTCATTGTTAGTAAAATTTAACATATAAAATTTTAACTTTATTATTTTTAAACGTCAAAAAGTTATTTTGAAAGTCGTGTTTTGTCAAAGATTTATCGTAGTCTTATATATGTATTTCTAGGAGTAGTTGTCTAAATGGTTAGGCGCGGTTGGGATACATAAAAAGACAACACTTTAATGAGAAAAAGCAACTAAATTTTTATCAACAAATTGTACATTTATTAAAAACCAAATTGAAAACTAAAATTTATGAAATTATATTTTAATTATGTTGAAATTTAAAGTATTATTTTTTTGTTATAATTATAATTTTGATATCTGTGTGTGTGCGTATGTGAATATCTAATTTGATTGTATGTAATGAAAGGTATAAAAGAACCATTTATTTTACTTACATAAGTAAAGTTATATTTTTAAACTAAAATTTATCTTTGTACGTTACCCCTAATTCAATTAGTAACACATGAAGCACAAGACAAGCATAAATAATTATTTTAAAACATTTTAAAGGCTAAAACAATCATTTAAAATCTAATTGAAAATTAAAGTAAGGCTCACTTAATTGGCTCAGAATCTATAAATTCTTACACATGTTCTTCTGTAGACTTTTGTGAATTTATCTTTAATTTGGTGACAGATGTTACGGCTATGGAAAATATGAACAAAACTACTTCTTGCAATAAATGCAACTATTGATATTCACAAGAAACTGATTATTTGCAACTACTATAATAACCTATTCTCTCGGACATGTGAGTAACTGAGCAGACTAGATTTGTTTAAACTAGGTTCAACTTAATTGCAATCAATGTAAGATTCAATTTACTGCACCTGATTCTACCACAAATTGGGTTATATTGCATAAGAATGTAAATGTTTTATCGCAAAAGAATACATACAATTGTGTAAATATATTATTTTTATGTTTTTTTGTATTGCTAATTACTATTAATTATTGGTAAAATACATATTATATTATTTTGGTTTCTGATATGATCTACTAAATCTTTAAATATGCTTTTATTTGTTTTTAGTTCAGGCTGCCGTATCATT
The DNA here is from genome assembly GCA_963513935.1 of Aphrophora alni. Lineage (NCBI taxonomy): Eukaryota > Metazoa > Arthropoda > Insecta > Hemiptera > Aphrophoridae > Aphrophora > Aphrophora alni. The sequence goes on from OY740770.1 coordinate 29,814,038, forward strand.
AGTCTAAATGGGTTTACCTAAAGTAATAATCTATAATTATATACAAAAGTTATGAAACAGGTAATTTGTGAACCTATTATAATCAGCTTACGAAAACCAACATCAGTCATTGTATTAGCGAAGACCCATAATCGGAAGAAACACCCTCAATTACTTAAATAAATGTTACAAAAACATTGCTCAAGTTTTTGTAATCAGCAATCAGCTTTTAATGACGGCGGTCAACTTTCATTTTTGTTTTAGTTATTAATCTTCAAATTTCACTAAATATAAAAAATTATGGATTTTAAGAAATTAAGTATTCTATAACTACCCATGGGTGATTTTTCATAATTTTTTTTTACCAACAACGGTACACTTGAACAAAATATGATTAAAATTCTTCAAACCAATTTAGATAAAATCATAATTTTGTGTTTTTTATCTCAGCTACCTCTAAATTGTGAGCTCTTGATCCTACCTCTTCCAACAACCCATCTCCCCAAAAGTTCGCAAGCCTAGATCTTGTGGAAACTAATATGTTGTGTACTGCATACTGTCAGTACGTATCAGCTATAGCAAATGTTAAATAATACAGAAGCAACTACAGAAAAACATAATTATTGCTGGTGTTTGAAATGACTTTATTATTTAAATTGACATATTGTGGATAGAACATTTATTTAACTTGGATGTTTGTTATTTTACATTTAAGTAAATTAATTTTTCACATTAATTCAAACTATAAACACATAGATACGCAGAATATTTCACTATTAACCTTCTGCTCCAAATTAAACGGCTTTTGCGAAGTTGGTGATAAATTCGTGAATAGTAAGCTTTCAATCCCTTTCAGATATTTTTATTTTTGAAGTTAAAGTAAGATTTGGTGAAGCACCTGATTTAAGTTTTGAATATTTGTGCGGTTGCTTCTTTCCGTTTGAGTAAAACTGATCAGGATGCTGAGTCCAAAAGATTATGATTTTACAGATTTACATTCTGTGTATCGTCAACTTTATAGCAAGATGATTGTGATAGAAGTCTGTAGTGAGTTGCTTTCACACAATTTATAATTTGCTGATGTGAGGATAAATTAGTTTCTTATCAAATAGAAGTTGGACTTATTGTTTGAAGACTACCATTTTTGACGATATTTTATTATGCCGGTATTACCTATAGGCCTATTATTTAGGGATATAGATTTTTTGGATTTGAGATGGAGGAATGTACAAGTTTAAAAGTTGAGGTAATCCTTGAGGTACCTATATACACATTCATTTAAGTAATAATATATAAGTAGGAATGGAAGTGAAAAGTAAACAGTTACTCCTCTTCCAAGAAAACATCTATCATTATGTTGTGTCTGTAGCATTGCGAACTAGGCACTGTCAACTATGAAATGGATTTTGATAAATATAAGGTTATGGAGCTGGCGATTTTGTTTCTAAAGAAAACCCGTCTCTCTTGAACCTGTTGAGTAAAATGGGTCCTATTTTTCAAACTATATACGTTTGAAACGGGACTTAATAAGTTGAATTTTGTTGCTGATTTACTTGGCGATCCAGTGAATTTGCAGCTTCTTTTTAAGACATCTTGTTTTTAACTTCTTTTATGTGGGAAATAGTAAGTATTATTATTTATTGCAATGACTCTAATTTTATGAATTTGTTTAAATTTTTTGCGGACTACTGATGATTGTGTCAAACTGATTAATGAATCTTGAAAGTCATTGTGAAAAACAATATATCGTTTGATATTTTTGAGTTACTGTAAAACGCTTGTTAAATGTTAGTTGTAGGGTTTAAATTGAAACTTAGATCTTCGATGCAGGCATCGATAACATTATAGAACAGCAGGGACTTGTGATTTTTAATGAAGGAATTAAATGTCGGAACCTGACACAATCCTGCTTAGAGTTTTGAATAAGAGTTAGTTAAATTTTTCCGTGTACGTTGCTTTAGGTGTAGTGTCAACCAATTGGTGATCATTGTAGTTTAAATATCCTATGAGTACAATCTAATTTTGTGGAGTTTATTGTAAGTATCAGACAAGGAAATTGTATCTTAGGGGTGTAATGTATGCAACTATTTTATTGCGTAGCCAGGTATAATATTTGACATAACTGTAGTGGAGATTAACTAAATGTTTTTGATCACATGGTAAATGATCCTTCTATGGACCAGTATGCTATTCTACTTTGACTAACCTGGCGTGCTACAGACTTGCACCAGATGTACAAATCATTTTCAAAGTGTGGATATATACTGTGGCCACATTGAATTATTTTCATCTGGAGATACGTTTCAAGTATTATAACAATTTGTACATTTCTATCTCGAAAGAAGTAATGGAGTTATATTCCTTACGGTTAAATACTTCCGAGTCCTTCAATGCAATAAGAGTTGATTCGTGTTGGATTAGGATGCCACTAGTAATGCGAGTAAGGTTGAAATATACTTTAGCTATTTCCAGAAAATGTTAAATTTTAAAGCCATTTATGAATGATTAAATTAGTGGCTGCTGATATTTACTAAGTTGAACATGGTGTGTGGCAAGATAGTTTTCGTGATGTTTAGTTGCTGCCGCATTGGCTTTGTAATGGGAATTTGTACAAGTAGAGTTTACTTGAATTTTATTGAAGTCGTCAATTTGCATTTACTTATTGAGAGGATATCTGACAGCTTTCAGGAAGTTTGGAGAGTTTAATTTCTCCGTGGAACTTACGAGTGGTTACCAGAAAGAAAGCCGTAGCTTGCTTTGCACGCACTAATGAATTAATAGAATAAACATTAATTGGGATAGGTTTTCCTTCAGTTTTTCATTTGAGAAGAAATATATAATGGCAATAAGAGTAGAGAAGAGACCAGGTATGTAGTTTTGAGTGAATTATTTGTCTGAAAACGACCATCCAAATATAACTACGTGCGTGCAGAGTAAACTCATCAATTCAAAATGTACTAGCAAATAAAATATGTTGATATGACTCAACAAAATATGTCATAATATATATATATATATCATGTGCTTGAATAATGCTCGAAAGAACATATTAGAAGAAAACTGCCTACTCTGATATAAATTACTAATTTAAGATTATTTAATCACGTTTTTAAATTCAAATTATTCTTGTAATTAGATTGAAAGATCTTTTACTTTTTAGTATTTTGTGCCTTTTATTTCTTTTTTTTTAATTTTTTTTTTTAGTCAAAAGATTTCAAAGAAAGATAAGATAATATTATTACGAACGAAAATAAAATATGAGTATTGAATTTGGTCCTATAAGAGCGTTAGTCGTATCAAAAGAGCTAATATATCAAATTTAGAAACTTTGCTGAAAATCAAATGAGAAAAATGATTTAGTAATCTAGCTTTCAATAGAAGGCAGAAGCCATTCAAGATTCTAAAGAATATAATAATACAATTATAAAGTCTCAAAGTCTTAAAAGGGTCGGATCGAAATTGAAACCGTATTCAATCTCTAAATTATTAATATTTCACTGCTTATTTTATAGTGTCAAATAAATTATTAAAAGAATTCTTCCATTGAGTTCCATCAGATTTAAAAGTTTTTCAAAGCCCGAGTTTTATTCATGCTAGAAGAGTATAGAACGTACTTTGTGAGCAAAGCCGATTGAGTGTCCTTTGTTAAAAAAATGCCATTTATTTCCTTCTTTTTTTATAACAGGCCAAATAATTTCTGAACATAATAATTCATTTGAAAATAATAAAATACTTGTTTAACTATGGTAAATTGCCCATACAATCATAAAAAATAACTTTGTTTTCCTATTAATTTGTTGTAATTGGAGTTATGTTTTTAATTATTAGTAATAAATAATGTTATAAAATTGATGATGTTGGTTTAAAATTGATTATGATATTTGATTAATACATGATTCAAAATTGTGGGAGACACAATTAAAATCAAATAATAGTCCAATAGAATTAGGTGTAAATAGTAATTCAAAAACAACAAATGCCTTTTAATTTCTGAGCTAAACATGCTAAATTTCGTAGTCAGCATATGAAAATGGAAATGTATGATATTTATTATATACAATAGGACCAAATATCACGATTGTTTCACATAATTAGACTCAGACGATGTTTCCGTTGTCATAAAGTTTAATTTAGATCCAAGTTTTTAATTAGATGCATAATTTCATATACGTTCATAGAAAAGTTTATTGAAAGTAATTCCTCGTATAATTAATTATACGAAGTTTGTTAAATAGAAGTCAATAGAAGTCAATAGCATTTAATGACTTCGTAACGTTTACTTCAGTAAGTTAACCACTCGATCTATGTAATAATTAAACTGTTACTTAACAATCAGATTTAAAATGTATTTACTTACTTATTTATTTTCCTCTAGCCTTCGACAAATACAATATTAAAACTAAAATTGTAACCAAAAATTTATAATTATAAATAATACAACAACAATCATAAATTTCTACATATAATATATAACCACGGAAAATCACACACATATGTATATATATATATATATATATATATATATATATATATATATATATATATATATATATATATATATATATATATATAAGAATTATTGTTTCCTTGTTGTTAAGGCTGGATAAGAAAAGATAGGAAAAACTTAAAATTAAGACTACTAACTCTCGATCAAACTAAGAGCATCAGGGTAAAAAGATAACAAAGATCAAGAGAAAGCTGATAGGTAAGATGAAAGAGAGGGATTTAACCCAACACTACATAAAAAATGTAGACACAAGTAAGTTTTCTTGGGATTGCATCATCGTACTAACTATAGTGAGCCACTGAGGGTCATATAACATGAATTTACATACACACACGCACGCACACACACACATACACACGTGCAAAAAACATACACATTTATATGTTACAAAATGTGTTTACATTGTGGCGTCGAGAAACTTTTCGCCCGAGTAAAATGCTTTTACTACATGTACCTTAACTATATAAGTGATTACATTTTTCAGTGATTTCTGATCTAGCTTTAGTCTTCCCAAAATGTCTTCAATTAATATCTCTTATTTTTACATTAAGCCAATATGTATATTAAGTACTTTTATTTTATACTAAGTAGCCGAACTGCGTTGTTTCACGACAATGCTCGAATGTTCAGAATATTAATAACACCAAGTGACTTTTGGTTATTTATTTATTTAATCTTTATGTACTTTTTTTACAAAAACTATAAATGTATGTAAAAAATACTTCCAAAGGAATTTAGTTTAAATCTCATAGAACAATATATAATATATGTAGCCTATATGCTGCCTTGACACATATTCCGTAACGTAATTTACTCATAGATAATTTTGTTTTAGCATTACATAACCTCCCTTATACTATGCTTAATGAGAAGATGATCTATTAATTTCAATAAAATATGAAGAAAATTCGTATGTACAAAGCCAATATAATTAAATTTCAAGTGTACTGAAAGTCATGTATTAACTGAACACCTATTAGGAGAATTATAAGTTTCTACTTAACCATATTATGTATGTACTAATTATACTGATGACATATAAGTTATAATTGACAGTTGGAACATGTACCTCCTTCTTCATAATATTAATCGTCTTGCATAATTTTACATTTTTTGTTTAATTCTTATTGTATTCAATGATATATATATATAAGAAATAATAAACAATTTGTACAAAAGTAAATATCAAAACTAAAATATGTGAAACAATAGGGGTTGTGACGATATTTTTCAATAACTTCAATATAAATCTTCCGTTTCATCTTTAAAATGAATTTTAATATTCAAGCTTCTTCAGATAATTCCTTTATCTGAATATTTTTTCAAATTTAATGTAATAACACTTTCCAATAAAAATTTAATCACGTAGAACTTAATTGATATAAAATAACAACGAACACTAATTTGTAAACTATAATTTTTAAATTATACATGGGTTGTGGAGTTTATTGCTTGTTTCGGGAGAAACCAACATGCAAAACGAGACACAAACGTTCCTAATCACAATTTTTCATAGCCAACAAAGTTAAGTGGAAAGAATTTTTCTATTAAAAAAAAAATGCCTTTAACGATGGGTGAGACCAAGACAGAGACTTTAATTGTTTTTTTATGCTTAGTCTCGTGGATAGCCTATTTCATAACATTATCCCATTGTTTTATTAACCCAATGACGTCATATTAATTGGTTAAGCTTTCTGATGTAAGATTGTATCCATTTATAAAACCCATGTTTTTACAAATACAATGGTGTAACAAATATTAATAACTTAGTATTCATTTTAATTTGAGTACAGTTTTAATCACAGCCGGATACGGTCGATTATGTAAAGTTATTTCCGTATAAACTAAACAAATGTTTTTTAAAAGAAATTAAATGCGTGTAAATGTGTTAGTGTAATAAATGTTTGTCCAATACGTTATATTATTATATATTACCGAAAATAACGCATGTGACTATGGCTGAATAAAAAGTCGAAACGGCCGTAATGCATTGATACAATTTTGGATGAGCAGACGTAAGTAGAACAAATATATTATTACTTAGTATTCAACAACTCTAATATGGCGTACACTACTGCACAGACAAAATCTTTTGTAGCCAAATTATATTTATAATTTTCAATCTACGAAAGCTGTCTTCTATACAAAGGAATTACAAATTTTATTTTAATGAAAAGGAAATGCGTACGCAAACTATTAAGTTGTCTTTATTTTCATTTTATACCATTATACGTTGAAAAATATTTCTTCTATTCTTAGTATTTGATGATTTTTTGTTTATCTATGTTAACTGACAAAGTTTTATGATAACATAAGATATTTTGAAGAAACAGAATTCAAAATAGCTCTGTATTTTGATCTCATAGGACCCATAAAGTGCTTAAAGCAGTACAAATATTCAGTGTTTTACCTTTACTAAAAGTAAAATGTTAAGACTTATTTGTATCATACTTTTCAAGTTCCTAATGCTAGCAACAACTAAATAACGAAATCTATAAATGTAAAAGTGTGACCACTATGTGTTAAAATTAATTAAATTTTCAAACAATTTTTTTATTCATTTTCTCAAAATAACTACAATAAACACTCATAGTTTTAAACCCCCACATGGTGACTCTACATGATACTTGTGAATAAAGTATGTTGCGTCTCTTTTTTGAAGGAGAAATTTAATAAGTATAGTTATTAGATGATATTATAGTATTTCTGAATATCTGTAATTACTTCAATTTTCAAATAGTTAAAATTAGGACATCATATTAAAGTACTTCGGTATATCAAAATTACTTCAATTTACAAATAATTTAAAAAAGTATTTCGGAATTTCAGGAATTACTTCAACTTACCAATAATTAAAATTAGCAGATTATAATAAAAAGTATTTCGGAATTTCAGGAATTACTTCAACTTACCAATAATTAAAATTAGCAGATTATAATAAAAAGTATTTCGGAATATCAGGAATTACTTCAACTTACCAATAATTAAAATTAGCAGATTATAATAAAAAGTATTTCGGAATTTCAGGAATTACTTCAACTTACCAATAATTAAAATTAGCAGATTATAATAAAAAGTATTTCGGAATATCAGGAATTACTTCAATTTGCAAATAATTAAAATTATCACATAATATGTAAGTATTTCTGAATATCTGTAATTACTTAAGTTTGCAAATAATTAAAATTTTCCTATCCTTAGAATATTTCACTTCACACATCAAAATATCTTCATATTTTTGTGATTTTTTTTAAAGTCTCTTCTTTACTTTTTTTAAATTTATTAAAATGTTACAAAATCAACGCAATTTGATTAAATCAATCTAATTTAATTTAAAAGTTAGTACTTATAATGTTAGTGAGCAGAAAACTATTCTAATTTTTCCGAGAAATAATAGTGACTTGAGAAACAATTACATAAATATTTACATCATTTCTTTTTTAAGGTCATCCTAATATAAAATCTTATCATTTGAAATAAGTGAGATGCTTTACGTCCCAACACATAAAACACTATATGTAATTAAACTGAAGTTAATGTGTTTGCCTAGTTTTGTAATTTAACTGTATACTGTTGTTTTAACGGCCTCAAATAACCAACGCTATTATTGTCCTTTTAAAGAGTAATAAATGTGATTTACATTTAGCAATTATTAAACAAATTCGAATTTACTGAATTAAGTAATTATTTAATGTTTAATGCAGAGCGTATCCTGAAGAATGTTAGATGTGGAAGAAGATTAAAATATACAGCTCACAATTTTTGGAAAATAATCACTAATCATCAAATTCTAATAAAATTTGTAATATCTCTGTATTTTGGAAAACAGTTTCTCTGCAATATGTAACTAAGCCTAAAATGTAAAATATTATAACTATGTGAACAAGAAAACCTTAAAATATTAATTATTTTAAGGCTAGGAATTCAAAGAAATCACGTGTAATGTATAAATATAATTTGGTAGATTTATTAAGTGCTATGTGATGGTCACGCAAACTAGTTTATTTTAATTTGTTTGAACAAATTAATAATAAACACCATAATTGCTTTGTTTTTTCTATTGAATTTTAATTTTTTCTGATTTTGTATGCTTTATTTTTCCAAGCAATTAAACTATATAGCTCAAAATTCAATCTTTTTTTTTATTTTAGTCAACTTACAGTTCAAATTTTGCTCTATATACTCGTATTTATAAATGTCTTCAATAGTATTCTTACAAGTGTTTTGAGGATAAATTTTCATATCATTATATGAGTCTGCATTGAACTTAAATAACATTTCCACGTAACTGAAAATTCAACTAAATCAGTATCAGCATATCAATTTTATCGGTTATCTCTTTACTAAATATCGTTTTTGCTATCTAGATTTTTTTTAAAATTGAAACGTCATTGATTTTCAGCGTTCATACATCTTTTTTATTTGGGGGGGGGGGTTCCAGATATAATATAATATAATTATTAATGTGATCAAAACCTGAATATAATAAAGAAAAATTATTATTATCTTCTGATTTTCGTAGGGCTGTTTTTGAAAGTCGTATTCTGAACATGCAATTTATTTTTAATTAATTTAAATAATTTAATTCGAACTAAATTTGTTATAGGCCCTAAGTATTAAATCAAACTATCACATATTCTTTTTTTGGTACAAATATCTTGTCTTTCTTACATAACTGGTGAATGTTTTACGCTTAGAGATGTGTTAAATACTAAAAACTTTATTTTCACATAAAATAAAAACACACGATGCAATTTGTTTTCTATTTATCTTTGAAATATTTACTGTTTATTTTAGAAATATAATACATGGTATTAACAAGTATGTAAACTTGGCGTTGTGATTTCAAAAATATTTTAGAGAAATTCTAACTCAACAGTAAACACATGTAATGTAAAATTTTCTTACCTTTCGTCGTTTTTATTAATATTTTTAAATTAATATGTGTATTACTCTAAATATACACACTATATATTTCAAACATATGTTTTTACCCTATTAATTCGCATGTGAAGAGCTACGAGAATGTTTATATCATTTATTTTTTTTTTATTTAAAGGTATTCGAAAAAGCATTGAATATTATAGGCTGTTATTAAACGTTTATATAATTATAACTTAATCGGTTCTCATTTCAAAAGTGTTTTCTTGACATTTTCATTTCGCATCATTTCAAAATTTATGGCTAAAATATCTTCAGTGTACTGGTTTATTTAAAAAATTTAATCATAATTTTTTTATCCTGAAGGCCATAATGTCTTTTTAAGGTAACACTTACCACTAGAGTTTTAACAGATATTGTGTTAAGTTTTTATTAAATAATAGTTCGAACTTTAATAATTAAAAGTATAATTTACATCATGTCTAATTAATACACTTTAGCCTTTTCCAAAGGTAGTCTAATCAAACCAAATATGTGTTATAAACAATACACTTTAGTCTTATCAAATGGTAGTACAATCAAACCAAATGTGTGTTATAAACAAAACACTTTAGTCTTATCAAAAGGTAGTACAATCAAACCAAATGTATTTTATGAACAATATACTTTAGTCTTATCAAAAGGTAGTACAATCAAACCAAATGTATTTTATGAACAATATACTTTAGTCTTAACAAAAGGTAGTACAATGAAACCAAATGTGTATTATAAACAATACACTTTAGTCTTATCAAATGGTAGTACAATCAAACCAAATGTGTATTATAAACAATACACTTTAGTCTTATCAAAAGGTAGTACAATCAAACCAAATGTGTATTATAAACAATACACTTTAGTCTTATCAAAAGGTAGTACAATGAAACCAAATGTGTATTATAAACAATACACTTTAGTCTTATCAAAAGGTAGTACAATCAAACCAAATGTGTGTTATAAACAATATACTTTAGTCTTATCAAAAGTTAGTACAATCAAAACAAATGTGTATTATTAACAATATACTTTAGTCTTATCAAAAGGTAGTACAATCAAACCAAATGTGTATTATAAACAATACACTTTAGTCTTATCAAAAGGTAGTACAATCAAACCAAATGTATTTTATGAACAATATACTTTAGTCTTATCAAAAGGTAGTACAGTGAAACCGAATGTGTGTTATAAACAATACACTTTAGTCTTTTCCAAAAGTAGTCCAATCAAATTGAATGTGTATTATAAAGGGTGTGGGAACCTCGTTGGCCATGACTCGACTCGCTATTCCCAATCCTTCCTCTGAATATCGTCGGTTTATTGTATCACACGCAACCACAGCAAAATCTGGTTGAGGACAATATCCCTAACCTCATTCCAACGGGAACATAGATCATCATATTTGGTCAAATATTTAATAATGGTTGTACATGACTCCGTTGTAATAGAATGATTCTTTTACTCATAAATGTATCAATGTAATTTACTGTTTTTATGCATCAATATTTTTTACAACCAACCTCTCACATGTTGTGTGGATTGTCTATATGTTGTGGTGGTACTGAAGTGGTACTAAGTATAACTCAGTCACACCAAAAGACAGAAAAACAATGCATTGTGTTATGTTATCTTGACAGCAAGTACAAACATTAATACGACGTAATCTGCATTATACTGTAATATTTGTACCTTTTTTTATAAAAGAAAAACTTTCACATCATCTACACCTTATTTTTTTTAAAGGAATAAGGAAAGAGAATTAAATAGAGACCGCTAACTCTAGAATATTCTAATAGCGTCAGGGTCGGAATAGAATAATAGTTGGTCAAGAGAGATCTGATAGGAAAGATGAAATATAAGGAACTAACCTAAAACTAGATGATCTAATGAGAAGGATCTAACCCGTTCTAGATGAATAACGATATAGATCCAAATAGAGTACCACATTTGCATTCACTACAAGTGAGGGCTCATGTGGTATGGGTAAATTTCATGCTCTGTCTGCTCTCCACAAGTTGATGTGACTTACTCCGGTAGTCAGCAACTACATAAATAAATTGACCTTATAAAGTCGTTAGTATTTATTAAGATATTGACAGCTATTTCCCCCCTCTAAGAGTTTTTTATATCTCTTTGTTCTCAGGCTGTATGTGATTATTTTCTAAGATAAAAGTGGCTAGTGTATGAAACACGTTGGAAAAATAGTGTTCCCGCCCAAAATAGAACTCTGTGAATTGTTTAGACATTTCAATCAATGTAATTAACTTATCTAAATAAAGCATCTTCATTAGTGTATGGCATATCATTAAAATAAACAAACACTATATAATTCCTTACGGCAAAGTCATTATAAATAGAAATAATAAGATTTCCTTGTCTTGGGTATTCCCATGCATGGACCAACAAGATCAAAACAAAAGTGTATTTGAAATAGCTTAAAACATAAATAAAAATAAAAATAAGTAAACAAAAACTAAAAACTAGGAGATTGAAAACATAAACAATACTGTAAATTTTAAAACTTAAAACGTATTTCATGAAACGTTTTTAAATGTGTTATTTATATTTTAACTTCTTCGCATATACTTAGTATAATTATGGAAAGTTATGTGATGTGTAAATTTCATTTCTAGTTTGTTTTTTTTTGTATATCCGTTTTGAATTTCACTGAGATCAAAAAAGTGGAATTTGAAATTATTTCTGTCTGACTCTCTATGGTATATGTCCGACAGATTCGACCAAATATATCTACAGCTCAAATAAGTGGACAAATTTTAATTAAATTTAGGGCCTACTATGTCTGGTATATCTCAAAATTTAGGTGTAGCTACCATTAAAAAACAAATTACGATTTCCTCAAAAATTTTGATCAAATTGTACTTAAGTGTAGACTTTAGGGACACTAAATATATAGGTGGCCTTTTATCCAAAAATACCGGTTCGTCAACTATCGAAAACAAATAATAAAAATCGGCCATGGGGCTATACATATTTTTCAAAAGCGACTTTACCAATTTTGTTGAAATTTTTGTGAAATGTAAAAATTAATGAGACAAACCCGTGTGCAAATCCCATGTATTAAGGTTCAGGAATAACAGGTTAACACAAGATCGCCGACGATATTAATCCAATACGATTTACACTGAAGACTTGTACAAACGAAGCAAATTTAGACTTATATTAAATATTTGTTTCAAAAATTATATTCAAGTTTATTTTCACTTTTTGATTGACAAGTACTGAACTAACATTTTTGACGATAATTACTTTACTTTTGGTTCGTTTTTATTTGGTTTTTGGGATGGGAGTACATTTGTGGTTCGTAAATAATAAATAATTTGTAATAGCAAACTGTTCTTTCAATGCAATTCAATTTACAATACATTAATCAGTATTCGAGTTAATAATACCGATACAAAAATATTGTAAGAATAGACCTATAATTTTTCTGTAGTATAGATTGAATCTACACTTAGTGCACTACAAATGTTGATGTTGTAAATAACGTTCTCTATTTTACACATCAGAAACATTTATTTGATCTTTTTGTTGTATTTTTTATGTATCATTTTAGGTGTTTTATATATTTATACTTATTTTATTCTTGTTTGTCAATTTATTTTTATTAGAATGGAAGCGAGTGTTAGCGTCTAAGTACTACAGCCTGATGAAACTTTTTGTTCACTATCTTATCCTAGCCATTCTAGTCAACGCCCTGCTTCACTAGGTTGTATTCCACTGCTGGAGCTCCGATCGGACCAATGATGAGGGATCTTTTCCGCTACAGCGCTTCACACTTTAATCGTATAATTATATTCTGCTGTTTCTGTGTATCACACAATTTGGATTTCAGGTTTCCTTGTGTCAGTATCAAGTTTATAGATGTTTCAATGACCTGGCACAAGCTTAAGACTTTCCTCTGATGCACCTGCTGGTGAGGCCTACATACTTCGATAGTTTTGGATTGGGTTGATATTGTGTCCCACAAAGTTTTTCTCTTGAGGCTTCTCTCTATCGGTTTACTGTCTCTATTTTGTCAATTTGACTCAAAACGTAAGTAATTCATTAAATAAGTTTAAAAAAATAGTTTACAACTAGACTGAAAAACTTAGTAAGTTATATAATTCAAGTGACATGTGAAAAAATTATTTAAAAGTGGTTAATGAAAGTTGATCTTTTGGGACTCAGTCAAATTATTCCAGCACATATCACATTGTTTCTCTCGAACTTATGAAATATGCATACATTTTATTTGTTCCAAATACTTTTTTAATGTTTTTAACAAAAGTGCAATATGTGTTTAACAAACTATAGATCACATTTTTTTTGATTTATTATACGTTTAGCTTTTTTAATCTTGGACAGGTTCGTTAATAAATTAGATAATCCCACAGTTTGGAAATAGTAATTTTATTTTTTTTACGAAATAATTCACCATATCACAATAAATTAAGTACAATCGAGAAGGTTTTAATTCTCAACTAAATTACCAATCATAACCTGATTTTTACCATTCATTTCTTGTACTACAGAACATGACCAAGATATAGCCAACTACATTATTTCATATGATTGTTTTTCAAAATTATAAATAATTGGAAATTGAAAATTGTTATGTAAATACTTAAGAACGTATTTAGAAAAATGTGAAACGATAAACAATTTTTTATTTTTTTTATTTTAAACATTTTGCCTTTTTAGTCAAATAACATTTCATAAATAAAACATATCAAACCTTAGGATTCGTTCGCGGATGTAAACTTTGAATTTTCATTATTTTCCGGATTTGTGTGATTTTCCAGTTCATGCACCAACTCATATCTGTGATATGCACCAATACTCCCAACAAAAGACCTGCTTATACTCCTTTCAATACTCAATATTGAAACACATTCTTATTCCACGCAGAGTCTTCTTAAGTTACAGATTTGTTGCATCATTAAGATCTTAACAAAACTTTCTCCAACAAACTTAATTACTAGGCTATTGATTAATTCTACTTCTACTCCAACATTTTCATTTTGACAGAGTGTTTTACTTCCGCCCTCAATTAATGATTCAGTTACTTTTCTCTTTCTCTCAACTTTCTCATCTTCTCTTTTTCGGATATTACCCCTATACGTAAAAGATTTATTTAAGTTAAGTAAAGTCTACAAACAATAATAATGTTGTCAATAATTTTACTACAACAAAAAACCCAAATGAAAATGAAATATATAATAATGACAAATTAATGTTATCCTTGAAATAAAACATAAACGATAAATTATTTCATCAAGTCAAGCGGTACTTGTTTTCCTTAAAGTAATGCTGTAATAACTTTTAATAACGTTTCTATAACTCTAATTTTTTTTCCATAAATTAGTCTACTTTTATAAAATTGCAACACTTGAAGGGTTGAAACAATTAAATATGAATTATATAAAACAAAAATTAGAAGAAAAAAAGTTAGATCTTGTCTTGTTATAAAATGGGTTTTATATTTAAAACAGTAAATGTATTCGTATATTTAGCATAAAAATGTAATCTTGCTATTAAATTCCTAAAATTTAATAAAAAAATATTTATCATATATTATAATTGTCAAAAAGTAAATAATATAAATAATAATTTTAATAACAATTCACCCCTTGTGGCAATTCACAATACATAATTAATAACAAAGTATAAATTTCCATATTCAAATCGTCAACTTCAAATGATTGCACCTCATAGAGACAACGCAGTTGTTGAGGAGACTTTGACTTGATGCGTCTTCCTATTGTTATTTTAAAATTGATGTTTTAATTAATTATTGATTAACAACACATTAAATAGCATATGTTGTGACTTCTATTAGAAACCTCTTTATAATTTACTATGGCGATTAACTTTGAATGAGAACTACATTTCAGAGCTTGTTAATTATTTAAAATTTACATGTAATTATTTGACTTTAAACGTGCTATTCATTTTTAATGACTATTGTATATTTTAAGTTAATTACAATTGTAAATGATGAAATCGATATATCGTGACTCAATATAATTATATTTTACTGGAGGAACATTCTGTGTGTCGGGCGTATTGTTGGATTAAATTCAAACCTACACACATTTCTATACAAGGACAGAGAATTTTCAATAATTACTGTTTAAAAACGCTGTTGGTAAGTATATTTCTTATTGTATAAATAAATAAAATATAAACTAAGCATACGAGTATACAGAATTTTTCGCTATATTTGCCTTTATTACAACATATTCGTGACACACAAGAGAGTATTTTTATTTTATACTTTTTGCACAAGTTGATATCTTCCAATGAATAAGTTTGTAATAAACGAAATATTAGCGAAACGTTCTGTATACTATTTTGTTAAGCTTTCTTTTTTTATTTATTTATTTATTTACAAGAAGAAATATTTATAACCTGTATGTATTTTTTTTTTTATTTACTGTAAAAATATTTACAGAAATATAATTACAATTTATAAAGTTGATACAGTTTATAAATTAAACTTCATTTACACATAATTTTTGAATTGTAAAAATAAAATGAATGGATACGTCTCGTTTTTATTGCATCACAACTAGTACATTTAATTAAAACACTTTTGTAAATTTGAAAATTCAAGAAATAAAATATGACTGCAGTAAGACAAAATTAACCTAAAAAGATATAGCTAATAAAACAAATATTTTAATTTACAAAGAGTTTTCTTCACCTTTTTTCCAAAAATATCGGCGATCATTCTACACAAATATTAACAATTTCAAATGTTCTTACTTATCAAGAGAAAGAAAAAGTAAAAATCCAAATAATAATAAAATTGACACATATATTCTAAAACATCTGTAAGAGCAATAATACATAAGGGTCTATACTATTCAATAAATATTACCTACATACATTAAACAAGTGTTCAACTTCCTCCTGTTCAAATAGCCAACTTTTCAATTTTCGCAAAAAAAAATGAAATTGAATTTCCACTTTTGATGTGGCTAGGCAGAACATTAAATAATTTTGGCCCCGGGAATCAAAAAGTTTTCATAAAGTAAGTTTTAAAAGGTTTTGGCACTGCAAAATTTCCTGCACTTCTTAACCTTACCCCCTCCCATTAGACCTATCAGAAAGTTAAATTTCCTTAGAAGACATTTATATACAGCACATGAAAGCAAGATTCGTAACCATCCAAGAATAAGACTTCAGATTTACAAATTTAAACACTATTTTTCACATAATTATATATATTTTTTAATACTTTTATAATGTAAATTTTACAAAGTGTTTTCTCATAGTTGTGTCCATAGTTTGATTAGAAGTTTCCGTTAAACCCTACTGACATTATTGTAGTATATAATTTGTCTTATAGCTTGTGGATAACTTCAAAGAGTGTGAACATTTATGTTAAACAAGTCATTCAATATTTGCAATGTAGCTATTGGACAAATCTTTGTTTGGTTTTCCTTGACGTCAGGAATGATATTTAAATTATATCATTTGTTTTCACCACTAAATGGCACTGGATTCAAAATGTCAGTAAGCGAGAGATTGGTTTACAGCAAGAGATATAACCTATTGTAAGATTAATTTTAACAAACGATACCATCCCCTACAGTAGCTATACGTACAATAATAATTATTTTTATGTTTAAGTTAATTACATAACCATAAATCATATTCTTTCTTTAAAGCTAACGCAGCGTAACGTTTTGGGATCTTGATTCTATTGCTAATCCGGGTCTCGGTCTTGATCCCGATATTGGTCTTGGCTTTCGAATACCCAGTCTTCGTATTCGCCTCGTTTTATAGACTACGTTTGTATCTCAAACATCATGTTTTATCTTGAATCTCGTTTACGTAGTCTTCGTTTCGGTCTTACTGATTATGAATCTGAAACAAGAACTGAATAAATAAAACTCTCATAAAGTCATTTTATATTATTTGACATCTTAAGGGCAGACAAAAATAATCTGGATATTTTGGAGATTTTTTATTTTTTTATTTTATGAGCAGATAACAAGTTTTTAAATAAAGTTATCGACCTATTACAGGTTGAACTTCAACTAAACAGAGTAAATTCTCCATAGACAAGTTTTGTAATATGATGAATTATTTAAAAATTCATAATTTTTCACAAAGTATTCTTATTTACTTCAACAAATATGCTTACATTAAAAAATATCGTCACATCATTTGAAATAAATCTTAACACAAAAAGTTGTCAAAATGTGAGTTCACTTAAATTACATTCTTAAACCATCTTAAAAAAACTACAGTTATATAAACTTATGAATATTTCCTCTGCTATTGTCGTAATATTCAATCAATGTAATCATACATTTTTTAGAATCATAAAACGAAGTATATATTATATTCCCTTAACATTTTTAGTAATGTGGGATAATATTATCCATTTTATTAACACAGAAAATAATAGCTATTAATTTATGAGCGTCTCCTTATATAACTGTGGGTCTCCATTGTTGATTAATTATACTTATTACTGGACGTTGACTTTTTTGGACTGCACAGGTAGAAGCTCGAACCTGTTGCACAAGATCTTTTTCCAGCGATGGCCTCCCAATACATTTTGATTTGTATAAACAACCTGTATTTTTTAATTTCTTGTTGCCAATCATAATAGACTGCCTACGTGGTGGGGATTTTTTAAAACGCGACCTAAAAGTGCGTTGCACTAAATTACCTGATGAGTTTTTTCTAGTTCAAGCACACAAAAAGGCTTATCTACGCTACTATTACCCATTTTGAAATAAACAAAATCAATAGTTGTCTTGCAACAATGTTCCAACAATCAGCTGTTAAAATAAAACTTTAGTTTATTATCTGCCACGTAATGCCAAAATGACCGGTATAAATTATGTAGTTCCTATTTTATTGATGTAGAAAAGTGTCTATTTCTTTTTGAATAACCCTGTATTATATTTTAAACACATAATTATCTGACCTTATAGGCATATATACTGAGATAGTATCTTTGTGATACGTAATAAGAGAGACAATATGTCTTGATAAATTTTATAAGGGAACAATAATTTAATTTAAAATTATATTTATATAAAATTCCCATTAAATAAACAAAAAACATATATGAAAGAGAGAAATAATATATTTTATAGGAAAAGATTTAATGAGTACGCATGTACGTGTTTTAACTAAAATTTACGAAAACCTCTTAAATGTACATTGTTTCACACAAGTAAAGTAATTATATGCTTAAGCCCAAAGACAGATCTCTGCATTTGACAATACATTTGAAATTTAAAAATTGTCCTTAGGAATTTTTAAAAATCATAATTAATTCACTTTAAAATTCTTACAAAGACTTACAAACTCTAATAAATTTTATTCTTGTGGGAGAAACACAAAGATTAAGTTAATTAGTCGTATTAACAAAAGTACTAATTATGACTTTTAAAACTAAATAAAACTAATTTGGCATGAAGCATATTCTTGCAATAATTTTTAATGAATTTTCTACAATTCTATACAATGAGATTTCCTTTATTTAGTAAATACATTACTTTAGTCTAGTTAGTCCACGTGCGAATTATAAAAAGAATGTTAAACAAAATATTCATAAAAGAATAAAATTAGTTCATTAAATGTTTTAAATTGGATTTTATAAAAATAAAAGACATTTTACATTTACTTTGAAAGTTGAATACTTTGTATTATTATTATTATTATGTAGTTTCATTAAAATCAGTAACACTAATTTGTATTTTAATTTAATCAATAAAAATACTGAGAATATTAAATCTAATGATCAAACTCAAATTTAAGAAGACAATATTGTACATTATAATAATTGAAACCATAGTGTGACTTCTGTCAGAAAAGAGAAAAAAATGTTTATCATACAGTAGCCTAGTAGTGTGTTTTAAGCTTAATGTGTGTTTTAGCTGTACGTTATTTCCTTAAATTGATATTTCAGTTTATTTTTAACCCACTTATTAGACTACGGACATTATATTTAATACCCTCGTAAGGATTATAATGCAATATAAGCTGTTACATAAGCTCTCAGCATTTATGGTCATTTTTCTTGGCAGAAATTCAATCAGAAGAACGCATTTCAAATCCCAAAAGACCGTGGCTATGATTTTCCGTGTTGAAGGTTCTTGTTTAAATTTTCGTGGTTTCGTCGGTGAATTTGAGTGATGCCATTCACTGGATTTACGTTTAGTCTCTGGAGTGTAGTATGCTACCCACGTTTCATTACGGGTAACAATATGAATCAAGAACTCATCACAACTGTTATCGTAGCGCTCCAAAAATGACAAATAATTTGCCAAACGCTTCTTTTTGTGTTCTTCTGTCAACATTTTTGGCAACCAATTTTTTTTTTTTTTTTTTTAATGCAGTTTGTTGGAAACAATGTGATAAACAACCGATCTTGAAACTTGTGGAAATTTCTCATGAAGCTTAGTTCGCGTCACGCTCTCAATCGACGTTCAGAAGATTTCGCCTCGAGATCCGTTACAGGTCATCATCCGCTCAGCTGATTTTAAGGCTGACAAATCAATTAATGTAATCCGTTAATGTCTTTGAGGGTCACACTATTGTTTAAATATTGTGATCAGTACTGATTCTGTGACACTAAGCAATGGCAACCACGCCTATAGTTATCATTGTTAGTATCTGTGTTGTAGGCACTTCCGTTTTAGCGACGTCTAAGTTGAATCCAACACGAGAAGATGCTTTGAAGCGACTGGACGCCATTTTCAATAACACCAGGATGAGGGAAGGCTACATTCGGTGTTTTATGGGAAGAGGCTTGTGTTTTAAAGACGCTATGGAGATAAAAAGTAAGTTTCTATCTTGACTTTAAATTAAGAAAATAATAAAATATTTTAAATCGAAAAAAGTAAGAATTCCCAATATACCATATATAGGTTATTTATTCATAAATATAATTGCTTGGAAAAGTAATAGCACAGAATATTTTAATTCTGCTAATTTAAACTTTTATTAAAATTCACCCCAAACACTAATATCATTATCAATTATGTTCAACAAATCACCACTTTGTTTATTGTGTGATTTGATTGTTATTTCTCTTCTATTTTACATCCAATCTTAAGATAGAAGTTGAATATCATGTGACTAATCACCTCACACTAATAACTTTCATAACTTTTCCTAGAATTTTATTTTTATTTTAAATGAACCTTTTAATATAGACCCCAAATCTGTAACTTTAAGATTAATATTTACATTCCTTTTTCTTTTTTTTTTTTTTTTGTTATACACACCAATTCTAATTTAGTGAAACGATAAACTTTAAAATGTAAAATACAAAAGTGATACATATTTTAGAACTGGTTTTTTATAATAAAGCCGATGGTACAAACAAAGTTAACATAACTTGTATTGTTTTTCAGATATACACCTTTTGTATGTTTGGGGAGTATATCTTATATTTTTAATTAAAACTGTGTAGGCTACTCCATATATCAAATGGAATACAAATTATGGTAAATCTTGTTCTACCATAAGCTGTAGAATCGAAAATCAGAGCTAAACCGTGTTTTTTGGATTAAAAGTCCAAATCAAACCAATTATCACAAAAATTGTTATTTGGTAAAAGATATTTCGAGTGCCGTTTCTGTCAAACCGTATATACCACATGGCATTCTCTGTATTTTAAATTTGACCCTCTAGTTAAGAAATAATCTGGTAAAATCTACGTAAAAAGTAGAAGGGGGAACTTAACATTCATCCTGTATATACGGAAGACAATTCATGAACAATTGGTAATTTTTTATTACAAAGCAAAACAGCAATTATGATAAAATAATGTATTATATTCACATTTAAAATATTAAATTACCAATAAATGACACAACTATTGTTGAACATTTGCTTATGGAGCTGAGCCCAATGAAGGTAAAGTTAATACAGCAACTCTTCTCTCTCTCTCTCTCTCTCTCTCTCTCTCTCTCTCTCTCTCTCTCTCTCTCTCTCTCTCTCTCTCTCTCTCTCTCTCTCTCTCTCTCTCTCTCTCTCTCTCTCTCTCTCTCTCTCTCTCTCTCTCTCTCTCTCTCTCTCTCTCTCTCTCTCTCTCTCTCTCTCTCTCTCACTCTTACACTGTTGAATTTTTCTTTTTACGCTTGCATTTCTTTTCAATCAGTGCCATTCTGCCGCTTCCTTATTTATGATTTAATATTACAAATGCCTTCCTTTCATTTTACAAATGATTGTTTTTTAAACTCATTTCATATTTAATTTAGTAAGTTACGTTGATGGCATCTTTTATATCTTTATATGGTAATAAAGTTAATTAATTTTTCATTTGTATGAAATTAAATTTGTCTTATTACACTTACATTTCACTCGAGTCAGTGCTATTGTGCTATTTCCTTTTCTTTTTTTCTTTTCTTTTATTTTTGATTAAATAATATTCTTCCGTTGGTTCTCTTTATAATTCTAGAAGGTTTTTTTTAAGTTTAACACATTGTTGCTAATCTTAATAAATGAGTATGATTTAGTAGGGGCCTTACGTTTTACGCGTCTTACAATATTAATTTCGTATATGTTAATAAAAGTTTGTATTTAAAAATAAAGCAAATTTTAGTTGAATAGTATGTAAAATGTAATAATATCCACAAATATATTATTATTTTTATAGTTACTGGCATATATAATATATATTATGAATGCCAGTAACAATAAAAATTATTAATTCCTATAAACTTTCTGCTGTTAAATATGGTACGGTTTAGTCGGTTCTTATTCTCGTAATAAATTGTATAACTTTCTTTTATGTTTTGAAATCTATACTATTTAAACAACTTAATCTCGACTTTTAATATAAAACTAAAGATTCATCAATTGTAGTTTCGAATGGTTTAAATATGGAATGTTAAATCTAAAGCTGAAAATGGCTGAATGTTCCATATTCGTAGAAACTTCTAAAAAGTGTTATATGAATTCACTGAATCAATCGATGTAAATAAATTACCCCTTTTGATATTATAGTTAGAACAAACCATTTAAATAATACAAGTTAATGAATAATTCTAAACCTTAGACAGTGAAATACTCACAAGAAACTATTATTTATTTTTCACCCTGTACGCTTCAGATTTACAAACCACTAACTCATCTCTATAGTTTTACAGATCCATTATTCCAATAATTCTAAATTTAAAATACTCCCAAACAAACAAAATATATTTTAATATCAAAATATAAGAAAGGTAATTTGAGTAAAACTTAACTTGTTTCAAAAGAGATTGCTCTTGATATCAAGTCTTCTTACAAATTAATTTTCAGAAAACGATAAGTTAATTTTCTCCTAATATTTGTATATCCAAATAAACCAAGAGATCTTCTGCTTAAACAAGGCAGTTATCAAACTAAATTCAGAAGTTAGTTTACATCGACAAACAATCAAGGCAAGTTTCTGACGTCGTATTCCTAGAGTTTCAGCATCAAACTTTGACGTGACGATAACTCAAAAACAAAAAGTATCATCACTACACAAAGTATCATTTACACGAAGAATCACTTTAGTGTCTCAAATCTGTTACAAGACAACGGTTTGAAATAGAATAATGGAGTATAATATTTGTATACCAAATCATATATGAGAAATATCCAAAAATAATGTTTTCATTAATCTTTAATAGAGAATGTTTTAAAATCATAAAAAGTGTAAAGAAATTCTCACATTTTTAAGGCTAAACATCCCTGAAAAAGTTGTGTTTCTGGCCCGGTAGATAGCAGCACCTCTGCGGCAAAATTGCATTACTGATAATTTGCGTAATTATTGTCCGATTTTTGTTTTGTAAGTTATTTTGTAAATAATATCAATAAAATATTTACGCTACCAAGGTGAAACTTTTTTAGATGTTTTTATAAAAAAGTTGTTGAGCAAAAATATTATTATTATTATCATTATTTTTAATCGCAGGTAGTCATTTTTTAAATAATAATTTTAAATGAATTTTGCCGTTTTCAGATATGAAATCGGTCAAATGGTCCTATCGGAATCGTGTTTTAAATATACTATCATTATTTCTCTCACGCCCGCGCCCCCCTTCCGCGTGGCGCACCGCCATACTGCCCAGCCGCTCTGACGCGCGGCCCCTCCTGTAGTGATGTGATGCTAATTAGCAAAGCAGCTAATTCCAAGCAGCTAACGAACGTTAGCAGTTGCAGAGCACTCCTAACAACTAGAAATAGCCGGTTAACAATTAGCAGAATTTATACTAGCTGATGGTAGTATTTTCAACTGTTTTGACAGCTGGTTCTGATAACATTTAAAAGAAGCAGAAATCAAATATTAGCTCAATATAAAGCCCTTATGAAACTAAACAATTTAACATAGTGTGCTCTAAGTTATTATTTCAAAATAATGGCCAAAATATTTTGTATGATTTTGTGTTTGTACCCTATCTTATATATACTCCTATATATTATATTTATTATTACAGTTAATATATAAAATAAAGTAAAATTGGGACTTTGATTGTCATTTTTAAATGGCAAAAGAAACTTCTTTTTATAAAAGTCAAAGGCTTGGTTTGATATTTTCAAATTAAGGCACCACTTGACCCATATTTACAATTGAAAATTTGAAACAAGATTCTTTACAACTAGTTCGAATAATTTATGTGATAGGTTTTAATTTTTTTATTTCCATTACAAATTGTTATGAAATTTTACTGCATGCTTACAAGACATGGGCCCGATTGCTCTTACTGTACCTACCACTACTATTCCTATTGCTCTACTATGGTCTCATACTATTTATCCGATTGCACATACTATGCCTCCGTTTGCTCATACTATGGCCACTGTCTGAATGCTCCTACTATGCCTTCTACTATTATTCCGATTGCTCCTACTATGCTTTGTACTACGCCTCCGATTCCTCCTATTACGCTTCCTACTGCTCTTTAGATTCCTCCCAATATGCCTCCCACTATCCCTCCAATTTCTTCTCCTACTATGAATTCAGCGCGCAGAACTAATAAATTTATTGGTGTTTACGAGATATAAAGAGATGTCGTAAAAAAAAAATAAAAAATAAAAAATAAACACAAAAAAAACACAAAAAAACACAAAAGGAAATATTAATTTGAACTGGTTACCAAAACATTCCGCAAGAAGATTTTTTCGTAACAAAAAAATATATAAAAACTTTCTCTGCGTCTTTTTTTTTCTTTTGATTTATATAATTTAAAATTTTTAGCAGTTTCTTAGGATGATGAAAATACCTAATTAATTAATTACGTACATAACAATTATACGGTTTTTTTTCCTTCCGGTTTCCTAAAAGATGTGGTATAACTATCATCTAATTTGTAAGTCATATATGCATCAATGAATATTAGTAATATATAAACCGTAGTTGGATCGTTTATGTTTTCAACAAGGAGCGAGTTGTCTTTTTTCTCAGAACCACTACGACGTATTTTCTGTATTAAAAAAAAAAAATAATAATAAAAAAAAAAAAAATTAGGAAAAACTTAGTTGGATATTTTCATTAACACGAATGTCCTAAAAAGATCTAAAATGAACAAATAAGATTCGATATTTAATGGATCAAAATCTGTGTAAGCTCCTACCTTTTTGTCTCTAATTAAAACGCAAACACATTGAAGTTTAAAGGTAAAACTGAGAATATAGTTGTTTAAAGAACCTGTTTTTTTTTCTAGTCTTAACTTAAGAGGTTTAATACAAGTACTACCTCCATTTGCAATACTGATTCTAATTTGAATGTCTGTTTCTTGTCGGAGCTGGAATTAAAATCTCACTTTAATTAAAGACTCCTTTTCGCAACTTGAAATGTTGAAAACACACTTGTGCTCAGATTTGTCTTTATCTAGAATTACATTCAACTTGTTAATTTAAGTTTTTAAGATGTTCAATATTTATAAATTATTTTTTAACATTTATTTATTACACAGTGCCTAAAATATAAGTTGCAAATGTAATCTCTGCAACTTAATTTAATTTCTTTAAACTGTCAACGTCTAAGTTCAGCAATTTAATTAAACCAACGGATTCTGTACTTATGAGTCTTATCAAATTTCCTATCAGTGATAACAATTTAACTGCCGTTAATCGTCCTCTACCGATCATTTTCAACACATAAATTAATATAAAGAAAACAGCGTTCTGTGTTTATTCAAAAAAACATTTTTTACTTTCGTTAAACATGTTACATATTATAGTTCTTATTATTTGTTTTATATACCATCAATTTCTGTTGCTTTTTTTATAAAATGTAATTCCTTTACTAAAACTATAATTATTACTAAAAGTTTATTACAATTATTTCCATTGATCTTTCCACAGATATGTTACCAGATGCTCTGGTGAAGAACTGCTCCAAGTGTTCAGAGGTACAAAAGATAACAATCGACCGATTCGTCGAGTACTTACAGACAAAAAGACCACTCTTATTTAACAAACTTATAACTAGGTTTGATCCGAATGGAGAGTTTAAGAAACACGTCAACGTCAAAGAAAGTGCTGATGTAAATACAACTGCAATTATTCCACAGGATTCCATTAACTCTGCAAAAGAAGTTACAACGACAGTGCCTTAAAATGAAATGAACTTTTTAACAGTTTTTGTGTAACAACTTTATAAAATAGGAAAAGTAACTAGTTGCATAAATAATCTCCTTCGATTTTTTTATTAATATATTTCTGTCCTACTCAAATAATCTTCAGTAAGTCATAATAAATATAAACCTTTTCAACAATAATCCTAAAAACAAAATCTTTAAATGTACGTTCCTCATATTAATTTTTTGGAACCCATGTCAATGGATTTAGTACACAATTTGTCGTAGAAGTTATGTTGTGACACCGAGCTGTAGGTTACAGGATTTATAAATAATCTAATAAAAAATGAATATTTCTCCATCAAATACTAAATTTTAATTTCTTTATCAGTAGTAATCGCGTCATCAATATACTTATTATAAATCCCGTTTGCTCTCTATAAAGTTATACGAGTTACGTGGTCAAGCTGATTGTACTATTAAACATGATCAACAAGAATTAAATAGTCAAATCAACAATATTATTGAAGAAAACTGTTATGTATGGAATTTGATTTATTCTAATCTTACATAAACTATATAACAAACACAAACCAATACTTACACACAAAAATATAAAATTGAGCAATTTCATGTTAACATTCATCACTTTAGAAAAGTAATACAAAAAAATAAAAATTTACTGTACCTAAACTTATAAAAGTTCATTGAAGAAGATGTCAGTAACTTCGAAGTAAAATAATTAAGCTTATTCTAATACAGTACCATAACATCTCCCCTCCCCCTAGGCTATAGTTTATCTCCGCCCAAGTGGACTACGCACGATTATATTAGGGAGTAGCAATCTGTCAAATGACGTAGATACCAGATTTTGTCACTGCAGATATTGTTCATAGTGAGGGATTCTTAGTAGGATCATTCTTTCTAAACCAGCGACAAGGACACCTGTCATTAAGAGCTTCTTGTACTTTGAGAGTGTAATGGGGTGGCCTTTAACTTGCTAAAAAACTACACTTATTTCCTCTTCTCTTACTATGTCATAAATTTGTGGAAAAACGTAAAGTATGAACAAAACAAAGTAAGTGATACCTATAATCGTTTTATCAGTAAACCTGACCGTTTGAACAGTTTATTATAAATGACAAGTTTGAAACTGCGTTGAGCAATAGACATTTTAGAGCTATGCAAGATAGTATTATCATCCCATGAGCTTTTCTGAGCTCATAGTTGGACTGAAGATTTTCAATTTCTTTAAACTTATAGCAACGAATAGTCTTGTCTGTAGGTTGATCTAGTACGTAAATACGCCGAATATGTCATTGCACTCTAACCGTTGATTTAAATTCAGCAAACTATAAAATTCATTGAATATCCTGTTTCATCTTCACCGTTACTAAAATGACTACTGCCGAGCCATGAGTAACGAATCACGCACAGCTAATTCGAGGTCATTACATCAAGGACTAACAAAACACCAGTTTGTCATTGAAATCAAGAAAATTTATTGATTATAGTGATACCATTATTTGCATTCGAAATAAATGACAACTTTTTCGATGATTAACTTTAAATGGTTTCTTATTAAATATATAACAAAGAAAATCTAATTAAAAGTTATACAGTTATCAAAGTCAAGAAGAAAAATAAATTCTCCGTTAGAATATCCACTTAGATTTATCAACCGAAGTTATATAAAACAAATCATATGAAAAAATATTTATCGCTTGTTTCTACCCAGACAATAATTATATATATATATATATATATATATATATATATATATATATATATATATATATATATATATATATATATATATATATATATATTATGAAACGATATTTTTATTTAGTCTACTTTAATTTTATTAGATTTTAAGCTTTAGATTCCAAATGTGTCTGTCGCCCATATTCAAATATTATAATAAATTACTTGCCGCTTTTAATTAACACACATTGATCAGGAAATATGTTTATTAACACAAGAACTTTCTCCAGTAGCAACACGGAATTTAATTTCTTGACAGAAAATCCGTTTATAGCCTGAGTTGGGATGAACACTTAATTATATTCACCCCAACATTTTGAAATATAAACACAGCTTTATTTTTAATTAAATTATTCATAGATTGCATTATCCTTTGTGGTGTGTATTCATTCTATTGTGTTTAAATTTAATTTGTAAATGTTCGTTTGTACAATATAAAATGTGACTGTAAATAAACTATAAATAAAATGATTGTACATTCTTAAACAAAACATCATGACTTATTTCATAACATGTACAAAGATACATTCATTTAACCAATGCTCTTAGTGGTAGCAAACTGATCCTCAGAAGTTCTTGTCAATTTCATTTGTAGTGAATAGACTCTTATTTAGGTATTCACTTCACCTTTGAGGGAGTTGCTGTGCCGTTCCGTGGTCAAACACTATATCTATGAGAGTCCAACACAAATCAGCAAGGTGGATTATTTGTCAAAATTAAATATTTAGCATTATTAACGTGTAATTAAAAATAGACCGAACCTACTTTATTTCTGTTTTCTTTGAGGAGTCTGACCAAGCCCAATACATCTAGTTCAAGTCGGCAGTTCATTATTACTCAAATTTAGACAGGAAACTTTTAATTTAAATATGTAATCGTGAGACCACTTACTTATCAGACCACTGATTGAAAAGGTTATGTTAGTTTGAAAAAATATCATTTTCTGAAGTGTGTATATTTATTACAAGATGGGTTTTTATTTTTATTATTATTATTATTATTAAGTCCTTTATAAGACTGACGTAATTAAAAACGTATAACTTTATAAAACAAATCAAAAGTTACAGTTTACATAAAAACAATTTATGTTACAATATTCTAAATCTGTTAATAAGAGAGGGGTTTTAAGTGATTGTATATTATAAGCAATATAGAATTTGTTTTTAAGGCTCTGCAGACCTAACCATCATTATGAGAAAATGATCGGAATATTATGCCTGAAATAATTTATTTTCAATGCTAAATCAATACGAATAAGGTCTAGTTGCCAATTTTAAAACAATTGTTAATTTACATTTAGATCAAGGTGAAAATTAGATAAAATTGTACTTTTTTATCATTTAAGTAATGAAGATATCACAAATATAAAAACTTTAGCAATTTTTACAATTAATTATCTTTAAAAAAATCTATTTTGAATATTTTTTTAATAAAAAATGGGAATCCATTTCATTATGAAAGCATTCCCAAGATGATTTTTTATGTTGTTATGAAAAGATGCCCCACACTGTTAAGGAAGAGCTTGTGTTATCTGAAAGAGTTCGTGCTAGCGCAACAAAATGTCTGTTCACTGCAACCGAATCTTAATAGAAATATACTACGAAACACAGTCGTGGTTTCAATCTGGATGGCAGAAAAAAAGGTCTCGAATCAAATTTGTACAGTCTCAGTTTCGGTTATACAACTTAGTTTCATTTAGTTTTGAGGCAATGAATTGGATTGATCTCAATTCTTGTGTGATGGACCATATCTCCAGACTTTGTCTCAAATCCCGCTTTATCTCGAGTCTTGTGTTACAGTTGTGATCTGAGTCTAATTTGTAATAAAACAAATCTCACTTTCATGTGTACAGTCCTAATCTAGGACTTTTTCATTGAAACAGGCCTTAGGACTCAAGTTTACTAAACACCTTGAATCTCGATGCAATGTGTATCGTTCATGAAGAGTTGGTGTACACCTGTCGCGCATTTGAGTGTGATTTGTTTATTGTATGTGATGTGTACGTTTTGTAGCGTTTTGATGGTTTACCGATGTCTCAGGAGCTAGTCTGAAGATGAAACATACGTTCTGAAACGCGTAACCTATGTTACAAAATAAGCCACTAGACGGAGTACGTATTAAATAACTTAGATTAAAAAACATAACATACATTTCACATATCCAAACAAACAGTTAATGAATCATACTTTTGTCCTGAAGGAAATTCTTTTTATTTTTTAAAACGTTATTACATTATTTCTTTGTATTATAGAATTAATAGTTCTTATGTTCGTACAATTTATTTAGCAATAATTTACAATACACAGAAACCTTTACTTGACATACGATGAAGTAATTCTGAATTAGAACTCATACCAACTTTTTAGTACCATTTGAAAATATAGCGTTTCTTGTAACAACAATTATTTCCTAAGTACATAGAAGTTAAAATTATAGAGACAGATTCTTTAAAAATGCCATTAATGAAATAGAATACTTTTGAAGTCTGTAATAGACAGAAATCTGTAATACAGCCTCGTCAATGCCTTAGCAGGCGAAACCATTGGTCGGCTAGACTAATTAAAAAGTGGATTTTACAAAATAAATAATTGTGTTTTATTATCTTTAAACATGGAATTCCACCAAGAACCATCGGTCTCAACAGTAATGAAAAAAAAAAAAATTTTTCTTACTTTACAGAATTTATTATAATTTACAGAGCATAATGGCCTTAAGTTAAGTAAATCTATCTTCTGTCACCAAATGATGCTTCTGAAAATATTTTCAGAACAACTATTTAAAACAAAATGAAATCTTTAGATAAAGAGATGTCATTAAGGAAATCGTTTAACCTTTTTTCCAATATGGCGACCAAATTTGAAATTTGTTATGGAACAACCTGTATTTTTTTTGCATATATCAATAGTGTGCAATTTTTCAATACTTTTTATTCTTGAGATTTTTTAAAACTCAATGGTTTCTGAGCTAGAGCTTGCAAATTTTGAAAAATGTTTAGGCACCATGTATAGGAAATTTAAAATGTTCTCAAAAGTCTAATCACGTTATTTATGAAACAATTTAAAGTTAATATTCATGTGACGTCCTAGTCTCCTAATATATACAAAAATTTAACAAAATTTTCGACAGAAAACAAGAATAATAATTTTCTGGTAATTGTTATAACGCTGTACTACTACTAGCTTACAACAGTCTGTAATTATTATTGGATGTATTAGACCTTGTGAATAAGATTTAAAAAATTATGATTAAAAAAAAAATCAAATCCCAATTCTAATATTTTAAAAATTCTAATATTTTAATGCGCATAGAAAATAAGGTGAAGATCTCTATTTAAAGTTTCCTGTAAAGTACTTACCGTTTCTAAAGTACCAATGGTGGAAAATTTAAAAAAAGACACCCTGTATATAAATGTTTCATTTCCATTATTGTAGAAAATAATTCACTTTCACCTATGGAGATTATTACAAATAATCCTGATAAGGTTGAATACTTAAATCATGTATTTTTGAAACTATCTAGCATAGTGTTAAAAATGTAAACAATTTTTAATTTTAATTTTAATTGTAAATTTTTTGGTGTTAATATATTTCCCTGTAAATGTAAAATGGCTAGCTTAAAAACTCCTTATAAACCGAAATGTAATTTGAAATGAAACATTTGTTTGATTTTCCATTCATTTATTTAATTTAATAAGAACAGGAAATGAAGTTTTACCTAAGAAATATAGTATATTAGGTTTACCTTTTTACTGATAAGAAATTATGACTTAAGAATGTTCTGTTTATCATCATCTATTTCCAAAATTAAAATTAATAAACTTCAACTTCACAATAACTCCATTTTTATCTCTAGAATCCCTACGGTAATGTTTTTGTATATTTAATTAACATTATAATTATTTTTATTTTCGTAATAAGTTTCCAAAACTCAAAATCCTAAGAATTAGACAATTTAAATCTCAGACAGTGTTATGTCGAGTGAATGCCTTAAGGGAGCCTTTAATTGAGCAGAAAGTCTAATCCTGAGTCTGACATCGGCAGTTTGCTCTCTTGTACAAGTGCTAAGCCATTTCCAAAACAGAAAGGGGAAGTTTATCTTAAGCACTACGTAACATTAGAAATCTTTAATTAATTTAATTGACAACTTTCTTAAAATTTATTATTTCAACTTCCATTTCAATTGCTGTTTTGAAGGGAAAATTTTTTAAATATAATCTTGGAGAAAGTTGTGTATAATAAGAGGCTGTTTTTTTTTGTTTTTTGTTTTTTTTAATAGGAGAAGAGTGCTTTATTTTTTTCTGTTCTTCTATACTCTTCCCCTATTTAATTAACTTAATTTTGAATCTTATTAATGCATATTTCTCAATAATAAATATTGTGTTAATTAAGTTTTGAATCATATTAATGCATATTTTTCAATAATAAGTAAAGTGTTTTTATCTTCTCCTCGGTGTATATAGATAAAGGTTAAGAATTAATACAGCAGGAATTGAGAATAAATATTACTGACGAAAATGTACATTTAGCAGTCGACATACAACTGATTTGCAAATACGACTAGAAGCACATTTCTTTCAGTATTTTTTATGTATAATAGTTGGCAGTCTTCGGCATTTTGTGAACCCTAGAACACTACTCACTCGTAAAAATTACGACCCGCCCTTTGTAAAATTCGGAGAACTCGTAGACAAAAGACGGACACGCTCTGTCTTTTTGTTTACCTTCCTGCCATTGTGAATAGTGGCCACTGGCTCTTCGGCTAAGTTCAAAGTTGAACCGTTATTACCGTACTCAAGCTCGCGTCGTATATTTTACGAAAGAATAGTGTTTGCGAAAGTTTTAACTATTAAGTGTTTGAATATTTTTTTTTGTAAATTATTGTTAGTTTTTTAGTGTTGTAAATAGTTTATTGTGTACATAGTGATTTTAGAGTTCAAAGTGTTTGATTTAGCTACTAAGTGTATATTAATCACTGCAAGGAATGTGATTCTCGGTGAAGACAGGACTCTAATTTTGGCATTTTTGGTATTCTACCTAATGATCTTATTGTAAATCATTTTTCTCTTTTTATATAAATTAAACACTTATAAATGATGTATTTTATGAATATCCTATTAATTTTTCCAATAAAATAATATTTATATTTTTTTCGATTTTTTTTCCAAATTAATTATTTTTTTTAAACGTAGCCTACTTGTAGTGGTGGTAAAAAAACTTTTTTTTTTGCAGTTAAAATATGTAGGAGTTCATTGTTAAATATTTTTAAAAACACTTAAAAACAATAGAGGATTTAATATAAAAAATAGTCAACAATATAGTAAAGTTTAAAAAATAATAATAAAAGTAAAAACAGAAAGTAGTAAAATTTACGAATGAATAGTGATCACGTAACAATGAACTAAAAGTAGTAATCTAGGGTTAATATATAGAATTTTCATGAAAAACGGCACGGATTAATATTTTTTCTGATTCTAATTTTGATAAAGATAGGAAACAAACACACATGTACTTATTATGTAAAATAATGCATTGCTAACTTTGTTACGCTATTGATATGAATTATTATTAAGAAAGGTTCAATCAAATAAATCTGTTACTTTTTGACTACATTAATTTTTCCACTCGTGATTAAATATTCAATTATTAATGCATAATTAAATTCCTTCTATATTATCATCCCTGAATATGTTTACATTTTACGGAATTATTATTAGCGAATCGTGATAGGAAATGTCAATATATAGGAAGACAACATCACGGAAGTACAAATACATAGCGAATATATGTGAGTAACAGGTTTGATTATAGCATAACATAACAAAGAGATTCGAGAAACTTGAAGCAGAAAGTCGTGTTTCTAGTATTGTGAAGTAGAATCTTAATCTCGGTCACTTTTGCTAGACCAGATTTCGTCAAAAATTGATGAAAATAAAAATTAGACTACAAATCATCTCTATGATCACTACCCTACATAGCATAGGCATATAATATCTCATTTTCTACTGTCTGTAGATCTGTTTATCAAACGTTCAAAATATATCAATATGACATAATATATATATGATTCTAATTAGCTAAAGACATGAAGCAAACAAAATTTTGTAGAAATCAACTTCCTCTATCTACAGTGTGTTGTTTTGTTGACAACAATCACTACTGATGACGTTCTAAGAATCCCAGCTCGCTTTACCTCGGGCATTGAAGACTTGCTTAGTTTAAATTACAGATATACACTTTCACTTCTAGAAGGCTATGCTGATTGAATATACTTCACAACGTGTTTCTTTTTTCAAGTAGGTTGACTTTTAAAAATTTTGATATTTGCCCTTCTATTATGCCTTCTACACTGGCATTTTCTCATTACAACTGTAAACCATATCTGTAAAAAAAAAAAAAAAAAAATTGTTTAAGTTGATTTAATTTATGCTTTCTTCTCCTTTATACTACGTTCACTCGTTTATGGCTGTTACACATATATTTTTATCTCAGAGTATCCTCTTCACACACGCAAGCTCACAAGAGCCTTCTCCGACCAGACCCCATTTATAAGGTTGACTCATCTATATTACACACTTGTGTATATATAATAATTAAAACCACAAACATTAGCAATAGTTATGAAATAATATGTAATATAAATGAATATTTAAAGACTCATTACAACTTTAAAGTTTTAAAATATGTTATGATCACAAGATCATTTTACTTCTAGTAATTCGCACATTCAGTCACTAGCTCATTTAAACTAAAATAAAGAAATATTGCATAAAATATATTACGTATAAATATAGAATTAATAAGAGTGCACTTAAGATGGCGATATGTGCGTAAAATTTACAAAACACACAGACAAAGAGACATAAAAATTAAGTCAAAACATTCAAATATAACTTTTAAACAATACTACCAGGCTAGAAGTCTTAATATAAAGATTTATGTGTGTTTAAAAATATCACAACATCAAGACTAATAATTCGTCTTCACTTTCATTGTCCCACTTGTTACCTTTATCTGAATCATCTAGTGTTAAATTAACTATGAAATCTTGCACCCACCTCTAGTCCTAGGCTCTTGGCTCTCCATTCTTCATCAATTATTTTTTGAACGTATTCAACTGTAGGGCCCACGTGTGTAGTTTTAAAGTTCCAACAGCCAATTCAAAGTGGATGTTCACATCTTTCAAGTTATACGAGATGTTGCGATCTTTTATTAACCCTGAAAGTAAGACCAAACCATTTCTATCGGGTTATATTGGCAATGATATGGTTGGTAGTTGAACCACTTAAATCCAAGGTCTCTAGCTAAATTCATTCCTATCTATAGTTAAGTTGGAAGTGGTGGCTTTTGTAGAGAACCAGTGATAAATTAAACTCTCCACAAGTCTTCCGAAAAATGAAGTTCCCTTTCTTGTAGACAATTGACCATATTAACCTTCTTAGATTATGTGTAGGTGCCTTGGCCTTCATCCTAGAGTGGTATGGGGCGTTGTCCCATGACAATGGTTGGTCAAAGTGGTATAGCTGAAGAAGGACATTCTATTAAATTTTGTATTCATTAAATCTAGTTATCTAACTAACTTCAAAAATATATGTTTACCCAGCGAAAAATAACCTTAGACTTCTAAGGGGTTGGACAAGTTTTCTTACAGTTAGCACTTCCTTACTTTCATAATATGCAGGGGGGGGAGGAGATTCATTTTGACTCGTAGCGTAATAACACTTCCAGCCTCTAAGTACTTTTATGGTTTACTTTCGTGTAACACGTAGGAGAGAAAATATAAAAAGTTGAATACATTAGACCTAAATAATAACAATTTCATCTAACTGTTACGTCTTCTATACAGTGATGTACAAATTGTTTTTACAATCAAATATTGAAATATAAAATTATAAAATGTATTCTACTATTCGGGCTTTTATAGAAACATTTCTTTTAGTGGAAATTAAATCAAGTTTTGTACTATTTTCTCATTCTATTTTATTAATCACCTCGCTTAAATGAAAATTTTTTTTTAGTAGTGTGTTTTATTTATATCGTGTTTGGTATCATTTTACTTAAAATTGAACGAACAATTCAATAAACATTGTTTTTTGTAATTTAATTTCTTATAAAGGAATTGTTTGAGTTGTGGAGAGACCTGCCGTAAATGAGCTGAGGATAGGGTTTGGTCCCCTGCACTTTTGTGAGTGTCAAAATAATATTACATAAATTTTTGAGACATCCTGCAAACGGTAACTAATTTTTGGCTTACTTTGTAGATAAAGGAGGGTGATTTTTACTAAATTCGTTTATTTATGTCTCTATCAAAATTAGAATCAGGGATATTAAGCAGATTTAATTTATCACTCTATCTACAAATCCCAAACTGTAGAAAACTAATATAAAAGGTTATGTAGGATAATAATGTACATGAGATAAGACTAGTTTCTTTGTAGACTCGAATATCGTATAGTTTGTTTCTGTCATGTTTGAAACGAGATCTTGTCCAATAAAAGAGACCGAGACCTAACGAGATTTTCTGTTTCGAATCTCTCGACTCTTAATATTGTGTTCCTACGTAAAGTAAATCCGATATTCAAACCTGGTAATCGCTATATACCTGAACTTCCTACATGGTGTCTTCTATATATACTTCTATGAAACTTCCATAATAATAAACTATTTAAAATGTAGACTTATTCAAAGTTATGGAATTTTATTACGCATTGACAACTTAAAATGACAGTAAAAATGGTAAATTTACAGACTAATTGACTGAACCTTTCTTCAAAATTATTAATATCAATATCTTAATAAACGTCTGAATATATTATTTTATAGTATAAGTATATGACGTTTAAGTATAATTAAGAAAATCACGATATGACCCGATAATATTTTTATAGAAACATTTCATTACAGAAGCCAAATTATTCTTTCTGAAATCTGCAAACTAACGAATTTTGCAAGTCTTTCATCAACATTTAAGTTTCGTTTCCACTCTAAATAACACAATCCCTAATGTTATTTAATATTAAATTAAACTTAAAATGTTTTTTTTATATCACCAATCTAAAAGAAATGCACAAACTTCCACCACAATCGATGACTACGTCACGCGTGTTCACTTGTTATGTGTATACAAACTTTGTGTCACAAATATTAAAGAGATTAGGAAGCCTTTAGGAGTCAAATTATTCCAAATTATTTGTTTTGTTGTGAAAATTTTAGTGTATTCTTTATTTTGGTGATTGAAGTGTTACTCATTTCAAGTGGGTTTCGATCATGTATAATTGTATAATGTATCTAATTATTACAACTTAGAAATTATTTATTGTTATAGATTTTTAATAAAACTAGATAGTTAGATGTAAATAACTTATCACCTAACGAACTAAATCACAATCTTCCACAAGAATCGTTTGTGTTATGTTCGTTTGGTAATTGAAATTTTCTCAAATGTAACTCATCACAGTTGAGTAAATTACTTAAATGTAATATGAGTATACAAAATGTAGCAAACCCACTGCAAGATTAAAATGTATTTAAAATTATGATTATTTACTTTCAATTAAGTGGATTTATATTTATAAAACGGTTATGACAATGTGCCATGACGTTACAATAACAAGAGTGAAAGTTCCGATTTTCGGAAATAAAATAGCAGACAAAAATGAATAAATCCGTATGGGTGATGTAATGTGGATATAAACTATTCGTTTTGTGCAATTTATATTCCAAGGTTTTAAGTAGAATTAAAGAGCAAACATTAATGATGTAATTACTCTTTCGCATCTAAGCACAAAATAACAAGAGAATTAACTTTTAATTAAAAGAAGTAGGACGGTTATTCCCCTTACCTCACAGTCCCCAATGGCTTTATAATGTTCGATAATCCATTAAATCATATTTGGGAAAAAGAGAAGAAAATAAGCTTAAAGGTAATTCCAACTGTAATGACTACATGCGCTTGTGATCAATATGTTGTTTATATCGGTGGGAATAGAAAGTATTCCGATATCAACAGAAAAACTTTGTTCCGTTGTGTGACAATTCAACCTTCTCTCTAACCCTGCCCCCCCCCTCCATCTTCCATACGTTATTATAATACATTACTAAAAATATGGTAAAATAAAAATAAACATGTGGAACTATAATAAATTCGTAGCACTGTTAAGCGTATTTCTATTTGAAGATAGTCGACGTTCTTGCTTGCATGGTTTTGCTGTACCTGTACCTATCGCCCATATTGGATTGATGTCACATAAGAGCAATCTTACAGTTTATACCATTTTTCTTCTTTATTAATTATCATAAAATTCTGCTCGATGTCTTATTTTAAAGCTCTCATCAGTGCCCATCCAGATTACTTTTCGAATTTTGTTTAAGTAGTTAGTATTTTTCAAAATTAATAATATTAATGTTACAGTTTTTTTTTTCTGATGTTACTAATAAAAAACAAGAAAATCAAAAAAAATCATTTGGATGCGCAATTTTATGATCGATTTTTTTTTTATCACTACTTTATAAAAATGGTTTTATGCCATAACTTATTGTGAATTGTAATATAAATAGAAATATGTACATATAAATATTAACGTTTCAATGTTATGATGGCAGAACATTCATTTTCAGCTGTCAATGCGACAGCAAACAATTCTTTAATTACTGAAATTACAATTTATGTAAAATTCAAACGATCCGACAGAATATTTTTAACTGTAGGTAAATTTAATTTTTACATGAGTTGTAAATTACTTTAAGTTAATATTTTCCTGTGAAAGTGGTGTATTTTTACATATTTAATTTATTTTTAATGGCATGAGTGACATTTCCTGATTTCTATTGACATTTAAACTTATTGAGATGGTAAATTTTAATTTTACATTTACAGTTTTAGCTTAGAAATATTGTACATTAAGATTGGTGTATTACTGTTAAGTCATGATGATGTCAAAGGAATAGATAGATATCTTAGAGTTGGTATTAAATTTCATTGATCACATATTTCCTAAATGGATTTAATAACTAATGAAGCTTTACAATAATTGTGTGTTTATTTGAAGGAACCCAACTGTGACATATTCGTGTATTTAATTAAGTATTGTTGTTGACATAATTCTAAAACTTACAAAACCAAGAAATAAACCATTAGATTCACAGACAACGTTATGTCAGGGTTGTTGCAAGTAATGATTCCCACAGAATGCCTCAGGCGTATTAATTAAGCAGAAACTACTAAACAGAGTCTGGCATAGGCAGTTTGTTGCCTTATACAAATAATGCAAAGACATTTCCTTAACGAAAATGAAAACTTTACACATATCGTACAAATTACTTAAACTTATTAGCCAATCCTTCACTTCATTTGATGTTATAAGAAACATGTAATGTTAGATGAAATGTTACAATATTTATTTCTCTGGAGCTAATAGTTAAGGAGATAATTATACCTTTTTATTTTCTCACTTTCAGTATTGTTTTATAGGTTAAAGATTAAAATGTTGTTATTTTTTTCTCCATTTCACTATTACCGTCTGCAAACAACTATTTACCAGGCAGGTTTACCAGGCAGGCAGGTCATTTATTTCTTATCTGCTAGTTGTCCAACCTCAGAATCTTGTTTTAAGATATACAAATCTCCAACCAATAGAAATTGAGTATTGTTGGACCTAAAGTAAAATAAAACTACAAAAAAAATGGTTTCGTTATGAAATTTCCTAACAATTTGATTTAGTTCAATCATATTTTACTAATATTAAAACCGATCTTTAATGTAAATATAACTGAATTTCAACTAAAATCCTGCTACTGTCTCATATTTGTCATGTAGCTACCAATTTTAATTCCTAAGTTTGACGCTTTAATTTGGTTAACGTATAAAACACGTTTGGTTATCGTTAAACACATTTAAAAAAACTTTTATCAAACAATTAGTTTTTGTTGGACGTTGTCGTACCCTTAAGTAAAAATATTTCAGATCAATTATGTAGCATTTAGAAATATAACACCACTTTCAAAATTAAAATATTTCTTTGTTTACTTCGAAAATTATGTATTGTGTTTTTAACTTCCCAAAGTTTGGTTGAAAGAGTATTTCAAATTAAATCTCGGGGTTTCTTTTTTTTTATTGCCACGCCGGCTAGTTCAATTTTGAACCAAAAGGTAACAAATTAAAAAGATATTTATGAGGCTAACAGACATTTTAAATGTTTTTAAAACTACAAATAAATACCAAACTTTTTAGATTGACCTATATAGAAACTAATTTTACTAGTACAGAGAATTGAATGTGTTATAAATTGGAGACTCAAAAAATCGATTAAAATGTTCTTTTCTCTTATAACTTGTTCCACTTGTGTCAAGAAGTTTTGTATATAGTCCGTTTAATTAAAATTTACATCCTGATTTTATAAATTGGACACTGAAAAGTCGATTAAAATCTTCTGTGCTCTTATGACTTATTACACTTGTCTCAAGGGGGAATTTGCATCCTGATATTATAAATTGGACCCTAAAAAAATAAATTAAAATCTTCTTTTCTCTTATAAACTTATGACGCTTGTATTAAGATGTTTTGTATATAGTCCCGTGAATTAAAATTTGGATTCAAATGTATAGTTTAGGTATTACAAAATGATATAGAACTTAAAGAAACTAAGTTTCATTAAGTATCAGTAAATGAATATAAGATGACACCAGATACGTAAACTATTCTACTCGAAACTAGTGTGAGATTGTCTGTGCTACTTATTTAAATTCTAATCTATTTTAGAATAGAATAGACGTAACAAAACGAAGCCTAAATAATATAACAATAGTAAACCGAGCTCTGTAAAGCAAAAGTGAATTAGAAGTTGAAATGTGACGTCGGTAACTATACATTTGTGTACTATTTATTTAAATAGCTTACACACTATTGTTTAGCTTACACACCTTCCAAGAATAAGTTTATATCTAAATGAACAAATCTCATTTGAGATAAAAATACTATTAATAAATTATGATTATTTATATTTATAACAATTGTAAAAAGACTGCATAATTATTTAAGTGGAAGTTCCACAATGAGGAAATACAATGGCGGACAAAACTCAGTAATAGGATAGCTGTGTTTGATTTAATA
This sequence comes from Aphrophora alni, assembly GCA_963513935.1. Taxonomy (NCBI): domain Eukaryota; kingdom Metazoa; phylum Arthropoda; class Insecta; order Hemiptera; family Aphrophoridae; genus Aphrophora; species Aphrophora alni. The sequence continues at coordinate 29,854,844 of OY740770.1, forward strand.
TGGAGATAAACTATTATCTCCGTACAATTTAACTTCAAGGTTTTAAAGTAAATTAAAATAAATATAACAAATGATATAATTACTCATCCATAATATCTACGCCTGTAATAAAAAGGAAATTAAAATATTTAATTTAAAAAAGAAGAACGGTTATGTACCTTACCTTACAACCCTCAATAGCTTTACAATGTTGCAAAATATCTTTAAACAATATCTATTTTTTTTAATGAGCTTAAACGTAAATTCCAGTTGTAATCACTACAATGACTTAAGATCAAACTCCAGAATCAATTTCGTTGTTTATATCAATAAACATTGGTATATCAATAGAGTGTAAAACAAAACAGCTTTGATCCGCTAGTTTGATTTAATCTGGAGACAAACTATTCGTTCCGTACAATTTAACTCCAAGGTTTAAGGTCCAAACACTAATGATCTAGTTCTTTGTCCGCTTATAAACCTGTAATAAAAATGGAATTAACTTTTAATTAAAAAGAAAGGAACTGTTACGTGACGTGCCTTACCTCAGTTTTATACGTAGCAGAATTTTTTAACGTTTACGGTCATGATATTGATGCAATAACTGGTAATGTTAAACATTGCTTTTACGAATAATTAGTTTTAAAGAATAAAAAATAAGATAAAGACTAAATTTCATCCATACTCAATGCATAGAGACATGTCTAGAATTAATTTTGTTTTATTGTTTAGATCACTAAAACTAGATTATTTTTTAAACGCTACAATGTTAAACAAAACCATTATATATTTAATTAATAATTACCTTATTGGTCTGTCTAAAATAATCCTTACTGGAATGTTGTTTAGCTACGTCAGTTTCGTCTGCAATGAGACATCATCAGGCTTCACACTTGTTACAATTAAGGTAAATACAAAATATAATAAACATTCCAGAGGCTTAAATCAAAATTAACTATAAACCATTGTGTTTATCCTCCGTTTTGTTACCATTAACTGTCCATCTTCCCCCTCCCAGATAAATCATACATATCCCTTACAATAAGATGAAATGTTAATATAATAATAAAAATATTTAATTTACCCCCAAATTTAATTAAAATTAAACAGATCCCCGAAAAATTTCATCTTTGTGTATACATGTATTTCTATTTGTAGTAAGTGGTAATTCTCAGTCATGTTAAACCCTAGGCAACACTTATTTTTAGCCCCCACTTCCCTCTATTCCTTGTCCTAAATTATTTGATAATAGGAAAATACTTGCAATTGAAATTGATACTATAAAATATTCTTAATATTCATAAGGATATATTAGAGTTCAGTTAGAAAATTTTATTTAATTAATTTCTAATTTGTCAGCTACCGCATACTGCGATTTTTGGTAAAATATAAACCAAAATTATATTTTAAAATGTTTTAACTGTACTCCAATATCAAGCATACACAGTTTCCCTCTTGAGCACTAAAAAACATCATGTCCAAGAGATGTCACCTGAGGCAGAAAAAATAACCCTGTAAATATAAAGGCAATTGAGAAAGATGTGGCTACAGATATTGTTGTTTATTTTATCAACTCAGAAATATCACTTTCACTGATGCGTACGAGATCAAACATGCCTGCTATGTTTTAAACAAAAAATAATGAAAGTTTGAAATAATCCTGGAAAATATTTAAAATCATAAACAAATTGAATTTATAAACCTTTTTTAAGTTATTCGAAGTATAAATTTTCTTTAAAGTCAAAATATTTTCTATATTTTTATTATTTTTTAATTGCGTGCCTAACTTAAATTGTTTTGATTTTTACTGATCTGTAAACTAGTAGAGATGGGAAATAAACCAGCTCATTTAAAAATTTACGATTTACATTCATTTATTGTGTTTAAGGAGGAGATAATAATGCAGTCTTAGCCTAAAGATAAGTACATTAGGCTTAACTTATTACTAGCCATAATGACGTAGCGATAGGATGTATAATTAAATAATGTGAGATGCATTTTGTGGTACCAAGTCATATTTAAATCTTATAATAATAAATTATCTTGTATTAGAAAAAATAATTAAAACAATAACGTCTTTCACTAGGTGTATACCCTGGAATGTCCGGCGGAGTACTTGATTGTTGTTATTATTTTTTGTGTTAGTGTAAGTGTTATTGTAAACATTTTAATGTGCGACGAGTTCTTCTGAGTGAACAATTAAATGTATATCTGATAAAGGAGATACAACTCTGAAACATGTCATAATTTAGAAATCGACTGAAGTCATAAGACCAAAAAGAAGGTAAAAGAAGGTATGGTATGGGCCATAGAAGGTAATTTATAAAAAATAAATTTTATTCAATATCCTTTCCAAAAAGTAATTTAAAAAACCAGTTGCACATTAAATGCGTGTTTATCATAAGGATACCAAAAGTGAAACCTTCCTGCATTTAACTAACATTATAATTATTGTTATTTACATAATATGTTCCTAAAATTAAAAATTCTAAGTTAAACAATCCAAACCTCAGACGATGTTATGTTGTCTCAGTGTGTTGAAAACTGTCATTCGCACACGGAATGCCTTGGGAGTCTAATTGAGCAGAACGTCAAATCCTGATTCTGTCATCGGCAGTTTTCTATCTTGTACAAGTGCAAAGCCATTTTATAACGGAAAGGGGAAGTTTACCCTTTAGTATTACGTAGAATTAGACATATTTAATTAATTTAATTGACAAAATTCTTAAAACTAATTATTCCATCTTCCACATCATTACTGTTTAGAATAGAATAAAAATTTTAAAAGTTTGATGAAAAAATTAAAAAATATATTTTTATAATTTTCTCTCGTGATAAGAAACTTTAATAAACGAAGGTTGTATTATATGTTGATATTATTGCTCTCGGTAATAAGAAGTTTCTGCTATTTCCTTTACAATCATTAGTTTAGTTTGTTTACTATTTTAAACGATTTATTGATTTTTTTTTTTTAACTATTCTCCATTGTATTGCATGACTATAAGAAAAAATACATAAGAAAAAATAGCAAAGAACGATTACTGACAGAATTCTATATTAAAACAGTCGATGAGTAGCAAAACGTTATAACCTAAACCTACTTGCAACAACAAAACGAGAAGGATCTTAACATTATAGCAAGAGCATAACGAACTCTAATGGGAAGGAAAATCAGAAGTACAAATGTGTATTGAACTAATTTTAAAATATTCCTTCTTTCATAAATTAATTTATATGCGTATATAAAATATAACACATCCAGTGATTTAACACAGTTATTATCTTGCTTTTAATTACGTTATAACAAGGTTATGCCAAGACTTTACCATTTATAATAGTGAAAGTTCTTTGCGGAAATAGCATGGAGGACAAAACCAAGTAAAGTTGATTTATTGTGGTGATAAACAGTTCGTTTCGTAAAATTTAACTTCCAAGGTTTTAAGTAGAATTAAGGAGCGCACACTAATAATATAATCACTCTTGCGTGTCTAGGCCTAAAAATAAAAAGGGAAATAAATTTTAATCAAAAGTAATACACGGTTATTTATCTAACCCACACTTCAATGAGATAAATCCCTTAAGATTTAATGTTCTGGAAATTTATTCAATAATTTGTAATGTTTCACAATGCTTTTAAAACGTATTTGATTTTTAAAGAATAAAAAATATGCTTATAAGTAAATTGAATATGTAATACATAGGAAATTAATGTCTAGGATTAATTTGGGTTCATAGGTCACATTTAATAACTCCCCCAATTAATAATATCATATTCTCTTCGTATATTTAATATGTGTTTTAAGAAGTACACACTTGATTCAGTACCTACAAGATCAAATTTAGAAGTTATCTCTAAATTGCTCCGTATGTTTAGTGTATATATCATACAGTTTGGCCTAAAGATTATCATTATACAGAAGATTTTTGTTTTACTTTCCAGAGTTTACATAAATCATACAAAATATTAAAATTGTCTTTCTTATATGTCTACAAAGTGATAAAGTAAATTTTCAGTTGACTTTTTATAATTGTTCTCCTTTTTTGTTTGAGAACTTTTTGATCGATTTCACCAACTAGTTTCTTTTAATAGAACGTTAAAATGAGGTATCACTCACAGGTATTTATATTTGAAAAAGCTAGCTTCCACGTCCAAAGTCCAAAGGACAGAGCTACCAAACTAACCCTAATTGTACCCATCATCACAAATATCGAATGTCCAAACAGAATTTTGATATCGCCAACAAAAAATATATAACAGTGTGACGGGACTTTTGGTATATTCTATACAGTATATGCCTTTAATCTCAATTTCGTTACTTTCTTCTCACACAAATTCATTATTCTTTGTAAGATAATAATGAGAGGCTGCAATCTTTAATTAATTGATTTTATATCAAATATGCGTTTACGTAAACTTTTTTCATTCTTAGCTTTTTTTCATTCAATCGACACACAAATATTAGTAGTTACATTGAGTTTACAATAATACTTTGGTTGTTAAATAATTTCCTCCTGGTTTCAATTATGATGATTGCTGATTTATTTTCATAGTTATTTCAGTTCAAAGAATTAAAATAGATTAAATAATAACTCTATCTATCGATTTTTAATTATATATAAGCTACTTCTTGTTTTTACAAACGAAATTTAATAATGATTCAAATTTGAATTATAGAGGCATGATTTTAATCTGATTAAACAGATAACTGATTTGTATAAATAATTAACCACCAACAACATTTTGATTCAGTGACTAAAGTTTAAATTATAGTCACCAAAGAACCACACGAAAGAGAGAAAGAGATTTTATTTTATTTTAAATCAATCTTTAAGTAAAACAAGCTAGCCAGGGAAGTAAATTAATTAAATTGGTCACATGATTACTAAAATAAATTAAGTAAAAGAAATTACAGTAAAATTATTTAATTTTAAATAATAATTTACCATTATAAATAATTCAGACTAATAACCATTTTCATACACGCTTTGTTTCTTTTTTTTATATTGTTAAGGAAGCAGTGTATAATCTTATTAGATTGTGTTTAATTGTCATTGTGATTTATTTAAGTATTTTCATTTGTTTAGGTTAAGAAATATTGCAGTTATTTCATTTGTTAAATTAAGGAATTAGACTATTGCTGTATTTAGATAAGTGCATCCTTAGCAAATCAAAATTAAATTAAGATTAATTGTGAAAAATTATAACAATAAAATTTAAAAAAAGAGATTTTAACAATAAAGTTCATTTGCATTAAAAAGTCAAGTGTGTCTTCGTTATAATAAATATATATATAATATTATATATTATATATTAATCTAATAATAATAGTTTCATGTTATATGTTCTACTAGTTGATATTCCCCATGACACAGGTAACATATGCCATCTAGTGCGATATTACGAAACTACACTGAGAAGGCAGAAGATGTGAAGTAATAAATTTGAAAATCTGTTACCGGTAATAATTATTTAATATTTAACTACATCAAATATTACTAATTTTGATTGCTTAGCATTGTCTTTTTCTATTCCTTAATCAATTATGATTTATTAAAACTTCATACATTTCTATTCTAAATATTATAACGTTAATTCCTTCAAACTTTGTTGCTGACATGTGCTGCAACTAACAGTAAAATTGAGAATTATTTCGAAACACTATTTTTAACATCTATAATCACAACTAAAATACAAACATTAAAACACTTGATCGCTAACCATTAATAATTTTAACAATATATTTTATTTTTTGTAAATACTTTTTTTTTATTCCTGTAAATTACCCTCATATTACAGTATCTACCTAAATTTAAAATTTGTGTGTAAGATATGTGTGATATATTATGTATAGACTTGTTGTTTTTTCTTTCTCTTAGTGTTTTTTTTCAGAATTTATGGAAAGACAAGGAATCTAACATTTTAAGATTGATTGTATTCTTATGCAATAGACGACTTTCATTTTCCTTTCTAATTGAAAATTTTGATAGTTTTGTTTTAATATAAACATCAAAAATGCTAAAAAAAAAAACTAAGACAATTTTTATCTATTTTATTGCAACTAATAATTAGATAAATAAAAACATTTACTGTATTTGTATTTTAAATGTTTATTTAATACAATACTCCTGTTTCTATTCATCTCTTTTTTCATAAAAAACTAAACCATAGATATTCATCTTGATCTCAAACCATTTTAATATTTCACAGCGGGAGTTGTGTAAAAAATAAAATATACCATTTATGTCAGAAATTAACTTTGTATAGCCTATCAAAATCCAAACAAAAAATAAAACAAAAGTATTGTTGAAAATATGAGAGTTATGATGACAAAAATCAACTAAAATGTATGTGGAAGAACATGAAACTCTGATTTTTAAACTTACAATATTTCAACTTTTAAAAGAATGTAAACGGTTCATTTAACTTTAACAAAAATTTATGGGATTTTATATACAGATTTTAGGGGAATTTAAGTTTTAGGTTTTGGTCTCACATCAGATACCATAAAATTTAGGTTATCCAAAAACCATATAATAAATATGTGGCCAAAAATGTCCACTTACCATTAAAACAAGTCTCTTTAATTAGGATGTAGAGCACTGCACAAATATTAGACAGACATTATCCCAAAAATATCTATTATTGATTTGTTGTTATCTAACATTACTTTATCTGCAGTAATTGTAATGGTGCACAACATATGAACTTACTTTAGGGGGAAGATAGGTTTCATACCTTTGTACAGAATTTCATAAAAATCGTTTTAGTCAATTTTGAAAAATTCAAATTTATTATTTTAGTTTAACGTTACTATTTAGTACCCCAAATGTTAAATTACATAAAAAATAAATTTATAATACCTTGAGATATTCCCAAAATATGCCCACATGCCAAATTTTAACAAAATTATTACAATAGTTTGGATTTTAGCAGTGCACAGTTAAGACATCATTTCAAAATAAGTTTTATATTTCAGAAAAATACAAAATTGATACTGTCTTGAAAAATTTAATATTGATTCTTTTCTTTTTAACTCTTACAAAACTTCACTTGAATTGAACAACACTCCTGAAAATATTTTTCTACAATATACAATTTCACCAAATGAATGAATATACAATAACCATTTTATTTGTGCAATCCAAATACAAGATGATGTTTCAATGACTAAGTCATCATCCTCAAATGTTACATCAGTATAAACTTTTACCGCCACCACGAGTCTAATGAGTTTCCACAAATGTAGCTCTACTATCTCTCTACCTTGATGTAAGAAAGTTAAAAGTCAAACCCTGCTTTAGAGGTGCCAACAACCAACAATTATTTTCTCAGAATTAATTAATATTTATAGTTGAGAAATATTTTATGTTACTTGTTCTTGTCTAATTATTTTTGTCTGCTTAATTTTAATATTTTTGTGCCTTGTGTATTAAATTGTTTTGTTCAAATCAAATGTATTTTTTATTAAAATAATTTTGTTTTAAATAATAATGACTTAGTTATTTTCATCTAAACTACAACATTCACACTATATTAAATATGTTAATATATTTGAAATTTGCATGTTAAAATAAATATAATATATGATGAGTTATATAAAAATGAGTGGAAAACAAAAAATTACAATATTTTCCTTCCTTTTATTTTTTAAAGGTAAGGTATAATTCTATTTCTAAGGCAACTATAAAATCAGGATCAGTATTTTTTTTAAATCTATGAAATAAATTTAATCAAATTTATTGAGAATAAAAAATGTAATATTTTAGCCATGAAATGTCACATGATAAAGATTATAGTAAATTTGAAATAAAACATCCCACAAGGGTATGAAATCTTAATTTAATAAAATTAGCTTGAGATACAAGCTAAATATTTACAGTCTAAATTCTTCTTTTTTTTACTTGAAAAGTAATGAATATGACGAATTTTTATTTTCGGATACACTATAAGCTTTTTTAAATGAAGACAATAATTTTAAGCTCTTAAATAACTTTTTTCTACTCCTTATATTATTCCTTACAGGAATTTTAGCAGACACTCTCCTATCACAGTTACTACTAATTTCAAGAAACTATTTATTTAACTTTTCTGAAATATTTTACTATAATTTCTTTTATCTACCAGCTTTATTTTGAAATTTGAATCATGTCAGAAATTACATTTTAGCGCTTGTTACTTTATACATAATCTGGCTGGGAACTATCTCAAGGAAGGGAAAAAATAATGGAGATTAACTGAGGTTTGATCTATTAATAGAAGTACTTATCATATCTGGAAATATCCAAAAATAATGGATAATGAATTAATGATTAAGTGTTGCTATGTCATATTATAAAATATTCTTATAAAAAATGTGGTTAATTTAATGTCATACCTTTTGTTAAAATAGATAAATAGTTACACCTATTATATTATGGCAGTATTCCTTTCTGCTTGAATGTATTGTACATTAATTGATTTTAGTACATTTTTCTCCCACTCCTCACAACATCTAGTGAGATGTTTCAGATGAACTCCATTTCAAAAGCTATTTACATACATAAAAAGAGTACATAAATAACTTTTGAAAATTAAGTTCATCGGAAACATATCACCAAAAGTTAAAATAATGGTTATGACAAAAGAAAGTATTCAAATCAAATACCTATTATTGTATATCAACTGTAATTGTTTATATTCAATACCTATTATTGTTGATATAACAAACAGCTATTGTATATAAACTGTAGTTGTTGATATTCAATACCTATTATTGTTGATATAACAAACACCTATTATTGTATATCAACTGTAGTTGTATAAAATTTTAAATTGTAGGATTAGAAATTTTAAATTCTGTTTAATAGGTCGCAATCTTGTATTGATATGAAATACATTCAATATAATGCTATTTCCTTGAATAGAAATGTATTTAGGTTTGAATTTAAATCTACTAAGCTCCAAACAAATAGAATATTTTTGCATTGAACAATTAAAACTGATGTACAGTTTCCTTTGTGTAGGCTACATATACTAGTGATCAGCTTATATTACACATTTGTTCGAACAAATGAATATTCAGTGGAATGATTATAGTATATAATATTTGTCTATCAGTATATTTATCTATATACTGAGTTATCTATTTATACTATTTATCTATATTTATAGTATATTTATCTATAATATACTATCAGACAAATGTATGGTCTAGAATTAATCATGTATTAACATCTTAATATGCAAAGACCATGAGCTATATAGACTCTTTGACAATCTCTCACTGTCTGTTAACGATAAATTACAAAGACTGAAGTGGTATAGACATGTAAGATGTATGGATGAGAGTCAACTAGTAGCAAGGATTTTTAGTGGCTCTTTGTTTAGTGGGTGAGTGAGACACAGGTCAAAGTGAAAGACGTGGTTGAAGAGAATATGAGGAAGACGAACCACCACTCATCCACTTCAGGGATGATAGGCATCAAAGCTGGTGAAAGCCAGGGACTTCTTTAGTCTATAATGATGGTCAAATAATGAAAATATATAAAAAAAGTTAGAACGACTTGTAACATAATCCTCATTTGAAAGAATGTCCCTATAGATTCTTATAAAATATGTTTCTACTAGGAGTTCTGACTTAAAGCACTCAGGAGTATCCTTTAGCCTTACATGAACCATAAAGGAATATCCTGTACTATAACAAGAGTTTATCTGGATTAAGCCATTTTTAAATTGGAATAATATACTTTAATGTATAAAGCACTTTCCTTCCAAAGAAATTAACTTAGATTTGAATTTTATCCTTCTAATTAAAAATTATTGTGAAACTAATAGATATTGGAGAACGAGAAGTTGGCCCTAAAATTTGAGAAATAAATAAAAACAATATCCAAGAGCTAGTACTAAATTAGTACCAATCATTACAACAACAAAAAACCAGTATTAATATCCTTAAGTCATGAATAATTAAATTTTAATAAAATTGTTTGCAAACTTTATTAATTTTCATCTGAATATAAATCTGACAGTGTTATGATTGTATGATTTATTGCCCAATTAAATACCAATAGTTGAAACAAAAAATATAATTGACATTAAGAAGTAATTGACTGTTTTCACAGCACAGTACTTTCCAATTTCTTCATTAAAAACTGTTATCAAATTAAAACTCATCAAATTTAAAAACATAAGTGTTATAATTTTCATTAATATTGTTCATTAAATAAAGCTAATCAAGACAAACCTATATTATGTTCAAATTTAGCACTCAAATATACACGATATGTTTTAGGATTCATTAAAAATATATACAAATAGATACAAATATACAAATAAATGCATATTAATTTTGAACTACTGTATCTTTATTTCCACCACGTTCCTAAGTGATTTTCACCAAGTCTTAATTATTCTAGGCGACAAGTACCCATTCTTTAAGTAATGCTTTTTATTATTGTATTTTCACTCTCCTTATATTTTCAACACAATTCCATGACAGATTTAGTCTGAAATTAAATCATTCCATGAGACACCATCCTATGTCAAAATTTTTTATGTTTTTTTTTTTTATTCTCTTAAGAAAATCTTTTTAATTTGAAAAATAAACAGATCTTAACTAAAAGATAACACATACTTACCTCTGTACTCAAATGGGTTAAAAATATTCTCTATAACTCAGAACAAGCTTCTACTACTTAAATGTTAGAAGCTTAGCCACTTTAAATAGAAATTTCCTTCTATAATTCAATGTGATTAGTTAACCTCTATAATTTGGCATTGTGGAGTGTAAAGAAGTGCATGTTACAACTTACATGCTTCCACTTCTTTGTCATCCAATCCAGGATATTGTTTTCAATATACCGAGTGTCCAACAAAGAGGTCACTTTTTTCTTTAATACGCTGGACATATGGAACACTCTACAAACTTGACACTTTATAGTTATGTTGTTTTGTCTCTTCCCTTGTTTTGAGTTACCAAGTTTCGTCTGTGTCATGTAAGTCATAATAAGCTATTTATTGAATATTTTGTTAGCCTGGGTTGATTTACTACATGTCATAATATCAACATAGTGAATAATACATTTGTAACTAAATAACTTTTTTTTCCCTTTGTTACTATCATTATATATAATATCTAATAAGAAATTACACTCTCCACTATATATAACCCTCAAGGCTTTACCATAGTGAGTACATAGTGAGTACTTAGCAATCTAAGTAATCTTAGTAATGATGAGAGCTGAGGGATCCTAGCTAGATTTATACTTACTTTTCATTACATAATCTTGGATTAGATCCCTCTCTTTCGTTTTTCCTATCAGGTCTCTATAAACCAACTCCTCCTCTCTTCTGACTCTGATACTATTAGACTATTTAAGGACTAGGTATTTCATCTTATTTCCTTTAAAATTTATTATATATATATATATATATATATATATATATATATAAAGGTGAGATGGCCGAGAGGTTTTTCGCCACTAAACAACAAGAGTTATGTATATTGTAAGAAAGTTGTTTAGTATTCTCTAACACCTCAAAACTTTTTGTATTTTCTCCAAACTTAGTATGATAATCGATGTCATAAAAGATCTCAGGTAAATTTATAACCCAGCAGTTTACTAGTACAATTAAAAAAGGCGAGAGATTAAAATATTTTTAACAAATCATATTTTATACCTATGTTAGTTTAAAAATTGATTTTGCATGTAAAAGAGTATTGAACACATTTAAAATATATTTTTAAATTACTTTGAGATTTTTTTTTTTTAATAAATAATCAATTTAGTTGAAATTGTTCCATTGCATTACTTGTAAAATATTAGTATTATTGATATGACATAAGAAATTATTTTACAAACATGTTCTTATTTAGCAGAAAAATCAATTTACTAGTTGTTATTTACCTATAAGGTTGGCTTAGATACTAATTTTATTTTTGAATTAAAAAAACAAAGGTTTTTGATGAATAACAACACACTAAACATTTCAAAATAAACTAGTTGGACTCTGAAAGATGTTTTTATTATAACCATTGTATTATATCCAGTTTTAAGGTTAAAAATTATTTTAAAACACTAACAAAATTCTTACAACTTCCCATGATTTTAAAATAAAAATGTTTTATTGGAAACAATTAATTTTACCAGAATTTTGTCACACATTTTATTATTTCCAGTATTAAGGTTATAAATGATTTTAAAATGTAAGTTGTTGTTTTATAGTTTTATATTAATTAAAATTAAAACTCTTATGGAAAATAAAATTTTGAAACTTTACTGATAAAAATTAGGGATTTTAAATGACGAATTAATTCAATCAGATTTAAAATAACAAAAATATTGATTTAACAACAAAATCCTTAACAAATTTACATGTAAGAATATGATTACTAGTTTTATTATTATTATTATTATTATTATTATTATTATTATTATTATTATTATTATTATATATATATATATATATATATATATATATATATATATAAGATATATTTCAATTGCATGACTATTGAAAACACTTTTTCTGCAATGATTGTGCAGATTTAATATTATTTTTAGTAAAATTTAGGGTATGTGAAAAATATCTGTATTACCAATTTCTATAACATTTTTTGATTTAGTCTGATCTCAGCCTTTAGAACAAGGGATGTTGTTGTGTCTGTATATAGGTCCATTCATATATAGACAAATTAATTTAAGTTTCTCCATGTCTAAAACTAGTAAAATTGTTTATCAACATAAAAATATATTGATTATTGGGGACAGACCAGTACACAACAATGAGAAAACTGTGAATAAAAAAGCAGCTGATGTCTGTTTCCAAAACTTTAAAAAAGCAGACCAAATGGATAAGAAGAAAATATTGCTGCAATAAAAAAAGAAGCTAGTTCCAATTTTTCAAATATTACTAAAAAAATGTAAGGCAGTTTGCATATAGACCTAGGTCTAAATTAGAAGGTGCTGATAACTTAAAAGAGATTATCATTACAGTAATGGTGTAATAAGTGAAATATTGAAATACAAATAAATTAAATATTTTAGACTTTAAATATTATATCTAAAATTTTTAAGTAATTACTTTGTTTGTAACTGTTTTACTGAATAACAATATTCATTTTCTCCATGATGTTTAGTTATCCTAACTAGAAAAATGGAACTATTTGGGAGAGCCTTAGGTAGACGATTCTAAACCTACAAACTAGCAAAACATTTGTGAATGTTATAAAAATACACTGGTTCTCTCCATATTCAGTCTCATCAACCACTTTTGCTCTTTCTGTAAATTATCACGCCCCATTTGGTGTTGTATTCAATCAGAATAGTCCAAGCACAATAAACTAGTTATGTTAAAAACTGTTATTTAATTCTGTAGTTTAAAAAAACATGTCCCGGTTTCACGGCTATTTTGGTAAGTACCTATCTACTATATTTGATTTTTAATGTGTTTTCTTTGGGTAACTAAGTGCCAAACAATTGACAAAAGGAAATTAATATCTAGTCTACTTATTTCTGATTTTACTATAAATAAAGAATTTCACTTCAATTGTATTTTACATTTATTGTAAAACAATATGTATAGGATTATATACAATGGTTTTTAGTTTTATTGCATGAAAAGAATTCATAATAGTAAAAGTCGGTTTAAAAAACTATTTTTGAAAATAAATTAAGAACACTGAATGAAGATAAAAATAAATAAAATCTGAATTGTATTTGTAACAAAAAAGTCATTATCACTATTTACTAATTGGCTAAATTGGAACTGAAGTATTTTAAAATAGTTTGATCCTTTTAATAACATAAGTACGTGACTTGTTTTGTTTCACATTTAAGACACTTGTTTACAATACATTTCTAAAATCACAATGAACAGTTAGTGCTGGTAAACAATATTTTAGTGTGAATCAATTCACAGATGTCTTATATAAAAAAAAATAAGTTAAACAAATAAATACACACCTTCTTTTTACAGCCTCTTTCTCACTTTCTATATATATAAATAATAATATATAACGATGTATAAGTATAATCATATGTTCAAATTTTTCACATTTTATAAAAGTCTATTTACAGTATTTAAAACTTACACAGTACACATGGTAAATGTCCACCGTCCCTTGACTACTGTCTTTACTTTAATTACAAATATGTTCTTCTTTTGTATATTGACAAACTTCACAGTCAACTCTACAACACCAAAAGAAACGACACTTGCACTTTTCTTCAACATCTCGAAGTCTTGTTTGGTAACCACGTCCACAGCATAACAAACGGCAACCATCTAATCCAAGACTACCACGGTTACATAGGCGACCTTTTGTCCCTAAAACTCTCAATCTAAAAAAAACATTAAATTTTCTATCAATGATGTACATAATATACTCATACAAAATTTAAATAATAATTTAATCTAAAATGAATATAAAACATTAAACAATAATCATTATTAAATATATAAACATTAACAAACAAATTTTTTTTTTACCTCCGCAACTTTTATGTATTAAATAGCCTAGTTATTAACATCTTGTTATTTTAGCAATAAAATTACATACCTACGTAATATAATCATTACATAATACAATGACAATACTTTTTTTTACATTATACAATGTATTAATTCTATAAGTGAACAAAATAAATTAAAACTTTTTAATTTCATGAAGATCTAAAACTTTTTTCCTATTCAAGACAAAAACTTGGTTCATATTTATTTAAATTTTCAACAAGGAATCTACAATATCAATATAATAGCCCTACATGCTTTTAAAAAACAAATTAAGATTTTTAAATACCTACATAAAATATGCAGGCTATTTGTTCTTGTTAAACATCACATCTTAGAATTTAGGCTTAAATACTGATGTTTCTTTTCTTTTGAAAATAATATGTATGTTTTTTTCATTATTTCTTTTATTAACTTCGTTCATTATAAAACAAATAAATTATGCTCTTACCCTACAACTTTGTATATTCAACCCCTCCCCACCTTTGTCTATCACCCAAAATATTTCATTATACTCTATTTATTTCCTCTTGCTTTCGATAAAAACAAATGTATAGCATCATTATAATAAAATACATCTTATTATTTTAGATTTAAAAACAATACAACAAAATCAAACAAGTTGGTCTAGGAAAAAATGCCAGTTTCAGATGGCAATTTTTTTCAACTTACCCTATCCTTATGTCTACAGAAGTAACTTTTATTATGAGGAATATGTATATATACTTCATGTTATGTCCTAATGATCTCTTAAACTTATAATGTAAATAAGTTATTTCCAAAATGTACATACAATGTAAAGTTAAAACAGCCAATTTCTTAAATGGATCTTAACAAGGCTCACTACAGCTCAAGTGAGCCATTATTCTAATTGCTTGCTTTTGTAAACAAAAGACCTTTTGGTTCATCTGTTTATTAGAGTTCCCCCAAAAAAGTGATCCCATAATTAAGATAGGATGAGAAAAGAGTAAAGAATGGTTATTTTAGAATTTATTAGGACAGAACTGAGTCCTCAGCAAGAAAACCACTGAGCTGATTTATTTTACAAACCTCATTTATATGTTCTCCACACATTAAGTTATTATCAATAGTAATCCCTGCACATTTTATGGAAGTGTTTGTTCACTTTCACTAGAGGTGTTATTTATTTACAACTTGTTGGTGAAATAAACAACGGCATATGCTGTCCCTTGATGCATGCTAAAAGAGAGTATAAAAACAAACCACAAAGGAGTAAGATTTTTTTCTTTTTTTTTTAGTGTGAAAACTTATTAATATTATTTCATAAAAACATTAAAACATATTTAAAATCCAAAAACTTTGTTTTTATTTACGTTTAGATTTGTTTTAATGTGTGATATTCTTATAAACAAGGATATATACATAGGGAGTAAAAAAAATGTACTCCGAAGTAAAAAGTCTACATAATCTTTATACAAATTTACAAGTCCTGTAAATGATGCTTCGTGACCTGTTTGTGGCTGACCTATTGCTGATGAACATGCTACAACTGATCATGAAAATGCTCCTGTTAGTGGACTTGATACTTACTGCCATGTCTGTGGTAGTGATGCTATAAGTTATTCCACAGTTATTCATTCAAATACTTCTAAAAGTCATCCAGTTCCCCCTCCACTGTGTTGCATCAGGATAAAAGAAAATGTTGTATGGAATGTGTGTATCATACAGAACTACAAAAACTCATCCTTATAACATTATACTAAACTATTGGATGTAAGAGGAGCAGCTAAAACTACAAAACAGGCTTGAAGTGCTGGAAACTTTTTTTTTCAGATTTAGTGTTACACGACATCAATTTACCAACCAAAAATTGACTAAAATGAGTATACAATACTCAAGAGGCCGACAGGATTGTCCTCTAACTGATGAAACAGAATTATCTGCATTATTATGACTGATGGACATCATAGAAATTTAAAAAATCATATTTATTTGGAAGAGTTTTGGGATATAGATGGAACAGCACCTGAAATTTTCATTTGTACTATATCCCAACTAAGATTTCTATTGTTATCACAGGCGCTAAGATTTGACAATGAGACTACATCACTGAAAGAAGGAAAATTTATAACTAGCCTCCATTCTTGGTATGTTTTATGAATTTCTAAAACATGTGGTAAAATTTACAGCATAGAAAAAAACATTATTGTAGATCAGATAATGGAACCCTACAACTACATATTCTTACATATTTTGTGTATTAATTATATTCTGCATTTTAAAATGATTTAATTCATTCATTTGAAAACATATGTAAATAGTAATTAGATATTAATTCAATAGTAATAATAATGTTTTTGTTTGTAAAAATAAAATGGTACGTACGTTTCATTTCGTTCACAATAATCTGGTGATTCTTCCATATACACTAATTCAGTCCGATTTGGCTGCTTGTGTTCTCTAACAGCTGCCTTTAATTTGTTGTGCTTACTACGACCTCTATCTCCAACCATTTTGACATAGGAAGCTCCTTCATATCTTGAATTTAAGATATCTCCAATAATTCGGAAAGATGGTAACTTACGCCAACAAACTCGAACACTACATGATCCTGACATACCATGACATTTACACACTCGTTGCATCTGAGATCGTACTAACTATAACAAAATCAGTATGTGTATACATATATTAAATTTTATTTGTATATTATTACATTAAAAAGTATTATTACATCATAAACTGTATATGATAAGTTTGCCTAACATAAATGGATGGACTGGTTGAATAATATTATAATAGTTTATAAAAACATAAAGAAAATTTCATAGTATTTAACATGTTTATTAAACATAGTACAAATTTATAAATTAATTAATTAAAACATATTTAAAATTATATTCTCCAGTATTTATTAAATATTATTCAAAGATTTTCCATAAATAAAATTATCAAGAACTTTTATAAATGTTAAGCATCAAAAACAAAAATAATTAACATATCATACTAATACATTGGAATGATATCGTTTTCTTCAATCAGACAAGTATGTTTAAAATATTTACATTGAAAGCAAATCAACAGTCTGGGCAAGACTTTTTCTTTATAATGCCATAATTGAAATTTGTAGAATAACTTGCTTACAACTCTAAGTGTAAATTTGAATATGAATAAATCAGAAGCAAATATGTGCAGTGTATGTTTGTTATTTAAAAATATACTTTAAAGTTATGACCCAATAATTGCTTCTATTTCTATTTTCAAACACTGTTTTTTGTAGAGTTTACACTTTAGATGAATAAACCATCTGCTGTTCACTACCACTCGGTATTACCACATGGAAAAGATCACATCTCAACATTGGCATCTATTGTAAGAACAAGTTCGCGAGAACAATGTAGTTGTATTGTCACATATTTTTATTGTTCCATGGGTTCGTAAGAATTTAATAAAGTCCAAATCTTGCTTCAGATTGGGTTAGTTAGAACTCATGCACCTTTATTATTTCATTGGAATTTGTAATATTTCGGTTGGTTACAAAAAACAAAGGAAATCTGAATTGACAGGTAAGAAATAAATTGTTTTGACATTATAATGTATTTTACTTTCTCTAAAAATATCTTTCTTATAAATTCTATCTTCTCAGCTCCAATGAATTGTCAATGCAGCTATGTTATGTTGTTGTACCTACAATACATCGTACGGTGTAACTACCTAAATATGGGGACAGAAAACTTACATTATCTATAAACATATTTATTTACGGTCTTGGTGATTATAAAAATATATTTTTAAAACACTCAAAATTTGTCCATCTATTATTGTCAATTAATTGCCAACATTTATGCTATGCCTTATGAGCTAAAATATGAATTTATATAATATGAATTTGCCGTAATTGTGAAAATTAGGTCATTGCATAGACAAAAAGGCTAAAAAACTTTAAGGTGATAATAACCAAGAGGTCATTTTAAATAACAAAGTAAAAAAGAAAAATATATTAATAGAAATAGGTCTCATGAATATACATCACATATACCAAAAATATTATTATGGCGTAGTTTACTAAATGTAGTATTATCTATTCATAGAAATATACTTTTGTCAGATTAAAATTCAATGTGCATTTATAATAAATTAACAGTTGTACAAATTTCATCTGCTTTCACAATTCAATTAGTGGTGGATATACATAAATAAAGTGGTGTGATTTCAATAATTCATACGAAGACAGTAGAGAAATATTGTGGTGTTGTATTGGTATCTCTGATAGTCTATAACCCAAAAGTTTGCAGCAGTTGTAACCTCAAAATTATTTCTTGCATTGTTGTGGTAGTGTGTTTTGTGTTTTCTGGAGTGTTTTGTGTGGAGTGTTTTACTATGTTTTCTAATAAAGAAAAAGCAATGTGTGTTTTGTTGCTGGCTGAATTCAAGTCTGTAATTTCAGTGCAAAGTGCAATTCTATATCAATGGGTCTGTTAATTAACAGACACAATTCACCCATATGGAGATCTGGATATGGATTTCGCATACAAGTTTTGTGAAAATATGTGACTCACCTAAAGTTAATATTTGGTGAAAAGTGTTGAAAAATCGTCTGATAGGGCCTATCTTCTTTGCTAAAAAGACAATTAATGGAATTGTGTATCTCGATATGTTAATCAATTATTGTTTTCCTCAGCTGGACGAACCCGAAAACATTGAAACAAACACAGACACTTTGAATGAAAAATTTGGACATTGATGGATAGGCTGGCAAAGACCTATACGCTGGCCTCCAAGGGATCCAAACCAGAAACCTTGTGATTTCTTCTTGTGGGGTACATCATAAACATTGTTTATCAAGAAACATTCATAACCTAAATGGCTTAAGGAACAGGATTAATGAAGCAATTATTGTCTGTTAACAAATACATGTTAACTAACATTTGGGCAGAAATTGATTATCGATTGGACATTTGCCGAGCGACTAATCACGCACATATCAAAATTTATTAGTTATGTAATAAAACTGTTGCAGGCGATGATTTAGATAAATAAACAACATCAGCTGTAAGTAATTCTGTATTAATTTAAATCATGTTCAAAACAACGCCATTCTTTTATGATAACCCTATATAAAGCGTGAGCTAATATTATATGAGTTGCAAACCAATATTCTCTAAGTTTTAACATAATTGTGTGAGCTTCTAGTTATTAATAAACGTCAACAATATACGTATCTTGATATTCAGTATTATAATGATACCAAAAAAATTACATATTGCATCATAATTTTTTGTTCTAAAAAAAACTTATTCAATAACTAAGTATATAAATACCGGTACATAACAAAATAGTAAATCCAATTGATATTCATGAAAGACAATAGGTAAACACAGTTTGCAAAATCAACCATATATCTTAAATGTTAAACTTCCAGATATCTTTTTGGTGTTTTGGGGTTAAGATTTAATTCACTTCTTTTTTTTAACAATCAATATAAATAATACTCTACAAATTAAATTTAAATTTATCAATTCAGTTAATAAATTATCCATAACAGATAACAAATTATTTACTTCTATTATTCTTGCAATACTTACTCTTCTGCCAGCTTCATTATTGTGAAGATTCATTAAACCAAAAGGAGTATCACGCTTTTCTTTAGAATCAACGAAATCTCGACTAAATTTAACTCCATATTGGATATCCTATAAAACAAAAAAAGTATATATAATTTGACAAAATATTAAAATTCTTTTCCTTTTGGTAAAATGTATTCAAAGTAGAGTAAACATTTTTTTTATAGGTTACATTATTGATAATGAAAGCAATCAATACTTTTTATTGAAGGAACTTCATTTTTGTACAAAAATAAGACACCTGGCAATCTCAAAACAAATACAGTACATAATAAAACAGGTATTTATGTTGATATTATGATTTTATTTAATGAAATTATATTGTGTGTAAATTTGTTTTAGAAACAGTTTGATTTAATGTGAAATGATATCACCAGTTTAAACAAAAAACCTCTCTTTAATGTAATAGCAGATATTTCTTGTTGAAACTCCATATTCAAGGATAAAATAAAGCAAAAGCTTAAAGTTTCAAAAATTTTATTAATATAAATGAGCTACAATTGTTTCGCCTTGCGGCATCATCGCAGTGCCTGATGATGCCGCAAGGCGAAACAATTGTAGCTCATTTATATTAATAAAATTTTTGAAACTTTAAGCTTTTGCTTTATTTTATCCTTTAAAAAACCTCTCTGTTCACGAAGTTGTATTGAGAGTCTTACCTGATCCAAGGACTCTTTTATTAGTTTGGTTGAAGCCAACTCGTACAAAACCAAGGAATCAGGCTGAGATAATATGTAGGGCAATCCTATTAAAATAACTGACAAGGTATTTGTTAGGTAATCCTATCCTTCACCTACAAAACACTCTAACCAGGGATCCTACTTGTGATCTGTTATGAGGTTTTCCCTACCTGGACTCTGTTCCAGCTAGGGATTTGCATTGCTCTTCATACGGTACATAAAGTTCTGCCCTTTTTCACTATATCTTCTTGACACGTCTATGGAAAGAGCTTACCAGCTTGGTGGAAAACCATTCCTGAATCCTTGTCCTACGCGATAGAGGTACTAATAGGAAGGAAGATGGTTTTTAGTGAGTAAATATCTCAGACTATTGGGTAAATCAAATGTCTACCTTTGTCCTTTGTCATTTTCTACCTCTCATACAAAATTTTTAAAAATAAATAAAAAATAATAAAATAAATAACTGTTTTCCTTGTTTCTATTTACTTTTACTTAATTATGATACTTCTTGTATGCCTTATAAATGATGTCAATATCCACAATCTGTATTCCCTAGAATATAATTAGCTTAGATAAAATTAATATCAGAATATGAACTAATTCTTTCATGTCCAGGGAAAGAACATTATTTTTTTAAGAGATGTGTTCACACTCCTACACAAAAATGTACACAATGTGCTGTCGTTGCCAAGAGGAGAAATGAGGAATTGGAATGTTCACTTAGTAAACATCAAGAGAAGACATGATTACAACTCTTGTAATTGTTTATTTTTTTCCCAAATAACTTAAACATTCTGAATCTTCTTAACAAGTATTGCAAACATTTAAAGGACTATGATAAATATTTTTAATTCTGAAATTATCGAACAAAATATAAATTATTTTCTAAATCAACTCAGTGATTTATTTTTAAGATATTCTACTGACACTGATTTCATTGCTTAATCACAGGTAACGGGGACCTATGAATTACATTTTCTTCTACTTCAAGGCTACAAGTTGAATGAAAGACAAAACTTAGTAATCCAATAAGTAGAAATGTTGAATATTGCTATGGTGTAGCAGCACTAATTGGCTGTTAAAAATTGATAAATGGAGTAGAACTCAATGTCTGATTAAACCAAGAAAATTATTTACATATTATTAGAAAATCAATTTTGGATAAAGGATACATAATGGATCATTTTTGTGGAAAATAGTTGTGTAGGTATTTGATTTCCATGTAGTGTGAATAAAATCATGGTTACTCTCAGTTCCTAAAGTTTATAGCTATAAAAAGTGTTCAATGGTCAAAAGACCTACACTAACTATTCTTCCATCCTATCCATACTTTTCTGTCATCCTATGTCTTTCTCCTTCTACCTTTACTTTTACTGTATTTTGTAATAAAATGTAACGAATTTATGATACATGGATGAAGAGGATATGTAATTGGACAACTGTCAATTTCAGTCAATCAAACTTCAAACATAAATACAAAATAAAATCATTAACTTGATTCATTACACCAATACAAAATATAAAATCTGTATTTAAAAACTATTTTTTCTTTGTTTTGGTTGCAGAAAAATCTTAAACAACCTCTGAATAGTTTCAATGTTTAAACATGTTATATAAAAATTGTTACAGGGTCATCTAAACACATAATTAAGCCATTATTAATCCTAAATGGGTTGATATAAATGCTAAACAAGGAAACATTATTCCCCACTAGCTATTGTTATAGACAGAATTAAAAACACTCTCAATGGTGCTTAAATAATAGGTGAAAAACATTCTAGATTCTATACTTAGTTAGTACTTCACACACAGTTGCATGATATTCAATATAACTCCTTCAGCTTAAATTCGGTTTCATTGGTATCTTTATTATATTTTTATTCATCAAAATATGTTCCATATTCTGACACTTTTAAAATAAGCCTTGTTATAAGATTTTAACCAATATCAAGTTTAAAGAACTACCTATCAGACGAGAAAATCCTGTGAGACTGCTCTGCATCATTTGCTGGGTAGAGTCGAGGATAGCCTGGGTGCTAAAGAAATTGTAATGTGTGCCTTCTTGTACATTTGATAACACATCTCTTGATACCAAGGTGCATGGGTTGCATAAGCATGGAGCCGATCTATCATTTGTGGATGGATCGGCACAATGTTGCGTTCCAGCTATATACAGGAAACAATTCTTAATGAAACTATTGAAATTACTCCCACCAAGGTTGTCCGCAGAGAGGTGTACTTTTATCAATCCTGTGAAACCTCGTGGTCAATGGTCTTCCCAACAATCTGACGCAAACTGACATTTATACCCAAGGCTCTGCTGATGACATAGTCCTGATGGTTCAATGTAAATACAGTGATACCAGTCCGAACCCCACAAATCCTAAAACCCAGAAAATCCGAACGCGTTTTTTGGGGCTAATTTAGGTGTGCAAAAAAAAAGAAAATCATTTATTTTTAGTACAAATCAATTTACATAATAGTCGCATTACAAAACTGTTCAATTTTTATGCGATTTTTCTTCCAATCACTGATTGTTGCTTTGCCTACCCCAAACTCAGCAGATAACTTAGTTAAACTCTCTCCTGTATTGAGACGTTTTAGAACTTTCAGTTTTTGTTCTATGGTACATGAACTGTGTTTTCGTTTGCTTACCAATACAATTAATAAAAAAATAAAAATGAAACACAACTCAAACATAAACGGAAAACACCTGATTAAAGTAATTAGTCGATATGTACACCTGGGATATTGATATGTACAGTATAACAGATGCAAGCTGACTAATGTCTAATAACCGGAAACTAAACTGCAGTGTTCTACTGTATTTTTAGCACAGGCCTGTCTAACAACAATGGCCTCTTCCCCGCCTGCTCATCAGTCAAGGTCCTAACCTCACTTAGTGCAAACCAAACCAGTTACCCTTCTACAGAATAATGTAGGGTAATGTACCTTACCTAAGGCTGGCTATCGAATTTTGGACATTTTTCAGCTAATCTGAACAAATTGAAATCCGAACAAGTATCAGCCCCAATTAGTTCGGATATGAGCTACTGTACTGCAATATTGTAGCTGATATATTAAATGCTGAAATATAATTTGTCTATTAATGGTATCTCAGGGAAGGCTTTAGTGTCAATGACACTAAGACTGTAGTTGTACCATTCACAAGAAAACAGAACCTGAAGTTCAAAACAACTGAAGTCAATAAACAACAAAAGGTACCGGGGAGTATGGGGGAGGGGATAGACAAGACAACTAAAAAAATTAGCTACAAAATGGTAAATTGTTGATGCTCTCTGGATGAAATTTGATGAAATTGACAGTTTTACAAACTTAACTGTGATAACAGTTTTTTTTTAGACTAAGATTAATACTATACAATATAACTTTCATCAAATAAGGTAGAAGTATTTTATGAAAATTCACAAATGATCGGTAAAAATGTCATTAAAAATAATGGATTAATTAAAATAAACACCAAAAAGTGATCATTTGCATTTTGATAGTTTGTATAATTTTTTTAAATTTATTTTATTTTCATATATATACAGTATATAATTCCTCTCCAAAAAAGTGGGAGAGGTGGATTTTGCAATAACCTATACTAATCATCACCATTCCTGTTGTGTTCAAATACCATTGTGACCAAACCATTAGCAGCAAAACCAAAATAAACTTTGTTTCTGAATGCTTAGGGTAAGCCATGGCTTTTATAAAACAATGATGAGCAAAAAACTTTGCTTTATTTATGGTAAATCTGCACAAATTTAAAATCTTTAGGCTGGTGTGCTCCTAGTTTTTTAAACACTTTTTCCCCCTCTATAGTTTAGAAGGACAATGGTGTTTTAAAACAATTATCTATGTAAATCATTGTAGCAGTTATAATAACAGTAACGGTTATTGAATAACATAATATTAATAACAAAACAATAACTATCAATTAGCCCACTGAACACTAACACATTTACACAATGCTACTAATTTATCAGAAAATCGTTAACACAGAAACAGTCACTGAAACAGAGAGCTACAATCTTTAAATCACATTCACCTAATGAAGGGCAAACTGAATCTACCCCTTACTATAAGCACAGCATGTCTATGAAAGCGGGAATTGCCTTTACTCTAACACCCCACCTATTCTTACCCCATGTAGTAATATTAACAGTGATCGTATAGCAATGTTAACATTACATGCTAAGATCATATAACAATGTTAACAGTACATGCTAAGACCATATAGCCCTAATGTCAATACCAATACATTGTGTACCTTGTTTCAAGCGATGAGTAAAAACTTTTATTTTACAAAAAAATATAGTAAGTAAAATCTCTTAATTTGCTCTTATTGAAAGAATATTCTTTAATACGAGTGTAATATTTTTTTTCTTTTTCTTTAAAACAATGACACTTTTTGCCCCTAATGACAGTCGGTCCTTGATCACAAGATAATGCTGTTGAATATTATTTGTTAATTATCATTAACTTTATGCCCAATATTGTTCAAATTTCACTAACTATTTACTATTTGGAGAAATAAAGAAATCCATTGGAAAGATTTTTCAAATTCATCCCTAATACTGGTCATAAAGAAGAACAGATAGTAACAGCAATTGTAGCAACTATTGAAGAATTCAAAGTAAACATGAGTAACTGTAGAGATCAATCTTAAGAAATGTAAGCAATATGATCGGATGTTAATCAAATGTACAGGCACTAATCTAATCAATTGTATTTAGCTACACTTTTGGAAAGTTCATCAACCACATGAATGAAAACAAAATTTTACATAAAAAATTATTGTATGTGTGGAAAACAAATACAAATCCTTTCAATGACTGACATCATATTCAGTTGCTATATGCTCACAAACCCTACTGATGCTACATTACAGTAGGGTTTGAAACATTTAGTAACTGAAGATGATAAATTTAATCATTATACAAATAAAGTGTTTTTAATCATTTGCTTCACAGAGTTGAATGTTTTGCGTTATATAGACAGAATAATATTATTGATATATATTGTAAATTAAAAATTTGTAGAAAATTCTGGAAATTTCTTTTGCTTACAATTATGTTTGTTGTTAGTTTAATTATTCTATTAACTAATTTATTAGAGCATTATTTGATGATTATTTTATTTCAACTCCTTTAACAATTAATTACGTTATTAAATGAAGGCATATTTGTTAACAGAATTTGTTGATGCAGTAGGATAACATTTACAACTGTCATTGTTTAGGTGGGGTGGGGATGGATTATTTTCAATATAAAGAGAGGATCAGGTAAATAAAGAGGGGTTTGAGAAGCCTCGACATAGCACATTATTATATCCAACAATGACTGGCTAATTTTCTAAATAACATTTAGTATAGCTTACATAGTCAAAATTTAACACATACATACTAAATAGTAAATTGATGGAAAGAGTTTGCCAAAAGTACAAATTTATTATCCCATTTTAAGATTGCAGTAACTTATTTACTTGTGAAAGTTCTTCAGTAAGTAAATTGAATTACTTAGTCCAGAAAAAAGTATAATTTAAAAATAATAATAAATCAAAAATAAAATTGTACAAAGTATACTTTGTGTAAATTCCAATTTATTAGTTATCTTATTAGTGAAATATCTATTCATCTGCTAGTAATAGCCTCTCTTGTCAATAACTTTGTTTATGTGTTAAGATAATAAATTATATATTATTATTGTAAAAATATTAAATAATAAAAGTAAGAGGACTTCTAAAACTGAATTATATAACTTACTTCAGAACAGCCTCCCCATTGCCAATTTTTTCTTGCTTTCCTCAAATGGATGCGGTTATCACAATTACAATCTGTAAGTTCACCCCTAGAACAGGACCTTGTGATTGCATATGCTACACCTGCAGATGATATTGCATGAACAAATGCAGTTTCTCGACTTTCTGTAACACATAATAACTTTAAGAATAATTTATTATAAGAAATATACTATTTTAAAATAATGAAACAAAATTCTACCATGAATCAAATTCAATCTGGAGATCCAAGTTCGACTCCTGGACAGGTAGGAACATTTTTGCTTGTAGTAAAATAGAACTCCTTACTGGGAAAGAATTTAAAAGTTTAAGTCTTAATTACAAAGTAAATTAAATAGTATAATAGTGAATCTATGATCATATAAACAGCAAGAAGATGATATTGAAGTTATAATTTTCTCGGGCAGTATTTATTTTAAAACTTCCTATAGGTAAGAAATAATTTAATATAAATAGTTTTAATTCCAAATTGAAGCAAAATTTTGGTTAGTATGAAAATAGAAAGTTTCTTAAGATACAATAAAACTATTAACAAACTAGAAACCAGTAATATCACACCAAATACATATAATTTACTCTCTCTTTAGTGTAGCTACAAATAAATTAAACTTGTGCTTTCAGTCCCATGCTTTAGCAACATTTGTTTATAACAATATGTTATATATTTTTAAATAAAAATTCCTTTCTTCATTCACACCTTTTCTCTTTCATTACAATTAATTCTGATAACTTGAGCTACTACTTCTTTTGAAATAATTTTCTACAAACAATACAAAAACATATTCATGCCTTACTATTTTGTACTTATAAAGTTAATGATGTTCTTTGCTGGAAAAAATAATAAAAATTTACAAATTTTTTACTTGTCTCATTTTGATTATCTCCTCATTTAATAAACTAAGTCAAATTGTAAATAATTTTAAATTCATAAGTTCATATTTACAAGGCTGTTCATTTCTACAGACTGTATCCATAGAATGACCTTAATATTATTGAACTATTAAAGAAAACAAATTTTCATTTTGGATATTTATTGATAGTAACTTTGGTAATAACTATTTTCAATCACCACTTCACACTTTTATATTTCAACAAAACAAAATATAATGACACAATTTTTTTAAAATAAGTAAAACATATCATAAGATTACATAAAACTAACGGCTAAAGACTCAGAAAAAATGTATACTTACTAATAGTAAGAACTTCTCCAAATGCTGATGATGTGTTTATAAATGTTGTACAGTTCCATCGACTCATTCGAAATTGATGCTGACATTCTTCTATACTCATCTTAGCTCCTACACCAACTGCCTGCATATATAAAAATATGTTGAAATATTTAAGAATGTAGATAAGATTAATTAGTCAGTTAAAGTTGAAAATTTAAGGGTTGGAAACAGATTACATAAAATTTGAATGTCTAACAACAAAAATAACATACAATTTAGTTAAAAAGAAATCTAGCCTACAAGCCTAATTAAACTAATTTTGATCAAATTTAGTATGTGGGTGGATTTAGTCTTACTTTCAGATGTTTTATTTATTTTATCACTTATTTTTTCACATAAATGAAGCCCTTATGGCCCCAAATAAAATATATTGTGTCATGTATCCAAACATGTCGGTTCATGAGTCGTCAGTTAAAATCGAGTGTTTATTTGCGTTGTAAGCTTTAAAATTTACTGTAAAAGCTTTTGTTACTTTTGAGACATTCAACCTTCATAAACGGGATCTATTTCACAGATAGCTCCTGAAGTGGTAATTCAAAACTTATAAAAACATAACTTCTAACTCCTAACTTAAAAATAGAAAGAAGAATAAATAATAAGAATCAAGTGACATTAGAAAACATGTGGTTATTGCTGTACATCACTTATGGAAAACTCATTTATGCATTTATGTGGTATGAGAAATGGGTAGCTTATTTTGAGTTTATGTAACACATTTTTTTAATTGATGTTAAAGGGAATGGATGATATAAGGGAATGGATGTTAAGCTCATATTAGCTTAAAACCCATATCCTTAATCTTAATCAACTTTGAGTAAATGAGCTGTGGTTTTTTAATATGAAGATGTTTTACAACCCTTAATGAAACAAGATAGCAATGTGTACTTTTTCCAGTATACTTGTCTGATGAATTACAAACACAGTACATATTACAGTTCTCTTCACCGATCTTATTTTCAAAAGTCACTTCAATTCAGACTGGTAGGTCCAGGAGTGGAAATTTACTCTTCCCAAATGTTAGATACAAATAACTTTGGACAAACAAAAAATTGTATATTATTCGAGAAAATATATTTGTGTGTTAAAAAAATTCAACTCAAGAAGAAAGTCAATTGTGTCCACAAATTTATAATTTTTAAAATTCTATAAGTAAACAATTTAAAAACATCACAGCTGTTAAAATCAGGTCAAAAACATAGCATTTTAGTTTGTTGTTATAACCAAAATATTGTGTAACTTATACACTATAGAAGTTACTGCAATAAAAATAATACCAGATATTATAAATTGTAATTAGATAAGAATTGTTCTTAACTATTTGTGTTTATTACAAGTGGATATCAAGTGGACGAAGTAACAAAAAGAAAGGTGTGAATCAGAAGAATTGCAACTAAATTTCTTTGTCAGTTATACAGAGCTACACAAAACAATTATTACCTATTTTTTCACAATTCTGTAATAAATGTCATTTATTTTTGATGAAAGAAACTATAGACATCATAAAATGAAATTATTTCAATTTAATATTAAAAGAAAAACTATTTGTTTTTTGAAGATTTTGTATAATTAACATATTTTAAAAAAACCAACATCATTGGACACTGGCGGAGGCAATATATTATGGACATTGGGCCATTGAAATCACATAATCCTGGACATCTATGTCAAGAAGTATGAACACAGTGTTTTTAATTCCAATATCCTCAGAGGCTTACTTATCGTGAGATATTCTAGATGGATCTGCACTTTTCTTCATCTTGTCTTGGATTAGATTCCTCTCTTTCATCTTTCCTATCTGGTTTCTCTATTAACCAACTCTTGTTCTCTTCTAACCCTTATTCTATTATAGTATTTGAGACCTATGGGTCTCTTTTTTATGATCTTTCTTTTCATTTTTATAAGATGATGATGATCGAGAGTTTTTTCGCCTTTTAAAAACAAGAAAAAATTATTAATTGCAATACAACACTAGATATTTACGCTAATCATTTGGTTATGCTCCAAAATTGCATTGAAGGCAGACATTTTTTGCTGTAACATTTCTAATAGCAATGAAGTAAATCCATTCAGTGACGTTAAAGTATAACTAAAAGGGAATTATTTCTGCTGATCAGATAATCACCACTGTAACCATTACCAAAATTAATATCTAGTAAGTTTACCAAAAATGTAAATAAAAATAACAAAAACCAAATAAATCATGTATGCTGGAAAATAAACTCCGGAATTCATATATTGAAGAACTATAGATGGTCAGCAATACTCGGAAATATATATACTGGTCATCAGATGTACCTGGAATTCATATATTGAAGAACTACGTGTAGACAACTATGCTTGGAAATTCATACATTGAAGAAGTACAGGTGGTTAGGTATCCTTCGGAGTTCATAAATGAAATAAAATCATTTTTTTTATAAATAAAGAATGCAATATAGATAAAATTTTCTTGATATAAAAATAACGAAACAAAAAACATTTCTATGAAAGTAGGAAAATGTTACTTTCCATTACAAAGTACATTTACGTGATACCGAGAAGATGTTAACTTTACAATTGGTATTCAAAGTAAAAATGTATTCTCTGTAGTTCAAAAACAGTCCTACAATTACAACTTATAGCCTTTTTTTTCATTTCTGATTTAATATCTCTGTTTTGAAAAAATTCAGAATAGCATAGGCTAGTAATTTAGACTTGTTAGCCTAAATAGTCTATAATGAAATAGAAAATTATTTTGTTTTAATTTTAATTGAAATAAATAGAAACAAGTTAAGTATCATAAGCAGAGTGAGGTGAAATAAAAACCAGATTAAAAAAATATTTCATTGCATATTGGATAATTTGGTCAATATTCAACAAATGTTTTTATTTCAAGAAATTTAATATTTCCTTAATTTTAAGTGTAAACTAAAAATATTACTCTGTCAAGTAAATGTATTAAGAAATTATACTGTAATAATTCTAAGAATATTATAATGCATTTTTCATAAACACAAACATTGGCCTATTCACAATCATCTGACACAAGTTAAGGGTTTAGTATTACACAACAATAATAAATAATAAATTCATGAATACACTCACTGTTAGTACGTTCTCGTTGAGACCACAAAGTTGCTGCTGCCTGTCTACTAAATATCCAAGTCTGTAACAATTTTCTTTGAGGTTTAAAGGGCTCAAGTTTATCGCTCCTTGTGATGAACCTTGAAGCCCCAATAACCTAAAATAATAACCCAAGGTTAATTAACACATTAACAAATGAAAAGTCATCAAATACAAGCAGACGACACATTTAAAAACATAATTTAGTTTACAGTGGAAACTTATTTTGACGATCATCACATCTGTGATATCAGAAACTACGTCATGATATTTAATTCTTGGTAAGAAAAAAAAAATGTGGAGTTTTTAGCAGTTCCGATCCAGTTATTATTAAAATTAGTGAAATAAATTACCAGAGAGTTTATAAAATAAAGTATCATTAAAAAGTTGAATAATACTTTGAAAGTTTCAACCATAGGACAGTTTGGAAGTTTGAATATCTGTGGAAGTTATCTCCTCTAATAGCTTATAAGCGAGGGTGCCCAAGTAGCAGGAACACCTGTAGTTTCAAAAA
The DNA here is from genome assembly GCA_963513935.1 of Aphrophora alni. Classification (NCBI taxonomy): domain Eukaryota; kingdom Metazoa; phylum Arthropoda; class Insecta; order Hemiptera; family Aphrophoridae; genus Aphrophora; species Aphrophora alni. The sequence continues at coordinate 29,886,232 of OY740770.1, forward strand.
TTAATTTTAAAATATACACCTATGCTGAAGATTCTCGATTTAGGAATTTATATAAATTATTCAGAACAAGACAGAAGTTAATTCAATAAGTACTGGTAAAGCTGTTTATTCCCAAATAATATTATTCCCAAATTTTTTTTTTTTCAAAATAGTAGAATATATCAAAATAAACAAAAACACAAATTACTTTATTTCTGAGTTTCCCAGATGTATTTCTTAAAGGGGAAAAAAATAATAATTTGAAAATCATATTTCATAGTGCGCAACTGAACTATCCCAGGAATAGTGAAAACGTGGTGAAAATCATTCCAGCTGTTTGAGGTATAGAGAAGATACAGCCGATTGTTCTTACTGTATGTCTGAAGTGAAACTTTATAACATATCTTTAAACATTTTTAATTTAGTCTCAAACTTTAAAACTGTAACGCATCTAAAATTGTAAAGGAATTTTAGGTTAGGTTAGGTTGTTTTAAAAATTTTGGAAACAGCAAGTTTTAAAGGATCTTGTAACGATGGGGTAAATTTTGACAGTGGAACTAGTGTCCAAATGATGAGTGCAACACGTCTTTTCCTAACATTATATTACAATTGCATTAAACTTTGACCCCTGCGATATTAGTCTATATAATAAGGATTAAAATTAAATAAATATTTATGAACACTATGGTTTCACAGCTGTAAGTTAAGATGTAGTTACAAATTCAAGAATTCTCCTTATAAAAACCAAATAGAGGCAGAGCTAAACATTTTCTAACATAATTATTTTATTTGCTTACGCTATGATTTAGAAAAAAAAATATTGACTATCACCTCTCATGTGTCATTTCCACATTCCAATAAGTCCACATTGCTGTGAGTGTGAGGGAGAAAACAAAACACTGGTGTGTTGTCAATATGACAAAACATAATGTTTATACGATGCATCAAAACCAGCTGTTTGTATTAGCATCTGTTCATCAACAGGTGACAAAATATCAGCTGACATAATATGCAAGATATAAAAGAATATATATTATATTATTTCGTAATAATATAAATATATACGTTAACTTCATTTATTTATTTTTCTTGTTATTTAAAGGTGAAAACTTCTTGGTCATCAACGCCTTATTAAAATTAAAAAAGAAATGAATATAAAATAAAGATCCCTGGCCCTCGAACACCCTAATAGCATCAGGGTCAAAAAAGGACGAGAATTGGTCAAGAGAGACCGGATAGAAAATATGAAAGAAAGGGATCTAACCCAACTATATAAAAAGGTGTAATATAATCAGGCCCCCTCAGGATTCCCAAACCCGTACTCATTAAAGTGAGCCCCTGATGGTTATATAAACGTTAGCTGACATTCCTGAGATTGATCAAGTTACCATTTTGTATGGTAATAAACCCTATTGTGGAAAGGTTTGAATAATATCTAGTTCATATTATTGTAGGTAAAAAAGCATTGCTATACTCCAATCAGATGAAATAACAATAAAATATATGACTAATCATTAAATTACAGTTTTTACTAAAATTAATATTGGGTAGGATAGACTGGTTTTGTTGAACTCTCAGATTTACGCTACAGTTATAAACGACCATCCTACATGTGTAGTATACTACACTCATAGGATCCAACAGCTCAACACAAACCACATTGCACTTGGAAGATGATTTCGCAGTAGCTTAACAGAGAGTGGGGAAAAAGAAACTGGTTAATTATATAAATATGATAGTTGATCGGGCATAGTTTTAATCATAACAGACTATACAGAAGGTTCTCTGTGTTACGTCTTTGTCAACTAACTGTTAAATCTCTTTCATTCAGCATTTCTGCGCAACTGAAGTGTAATGTGGGTTGTGTTGACCTTTACACATGTTTGAATAAACCTAGTAGTAGATATCATATCCAGTTACCATAGTTAAACTGATATTTTCTTTCTTCCTTGTTGTTTAAAGGAACAACAATTATCTCTCGCCGTAATCATAGATTAAAAAAAGAAGAAGAAGAGCGTAAAATAGACCGAATATTCTAATAATATCTGATGTCAGGGTCGGAAGAAAACAAGAGTTGGTCAAGAGAGAACTGACACAAAAGATGAGAGAGAGAGAGAGAGAGAGAGAGAGAGAGAGAGAGAGAGAGAGAGAGAGAGAGAGAGAGAGAGAGAGAGAGAGAGAGAGAGAGAGAGAGAGAGAGAGAGAGAGAGAGAGAGAGAGAGAGAGAGAGAGAGAGAGAGAGAGAGAGAGAGAGAGAGAGAGAATGGATGAAGTTGTAGATCCCGGTAAGCTACCACGAAATTGCCACACCCGTAATCATTATAAAATTGATACAAAAGAGATAAACCATCTCCATTTCTGCTCTCATAAATTAGAGGCTCTCGTGGTGACATCCAACGGCCCACTTCTGATAACTTCAAGGACAACATGTTTTATTGAATGCTCCAATTCCTATAAAACTAGCACATTCTGAACTGAACCCACAAAACAACAACTGTTCGACCCACAAATTGAAACTTCACATTATCTTAAGCCAAGGGACTTCGTCCTTTTTATCTCGTATATATCCAATGTTATATGTTAGCCTCTCATAAATTGAACTGATTGATGAACTGTTTCAAATCAATTTCAAAAACACTGCATCATCAACATTAACATTATCAGATCGCATATCAGGAACATTGTGAACTTAATTTGATTTTTCTAAATGAATTAACGCAATTCAGTTAATGATATCTGAAGTACGAATATTATTATAATGCTGTGATATGAAATAAATAATTAATAACTATTGCACAAAGTTTCCACTTTATCTCGTAAGTATGAAATCATACAAACAAAATCTTTCTGTAAATAAATAAATCAATATTACAATGAGAAAATATATTTGTAAAGTAAAGTTTCGTTCAATTGAATTTTCGCTAATTATTCCAGAACAGTAATTTGGTTTATAAATAATACTTCTGTATAACTTTCATTCTGAATCTGTTAAATTATAAGTTATGTAAAACAATAACAGTTCATAAATATAGCAATATTTCTTTCAGTACATATTTATATATAAAGTTTTATAACCGTGAATCATAATTTGGAACTCTTCTTCAATCTCTGGTCATTAAATGTTTATGAACTTAGGTTATTTCGTCTAATAATAAAGTGGATGCCGCTCCCCAGGTCCATTTCGACAACACCCTTGCAATGAAACTACAAACGAGAGTTTATTGGGAGGGAGTTTTAGTGAAACATATGTGTGGAAGCAGGGGAAGAAACCTATAAACACCATCTTGCACCCACGCCTACTTCATTTGCAGTGTCGGCAACAAGCGAGGGACAAGGGAAATTTTATTTTATTATGCATAACCTTGCTTGAATTATCTCACATAAATTTGACGCTGTCAACGCTTTCTTTACACGCCAAAAACTTCAATTTGTTTTCATTATCTCGTTATTTAAAAACATATGATTTTATAATTTTTGTTTACAATGTTGGAATTGTGATAGTCTTCGAAATAGTATTACTTATAAAAAATAATTCATTTAAAATTCTAAAATCGTAGATTGTTTTCCTGTGTCAAATAGGCACGCTCTTATAGAAATAACGTTTTATTTTTTTAGTAAATTAAGACATACCTAAGACATTTTTTTCTTTTATTTGAAAGAATGGAGCTACCGTTACCGCCTCCGGATTGAATATATTAAATCTAGTCCTCAGCGGTTTGTTCAAATTCACGTGGAAAATACTATTTAAAAGTAGGACTCGATTACAATAGCAGACATGTTTTTGGTACGGATAGCAACAAGACTTACGAACTGTCAAAAATGGACTCGAGATGTGATCTTTCGTTAACAATAAACGATACCAAGTCGTATGGCCATCAGAGGCAATGTTCACTGACATCTTTTCTTATATCAGTCATAAAACGTTTCATTCTCCTTGCAATAAATATATATATATATATATATATATATATATATATATAAATAAATGAAGAGAGTTTTAAAAAAGTAAATTTTAAATATTTTTCAACTAATAAATAATTTTTTTTTGGATTTCACTAAGTTAGGCTAGTAGTTGTAAATCATGTAATCAATAAAATGGGTTTAAAAGGATTACAATATTACTGTGAAATAAAAATTAATTTCCACTTTTCTTTCCCCTGTTAATACGAACGATTATAAAAGTAATTCGTAGAGAATAATAGGAAGGTTTTTAATTCTTTCTAGCAATAGCTGTTTGTACATTCAGAGACAAAGACATGTCAGATCTATCAACAATATGACGTCAACAGTACACGCGTATGCTCCCACTAATTATATTATACGTCATCATCTAATAACCCCGTGTCCCTAGAAATAATAAAAAGGTAGATTTAATAACAAAACAATTTGACAAATTTTCTGGTACGTATATTTATTTTAAAAAATAAATAGAATTCACAAAATTTGTACCGTTCTTCCTTTTTAACACATACAAAAAAAACCTGTTTATTAATTTTTCAAGGATATCAATTTCAGAATTTAAAAAAGTAAACTTTTTTCAAATTATGAGTGCCTGACGTCCTTGTAGTGCGTTACTACAACCATGATTGGGCCGATTTTTATCAAATTTGGTGCAGTAGGATAATTTTAAGCTGTAACTATATTTTATTAACTTAAAATACAAGTTAATTTGCTATGGGAATTTAATATAAAATGTTGTTTTAATCGGCACTTAGATGAAATTTTGTTCAATTTAGTTCCTAAGAATCGAAACAAACAAAACTTATTAATCGCATTCTCTCAAATATTTAGTAGTTTTCGACTAAAAAGTGGAAATGAAACATAGACTCTATCTCAAATGGTCGTATTTCTAAAAATCAGTTCTTGTTATTTCAAACTCTTGTGAAATTTGGTAACCAAACCATTGTGCCAATACCTTCCATAAAAATATCGTTCTCAAGCAAATTGTAAAATACCAAAATGAAACCTGTGTGACATAGCAATCACATTGTTTTTAAATTTAAGTAATTTTCTTTAATTGCACAATTGGGGGGGGGGGGGATTACCAAAATATGTTTTAAATAGTTGAGGCAGTTTTAGAGATATAAGACTTAACTTTTGTGAATCGTTTTCATCATTCGCCACCACTTACTAAACGGACATATTTCGGATGTTATTTTCTGTTTGCTTAGTAGAGATGTATTGTGTATAGCCCTGTGAGAAAGTATGTTATTTTTTAACTTTTATTGTTTTATTAAAGTATTTCTTGACGTTCCTGATATTTGTAACGAAATTATTGATTTCATATCTCTCTTATACACTCTTTACAAAACAATTACTTTGTTTTGCGGCGAGATGTACGTAAAGCTCCCTCCATAACAAAAATCCGTTATCTGGTAACAGTAGAGTCATAAGTGTGGTCTACCTCACTCATTGCAGGAGCTACGGACTAGAGGCTTGATACGATTATACAAGTATAACAAGAAGTTAGTACAGAATTAACCTAAGGTTTTTAAAATAATAATGGATATTTATTAAGAATGTTGTGGATAACGAGAATTTATTCTATAATTTCAAAAGTCCGTTTCAGCAAACTGGCTGTGCATACGTTGTATCTAGTGGTTCCTGACTTTTGTATTCCTTGTCAGATAAATCATTTATGAAAAATTGCATTGACATCTGTAAATGTTAAGCAGATATACAGACCTAGAGAGGGTCACAATATTTATATTTGGATTACTGTAACAAGTGTATTTTGTTACGATTTTCAAACATCTGCACAAACAAAGCAATCATTTTCAGCGAGACATTTACAAAACATTGCAAATTGCATGAATATCGTATCGTTGGATTTCCAGATATGTGAAGAAATATTTTACAGTAAATAAAGTAAACGGTGCCCAAGCATTGCACAAACTATCTTATAAAAATACAAATTTGTGCAGAATTGTAACAATTATTGAATAATGAAAGTTTGATTATGACGATGCGTTTGAATTTAACGATCAACATTCTCTTTTGTGTTATTTAAATTACTGCCCAATCAAATGTTTATAGATATGAAATTCGAAAGAAGGGTTAAGTGTTAACTTTTATATTTCACATAAATGTTATTTAAATCTGCAGTCATTTTTAGTTACATCGTTTAACTATATATTCTGTTTATTTTTTTATTTATTTTTTTTCAAAAAACTGCCAAATTTGGATTTTTTTTAACGTTGTTGATCAATGTTTAGGACCTGTGAATTACAATTAAAAATAATTATTTGATGACAAAGTCTCCTTACTTGTTTCATAAATGTTTTATTAATAATAATCTTGAATTGATATTTAAATATTACCTACAGACTACTTTAACACTAGGTAGAAAAAAATAGTCAAAACAGCTAATTCAGTAGAGTTAGCAAATATTGCTTCCGTGCAAGCAACTTTAAATTAAACGTGAACAAAAAAATTGATTTAATGTAAAATCATATCCTAAAAGTAAACAAAATAATATCTAAAACACAAGTGATATGAAATATCTTGGCAATATATTGGGTGAAAATTTAAACTGGAAATGTCACGTTTCACAATTTGCTCTAGTCACTGGTACACTATGCTTTGCACTATTTATCGCGTTTAATCTGGATTTTAATACTTATGTAGAATTTTAATTAAATTATAACGAGTTACGTTTCTTGTTAACAAAATTTGATAGAAAATAAATGGAAATAGAAAAAATGCAGCCTTTTACACCTTAAAATCAGTTTTTCATTACAGTAATATTACATAATTCTTGTACTTATAATAACAATATTATTTACTCCAGCACATGATGATAATACAAATATTTGTTTTTTCTTTCACGTAAATACGAGTATAAGAAACTTTTTATAAACATCACTATGTTAAATATATCGTTGACAAATAATGGTTCTTATAATAAAAAAAGAAAATACACAAAATAAAACCGTATAAATAATAACAGATTATTATTTATATACACATAATTTATTTGTTAGATAAATTTGTTTACATAATTTGCATCTTTCATAAAATCAACATCTTTGTGTTTGGGATCCAAATAGTTGCGTTTAATAGTAACACATGTAATTTTATTTTCTAAATTTTGTATGATTGTATAATTTTTATTTATTTTTTTTTTAATGTAGGACCTATATAATTAAATTATATTTAGAAATATGTTTTACATTGTTTGATTTAGATTCTAATACGAAAGTGACACATACCAATTGGTTATTGGATCAAACAGGAAGGTTTTTATTTTGTTGGAAACCCTCCGAACCGTTATAACTGTGTCGTAACTTTTCATGATATCTGTAACAGTCCTTTGTTTAGACTATCAAAGGACTGTTTCAGACGTCTTAAAAATTATATTTTTTTTTTTTAAATGAAAAATCTTTATTATTTCGGCCATTATAATTTACAAAATACAATACCACATTTTACAAATGATATTAAATTTTTTTTTTTTTTATTTTATAAATGATATTTATACCATTTATTTATAAATGTTAAACATTATCAGATACACGTTGTAAAATAAAAGTATAAAGTTTAAGATTTATATTTTTCATTTATTTACATAATTCGTATAAAAATACTAACAAATTTACAAAACACGTAATGTTAATACATACACAGTCTTTAGTTTCAACCAGTTTCCTCTCCGTAGTTTTATAAAGGAATGTAAGTAGTAGAAGATTCATCGAGATCCGATTTTTAAATCATTTCATTCCGCATTAATAAAAATCGGAAACCAATATCAATTAATTATCAATAGAATTTGTTGCTTTCAAATATCAATACAAAAGCCAGCTAAATAATAACTGGAAATTCGATCTAATAAAAAAGGAACAAAAGCTTTCATAACTAGGCAGGTATAATGCCGCCAATATTTCGTCATAGTCCACCTGACAAGATCCTGAAGGCATTGAAACAAAAGCTCTGACAGGAGGGCGGGATAAAGGCGGGGCGGAATCGAGTTACACTATTATGGCGGGGAAAACGCCCCCTTCTTCTTGTAATCTTCCGGTAATTACACGTATATATTGATTAGGAAGTACAATTAAAATGTTATTTGAGACTGGAGCGAGAACTTAGCAAACTTTACTTCCAGCACGCGTCATCCGTGAGTTGAGTATACTTGTTGCACGTGAGCACAGATTGAAACATGATATCTGATCTAAATTACAATGGCTATTAAAAGCTAATTAGTCTTACATGAAAATTATTCCTCTTATATCAGCCAGATTTAACTTATTTTCTAAATATATTTCAGTGTTATTTTAAATATTAAATAACTTTACTACTGTACTTGGATGAAGATGAGATTTTGAAAAAGTCATTAAGTAAGTCATTCTGTAAGAAAAATATCTCAGTGGTAGGTGAGAGATGAATACACTTATAAATCAATATTTTTAAAGGCATGTTGTTGTTTTGTGACTACAGCTAAAATTAATGAAAATTGGCTTTAACTTATAGAAAAGCTAATTCTGATTTTAATCTATTTAATATTTAAAAAATGTAACACATATCTTTATCAAACACATTTACTTAAATTATTCTTCAAACAGTTTATTGAGCCAAATTTTGTAGAAAAATTTGTGAATTTATTTATTTTTAATTCAGAATTAAGGAATGTATTTGTTGTTTAATAGCATGAACGTAAGTTACAACATGCGGTAATCCCAGGCTCAATTTCAGATAGTTATTTATTTTGAAAATTTTTTATTGAAAATAAATAAGAAAATAGTTATATTTTTAAACTATTCCGTAGGCTACATTCAAAGAAGGGTTCCAATTTTAATACAAAAAGATGAAGCGATTAGTTTTTCTAAATTGACGAAAAATAATGTTTCCAATTATGCATTGCTAAATAGGTCAATAAAATGTTTATGCTTCCTATAGCTAACCCTGCTGGTGTTAAAAGATCGTTTTCCACTATGAACAGAGAAGTGCCGATTATTCTGGTGAACATTTTTACTGGGATGTCAAGATTAAACAATTAAAGATAAAAGAGATCAAAATAGTACTACAGAACAACGGTTATTTTAGTTGGAGCTAGAAAATACAATATAAAGAGTACTTAATGTGTGGAACTGTTGAAAAAAGCAAAATATTTAATTTCTCTTTAATTATAGAACATTGAACATTATTAATTTAGTAATTATTATTCTTAATAAATTACGAGGTTATTATTACTCTATTATCGATATTGTCTCCCTTTGTTATGAATTTAATTCTTTAACTGTTCTGTAGAAGATGTACACTGTTAATTAGTAAGTTAGGTTTGCTTATCTAAATAAAGTATACCTACCTCAATATTTGGATATTAAATGTAAACTTAAATTGACCAAGTTAAGTCCCATAATGTGCAAGATGTAAAATCAATTATTGTATGTTGACTGAAATGATCTCTAATGTGTGTGTAACATTGCCTTCTTAACAGCTGTGGTTTATTTAATTTCTAAGCATAACCAGAAATAATGCATTTAAGGTTACGAAAATAACAAATTCCCCAAATAACCCCCATCCATTTAAGAAATACTGACAAAATCTCTGATTTGAGCTGCCTTCAATTGATAAAATGATACCTTACAGTATGGCACGACTACTGAAGTATAGGCTATTATGATACATTAACAGTCGTGTAGACTTTACTATATCTGTCTATATATTTTATTCAAACAAACCAGAATATCAAATCAACGATTATCGTTATTATTATGTATTTCTAGCTATAAATTATAAAACAATAATGTATTTGATTCCCGCCATATTGAGTAACTTTGTTTATGTTCTGAATATCCTCACATTTATAAAGCACACTCGCCAAAGGAAAACATCTACAACGGTGGGCAATAAATATCCCAGTATTGTAACAAAAGATTATACCTGCGAAAGTATAGAATAGTAATGGTGTGTAGAATACAATACTTATATGTGTACATTGGCAGCTTTTATTGTAATTGGTAAACTTTAAAAGATTGGTATTTTTATTAATGAGCCGCAAATATGAACAAATACAAAAAAGTTGTATGTTTAATAGTTTTCAGGGAAACGCAATTGGAAAGCTTGGACTGTCGGACCAATTAGTGCTCTACGGTCGCCACCAACAATAATACTAGAATTCAGGAGTATGCGCACAAAAGTATGCACAACTCTAAAAATAACTTGATTGGTTTAACATAAAATAGAATTCCTCTTCATTTTTCGTCTACCCGACATTTAAGTTTTTTCAGAAAAACATTATAACTGCAGAAATAGTAAAGATATAGAGTTCAAATTTAGTGTAAGTATTTTGTATGTTACGTTTTAAACGTTTACCACCAAACACCAAGACTTTATTTTAATAATTTTCAAATGGCGGTCATTAAAAATTGTTAACGAAAGATATCTCAAAAACAGTTAACTTTAAAAAAATACCTATTTTTCTTTCCTAACAACAAACAGTTATTTATTTTATTTTTATTTTTCTCTAGTAGAAGGATAACCAAGTTACCGACAAAAAACTAATAATACAATTTCTTGGCGATTGTCTACAACAAACTAGTTTAACACCAACACATTTTTTAATTATGTTCACTTATATCCATGGAAACCAAGAAAATATAAATTAAATGTTGCAATAATGATGGATTGCTGAATTAGTTGTATATTTCTTTATTTTACAATTGTTATGTGCAGTTTAAGTAGCTGTGCCTCAGACGTTGTGATTTGTGTCATAGTGTGCGTTATTTGTCATATTTCCATTATTATTAATGCTAAAATAAAAAGTAAACTTGTCAATTGATTTGTTTATTAAATAATAATAGTATATTTTCTTAGTTTCCATGGATACAAATGGACATAATTGATAAATAATGTGTTTGTGTTAGACTAGTTTTGATTGTGGTAGACAATCGCCACGAAAATGTATTTTTAGTTTTTCGTCGATAACTTGGTTATCCTTTGACCTACATAAAAAGTAAAAAAAAAAAAAACTTTTGTTTTACGTTAGTAAAGAAAAATATTTTATTTCTTTTAAGTTTCTGTAAAGTTAACAGTTTTTAAGATATTTTTCATAAAATTAAAAAATTTGCGGCATTTTGAATATTGTTAAAATAAAATCTTCGTGTTTTGGTACATTTGTAAAACTTAATACACAAAATACTTACAATAAATTTGAACTCAATATCTTTACTATTTTTGAAGTTATAATGTTTTATTTTATTTTTTTAAACAAAATAGCGGATAGACGGTAAATAAAGAGGAATTCGAGTATATTTTATTTGAGATTTTTTATTGGTTTTGATTTATATAATCCGGAAATAAATAGCCAGTCCACTTTTTCGTTAAACTCTGTGTATATAAATGTTATTTATACATGTTTACACTAATTTATTATAATTTACAAAATTTAAATTACTTACATATTCCATAGATTTTTATTTTAGCATCATTAAATATTACACTTTCAAGTATAATCTATATTATTATTGGATCCATGTATGTATTTTGTTTGTTTGTACTCTGTTGTTACGTATCGCAACTCATCGTTTAGCCTACCGGTAAAATCCATTTTTCCTCGTTGTTTAAAGCCGAGAAACCGTTCGGTCATCATCGCCTAATAAAACAAGAAGAAAATAAAATATAATAAAGACCCCTAGCCCTCTAATAGCGCCATTGTCGGAAGAGAACAAGAGTTGGTCTTGAAAACCCTGATAGGAATGATGAATGAGAGGGATCAAGACTACATGAAGAGAGCTGTATGATCCTTGGGTCAAACTTTTTACACCTGTTCATTTTATACTTTTACACATGCACCTTCTCATTATACCTAATGGATAATTAGTATATTTAACTACGATTAACAACAATTACTTTTTGATTTAAATGTTTGTATTAAAAAGACTCAGACAATAATAGGAAACAGTCCAATTTTGAGCATCTAAACACAAATAAAACATTTACAAAACCGATATTACCACTAAAAGCTAAAAACTTTTATATCTCCACGAAGATTTTATTTAAATTCTTTTCTATTTTACAGTAATTTGAAAATGAATATTTTAACAAGTAAAATAAACTGATTCAATTATACGTCAATAATAATATACAACATTTTACCATATATACTTGAATGAGTAATGTTTAAAGATGATAACACTAAAACGAATATTTATGATATGCAATTTGTTTCGTTATGGATTATAAATACAAAAATAAAATCTCCACATCAAAACGTTAGGTGAAATTCAATGCGAACTGTTGTGAATAACGCGAACGGAGACTGCTTTGACTGCAGAACACTGGAGGGGTATACTCTCTTGTATATGCTCAGGTATTAGAAGTTTTCTTTTTAATTGGTTGTACATAAAACATTGAAAGTATAATACAAAGAGTGGATTAGGCCTACATTCTGGGCACTTTAAGTTATTCAGCTTTTCATACTTAAATTAACCTTCAAAACAGGCCGTATGGTACATTTCCAAACTGTGACCACGACAATAAACGCCTTAACACCTTTCTAAACATGATCTCAACTCGTGCAGAACGTGATGTTCCATCTAACAGACGATTTACCGTTAATTTGGAAGGAAATTGGCTTAAGTGAAAGGTTCCCTGTAATATACTTGAAATCGACCAACAATTAGGAGGCCGCTGTCATTTATAACCAAGCGGCACGCTTTTTTATATTGGAACAAGAAATGATTCAGAAACTACTGATGCGATCAGAATTGTAATTAAAAGACCAGAGAAATATAATGATGCAATTATTTTCAATATTTTGGAAATACTAAAATTGTGGGAGAAAGGTCCATTTTCCCATATGATTTCTTCCTATATATTTATTTACAGCAAAGTTTAAAAGTCTGCACAACTAAACTATTAAAGGAAGAGATTAGTGACAAAGAGATTCAAATTTGTTAAACGTTGTTTATACGTTAAGGGTTATACATTAAATGTGTAATAATATAATATTCAGAAAATATGGCTGTTACAAATATATAGATGGAGTTTTTCATCAACCAAATAAATATAGATGGTTAAAAAATTCTTACAAGTATTCTTTTCTTAAACAATTTTTCAATTCACTAGCATTACGTTAAAACAACTGTTATGTAAAACAATCCTACCACTTTATAGAATATAATGATTATTTTTAATGATGCGTAAACCGATATTTTAATAACACCGTTGTCAGAGAAAATGGCAGATCTGTTGCAGGCGTTGCATTACGTAAAAATGTCAATAAATTGTTACGCAATTGTTGTTCCGCTCACTACAACTTGAAGTTTAGTACTGTCAGTTTTAGTGCAATTTAAAATTATTATTTCTCGTAAAATAACACTTAGTGGCTGTAAAAATAAGGAAATGTATTTCTAGTTTGTAATGAATGTCTTAGTTTTTAACAGTTTAAAGCAGGAAGTTTATAAAGCTATTTAGACACATAACTCACAGGTGGAAATCATTTTTAAAAGTTTTTTTTTTTACGTGAAGGACATGAGTTTATAATTGGCTCTAAACAATGTAGATGTTAAATTATTGTTTTTCCTGTTTATACTTTATGTCTAGGTTGCAAAGTCAAGTGATGTTTTTTAATTGTAAACATACTTTTGTTAATAACTTATGGTAAGGCTCGTGATTTACCGGTTTTAATAGTCTGTTTAGTTTTACTTTTGTCAGATTCTTTAGCAATAATATTCTTTATTTTTGTTCTTAAGCTAGTGAAATTCAGATTTTCTTTCAATTAACAATCAAAATAATTGTTAGTATCTTGTCGTTATTTGTTGTTTTTCACTCAATTCACAACTTTTAAAAGCATTTACTGTGTATATAATGCCATTAAAATTACAACTATCAAAACATTATTGCAATTTAAAAAAATCAATGAATAGTTATGATTTTTTTTAAATCTCTGTAACCAACAAATGTATAATTTCACAGAATTAAATATGTTTTATAAAACATGTATTTTTATTAAACCTAACCTAACCTAAGCCTTAGCACTTTGTTAAATGAACCTCTTTAATTTCATTATGAAGCAAAGATTGCTAAATAGCTTTATTTTTCCTATTAAATTAATTTTCTATTATGATTTTTGTATTGAACTTGTCAAGGTAAAATGTTTGTAACATGTTTAGTGACATTGTTGTTTAAGCTAGTGTAAAAAGTAATGTTTATATAAAACTTGATGAAAATAGGAGAAAAATTAAGATCGCTAGAAAGGAAATCAATAAAAACCTTTTACAAGATTTACTTCGGATTTTGCTCTTTGGTTAACTCAAAGTTACACAAAGAATAGATATTCAATATTACATGACTAAACCAGATCACTTTAATAAAATTTATTTTAAGACATGCAAATTAACGTATTCTGTGAATTAGTAACATACTGCATGATTTTGGTTATGGAATGTACATGTGAGGTCTTTCTAACACTTGATACTAAAAAGTGAACTTATTTAAAATTGGTTCTGTAACCTGTGCTAAGGAATGTTGGGAAATCTTCGCAAGACAAATATTTTTAAGTGAACAGAATCATCGGCAGCTGGAATAGATATCTTCAAAATTTTACGTCAGTTGCAAGTAAAATAAATGTTTTCTTATGTGCACTTTAACATTTATTTCACGTTTTTCTCTATGTGTACAATATCGTGAAGTGAGACCAAAAAACATTGAAAGTAAGCATGCAGATGATTTAGACAGTTTTGTAGGCAAAACATAGATGATAATAAATTTATTATTTATAAACGTATTGTTTAGCCGTATATAACGTTTTAAATAGGTAAGTAAATCCCGGAGGGATATTATACTCATTGCCTTTTTGTAGAACGGACAAAACTTTTTGTTTTCAAATGTGTGAAATCTTCAGAACCAGCATAGTGCATGGCTAATTTTGCATGCCTGGAGAATCAACAGAGTTATTTTTTATTAACTGCGATTTGCCAAAATTTATCATCTTAAACTTTACAGTTTTATCAAGTATCGTTAATAATAAATAGTTTGGATGGTCTATGACTAAAATATGAACATCAGTAATATTCGGCACTCCTTTTACTGCAAACAACATAAGATGTCCTGCGAATAAGCTTGCATCATCTTGTAGGTAAGATCGAGGATGCCAAAACATAATAGACAGATTTCACTTCACTGACATTAAGGCGGGTTTTGACAATCTCTCATATGATCAGTCGATTCTATGATTTGTAGGTGGACTCTATTGATACGTGGTAGACAGATCCTTATATATTGAGAATATGGAGATTGACGTAGCCATGGATTATCGGCAAGGAAGGTTGATGTTATTTCACAAATCCTGTAGGTCTCCTAGTTCTAGACATTCTCAATGAAATAGAGGTCAATGGTCCCCCCCCCCACTGGCATTATTATTTAATTATAATATCTGAGGAGAATTAATAATTGCCTTCGAAGGGAAGGCATCGGCTTTCATCTCTCTAAAACAGTCATTATTCCTTTCAGCAAAAAAAGAGAAGTAACTTCCTTTAAAAGATCAGCTCGACGGTATTTAATTGAGCATCTTAATGTTGTTAAATAATAGGTAGTTAGTTATTTTAACTCTCATATAAAACTAGTAGTTGTGTTGACTCTAGCACTTCACACTCAAAGATCATGTATTCGGTAATTTACTCATGCTCCCCAAATATATGTCTCCTATAATTATCATAAGTTTTCTGAGCATCTCAAGCCCTGGAAAAGGCAGTGTGGGTAGATTCCATAAACTCTACTACCTTCAATTTCAGCCTTTAATTACCGAGGCAAAGTAGTGTTTATCGAGTACTTATCGAAGAAAGATTTTAAACTAAGCTATCTTAATGCTCGTTGTCAATCAAACGATAATCTAACCCTTAGCTCTGTTCAGGTCGAAGTAAGAAGAGTTACACCCTTTTCAAAAGGTATCATTATGATGATTTAATAAAATGGGGATTTAACAAAATATTGCTCATTTGATGTTTTAATACATCAAGTGGATCACATTGTATGTCCTAGGAGAAAAAAAGAAAATTCAAAAATATTTATAGATGTTGCCTTTTCTTCCCTACAAATACCATAAACCACGACGCGTTACTTCTTATTTGGTTATTGCAGATAATTTATTTCATTCAAGAATTTTCACAATTAATATTTCAACTCGTTGACAACAAATTGCAACGGTCTTGCACCTAATTGACTTGTTTTAATATTAAAATTATGTTACAATGACATTTGAACATAGTAAACTGTTTCTGAGAAAATATTTTTTTTAGTTTTCTATTTTATTAACCAGTTAGTTAACTTATATAAAGATCTCCCTCTTTTCCTTTCCTATTAAGTGTAACCCAACATCTTAAGCTTCTGAGCAAAGCTTCATCAAGTTTGACCCCATTCTTCAAACAGATGAGAAATTCCTTCATTTTTACCCTACTAACCATGAATATTGTAACAAAATATAAGACATCCTCAGCTCGATCCACTACTTATCTCAGGAGGAGGGGGTGGTGAGGGAGTTGTTCTACATGTATGCTCATACTCATTGCCTGAGCTTTGTATACATGCACTCTAGCCTCTATTGTCTATTGTTGATTCGCAATTACACTGACGTGGGTAAACATGAGCACTAATTACTCTCTACCCCAAGCAAAATGGCTGCTATTTATTTTGTATATGGATGATTGGCAGTTGTAAGGGGCGGAGTGAGCCTTAAGTACAGCCCTCCCGTTTTGAGAGCCCTTGCATGTGGAGAATGGTTCCTTCAACCCTTTCTTTACAAGTACAAAATACAGTAAACTAGCCTCTTAAACAGCTTTCACTCGGCAAGAATCTAATTGATGCAAGGCTTACATATTTTTACGAGGGGAATTTCAAGTAGTAGCCTGCATTGCTAAATAAAGCAAGCTGTAGTAAGGTACATGTTATGTCTTTCAAATGAATTAATGTTAAAGTTATTAAGTGAAAAAATAAAATTATTTTTATTTTGATGCAGTGAAAGATGGAAAAGACTTGACTTCAAGTGAGTTTTCAGGACATATTTCAATGTTTTTTTAGCTGACTAAGGTTTATGGAGTCCCTCCTTTCTTTTAAACTTAAATTTACATAAAAGAAGAAAATTACATTACTTCATTTAAATCACTAACTTGTAAAGTAGTTATGTCGTTAAGGGGAATAAGATAGAGAGTAAAAACACTACCTATCCAAACTAGTAGTCAAGATGGACTGTATTTATTTTTGTACAATGAAATTAATCACATCAGATGAAAATTAATTATAACGATGAAACTAGCGAAAGAAGACTGCAGACTTTCTAGTTCTTTAGGACTAAAATATACTCTGGATCCAATTCAGAAAGTAAATATGTAAATAAGGACTAATATAGAAAATGTCTTGTCTCCAAACCTAAGTTCAAGCAAATGTTAATAAATTGTAGGAAATACTAATACATAATTCTTTTGCTTAAACTTTTATTTGAAAGTTAATATAATCATGTTATCAAAAATATCAATCTGTCTGAGTTAATCAAAGTGGTAATACTTTCTATTTTATCGGGAATTTATACAGTAATGACATATTGTTTTTTTTTTTTTTTTTTTTTTTTTTTTTTTTTTTTTTTTCACTTATAATATTTCACTGTTTATACATGAGAAAGACACCAAAGAAAATCGTTATACCGACATCTATTGTAAGAAATCAACTGATGTATAAATTTTAAATGACAAAACAAATAATAAAGACTAAAGAAAATAGGTTACTCTACAATCACTTTAAAACATTTCCTGAAGTGAAAGGAAACATTTATTTGGAAAATGGTGTGCTAGAAATTGTATAAAGTTTGTTCATAAGTTAACAGTTTTTCCTTTCCATTTATGCTTAATTTTTAGGTAGCCTATTTATTTTTAATATTCAAATCTTTCTATTTTACGGTCACCCACTCATTTATGTGTAAGCCTCGGTTGTCATTTTTTTCTTCTTTCAGTACGTTACGATCAAAATATTGTTAAAATGTTCCATTTTTTATTATTGCTATCATTTCAAAACTAACATGTTATATTTACTCGCATTACAAAATAAGTATTAATTAAAAGTTAATAAATTCAAGAGAATCATAACAAACATTTAAGTGAATTGCCCATTAACCACATATAACAGAAAATAATCCAAACATTTGAATCACTAACACTAAAATTCAGAATTAGGTGTCAATCAAATATACAAAAGTAAATCAATTTTAAACGGGTAATTATTCAAAATTGACCAGTATCACCAAATAGTGTAAACTAATTATCTTTTAAAATCTACATTTTTTAAGCAATCTTCCTTATTTCTCCGGCCAGTTTTAATTAACTCTCGTAACATATCCAAAGTTAATAATTTCAAAATTATTATCAAACCGTAAGAGCAGTTATTACCTAAACAAAAACAAAGAGTTTAGATTAAAAGTCTAGTTTATAGTCAACTATCAAATTAAGTCGCATTCATTGGTGGGATTAAAAATACATCTAGTCATGCTTTTATCAGACCCAAGACATAAATACTATCTATTACGGCGGCACGTAAAGAGGTTAATGATAATATAAAACAGTAATAAATGAACGTCTCGATCCATTATTATTCGGCTATCAAAGCAGGGGTTTTATGACAACGGTGGTAAAAACGTTCTGATCGTTTGTCTCAAGTATTTAGGACTATGTTTTATTTCATAAATACATCTATTTATAATTATTTTGTTATCAATTTATATTTAATTCGTAGTGAAACAGTGAATTTTGTAGATGATGCACATTAGAGATTTGTGAAAATTCAATCATAAATCAAATAGTTTTCTTATAAAACTCACTTATTATCTTACATTACATCAGTAAAGAAAAGTATGTAAAAATAATAATGGCTGATAACAAAAAGTCATATTTAATCAAATTATTTGATCTGTGAGAAAGTTAAAATAAAAAGAGTAATAACATTTAATTTTTTATCAAGTAAAACTTGCCTAGAACAAGAAAAGTATTCTCGCGTAGCTAATGTGATTAAAAAAGAGAATAATGTTATATGTATAACAAAGAGAAATTGATGTCGAATGGAAGGATATTTTTATCAAGTAAAGCTAATAAAGGCTGTATTAATACAACACTAAGTGACCATTATTGCTATTTACTTTATACTTCTTAATCTGTCAACGCAGAGATTTTGCTGGCAAAAATTAGCTGTTTTAAATAGTATTATTTTCATAGAGCTACTTTCTGAACTAGCATAAAATTTACGCCAAAGTAGAGTTCTGTCCCTTTGTCATATTACAGTCAAAAACTCGAAAATTAATAACAATAGATATGTTTGCTTATTTTAATAAAATTCTTTTTTTTTAACGACAATGCTTTAACCTTTCCCGAATTCAGGTAAACACTATGTTTGTAGAGTGCCAGTCTATTATTAAACCATTAAGATTTGATCCTTGATAATATTTAAATATCTTCAAGTGAAAACTGTGCTTTAATGTCCATTTCAATTTATATTGTAACAATTAGCCTCTACAATCAAGCAATCTTTTCACAAGATAATATTATGAAACTTACTGACTGGGACTTATTGCTTGATTGTTCCCCTTCTCTTGATGCAGAACCTATTTTTAATTTATTTTTAACATATTTTTAACTTCAATTTTAACCAAAAAATAATATTGAATATCAACAATTTAGCCTGTACCATACTAAAAACAAAAATAAATATAGATGGTATAAAGATAACCTTGTGAAACTAAGGGACTTGATACTCTTATGGCAGATATTTATAAAATGTCTGCATTAGAGATACGAAAACATTATTGCCCAGTTACAGAAAAAAGAGGGTAAGCGAAACTATAATCCAATTATAATTATTCAAGTAATAAATGTTAGATGGCATAGAATGGAATGAAAAATTAATTTAAAACTTATAAGATAAATGAAAACACTACAATCTTACCTCAAAAATTTATTAATTGCTTTGTACATTCGGTAAGTCAGAAAGTCGACATGAGAAACTCTCAGGTTACGTCAAAGTGTCTCATGGGGAAACTGACAGTTTAGACTATTATATTTTATTAGAATAAATGACGTAAAAATATATCAACAATATTTCTAAAAATAAAATATTCTGACAGTAGTGATATTTATGATTTTCTCACAATGTACTATAAAGAATTATTAATGTTATCTGTTATCCACTTACTCGTTATATTAATTACTGTCTTGCAGAAAGAGTTTTTCAAACTGTCTGAAGTTAGCTAAAGTCTGTATATAAGAAAGTTTACAAAACTGAACCAAAAAGTTACCGTCCAATCTCCTGTTCTGTCTAAAGTCTTTGAGTATGTCGTTTATGTTCAGAAAACTAAATGTTTGAATCAAATGGTCTCCTGGCTGGTTCCCATTTTACTTTCGTAAAGGACAATCTACCATGGATGGAATGGATTCGCTTATATTATTATCTAATATGCAGATTCAGTTTGAAGATAAGTCCTTTACTTGGGCCACATTCTATCACCTAAGCAAGGCTTTTTATTGTGTTAACTATGATATCCTTCTCGAAACGTTGGCGTATTGCTTATTATGGTATTGATATAACTTTTTAAATTATTTAAATCCTACCTGAAAAATCGAAGGCAGATGGTTCATGTTCTCATTTGTAGCAATACTTTACTTAAGGTTGTGTTTTGGAACCCTTGCTTTTTGATAGTGATTAATTATCTGTCAAATTGTGCCAGTTATCTGTAAGGTGATGATACAACTTGTGTATTTGATTACATTCTTGCAAGGGTTTTCAGAATACTGGTTCTTTCAAGATCTTATTGCGTCTAGTTCCCGCCACCGTTGTTCGTAGTGCATTTTTTCGTTTTTCTAATCAATTATAATATATGGATTAATTTTTTGGGAACTCTGTCGCACAGTTAATGAAATACTCCTGTTACAAACAAAGTTTCTGCGTGTTTTATCAAAATCCGACTATGATGCTCACTGTAAAGCTCTATTTGTAGGGGAAAAAATACTGAATATTTATAACCTGTATAGCCTATATGATCTTGTTATATACTTGTTTAATCACCTAAACAATATTACTGGGTGATGTTTCATCATATAATACTAGGAACTGTTTCAAAATTAAGATCCCATCTTGTAGGCTTTATAATACCATGCATGATCATTTTTGTTCACCACTAGGATTTTTAGTAGTGAAGGACTAGCACTAGAAGACTTAAAAAAATATATAGTTGGCTGATAACTAACCCTTTGTACTCTCTAGATAAGTTTCTCTATATATCAAAAAAAATATTAATATATACGAGTGACATAGTAAGGATGGATGATTGAATGTTTGTATTTCGTTTTGTTTCTCTATTTTGAATTTTATTCTTATTGTAATATATTTCTTATTGTTACTGTATTAAAATTTTTACTTATTTTTCAGTATAAATGTGCTGTTAATTTTTTTCCCCTTCCATGCTGCTGAATGTTTTACATTTTCTATTTAATTTATTGGTAATATATGTTGAATGTATCTATTAATTTTGTTATTTATTTTTATTAATCCTGAACGACATTTAAAATATCTTTTCTAAACTAATACATTGTGTAATATTTTAATGTATACTCGTCAAATATGTACAATATTAAAGCAGTTCTTATTACTTAATGGAATAGGAAAGTAATACAGGTAGCATTAGTTAAATAATAGGTATTTAAGAGCCTACCGGAAATAGTGTACTTTTCATATACTGGTACCACTAACTTAGAGAAAGAAAAATCCGTAGACTAGAGGATTGCTAGTTCATTCAACTAGCAATACAGAATTTACAAACTTGGTGAAAATCATATGTTTGAAAACAGCTTGAGATCGACAAAACAACAATAGTACCGGCGTCGACTGATGATGCGTGAACGTTCTAAATATGACAGGTGGGCAGTGCAGGTAATCTTTGAGGCCTACCTTTGTGTTCATCTTCTGATTGATGCGATCCTACGTGCCTGACGCACCACAAAGCCTATTTTCACATAATCTACCATCCCCATATAAATTAATAGCGTTTATAAACTGGAAATCTAATCGTACTGTACTGGTCAAAAAGACGGACACCTTCTTCAGTTCTGGCTTGTTATTAATAGGGTGTAACATAACTAGAACACGTATTTTCATTCAAACCTCAACACAAATTCGATCCATAAAGAAACGAAAAGCTTGGGTCACCATTTCACAGAAATTCGTTAGTCCAGAGTTATTGATTGTAATGAATAAATTAACCAGATGGAAAAGAAATTTACTGTTTTATCTCAAATATATCATGGCGAGATGACTTGGCCACCATCTTAAAAACTGATCCTAAAAATCATTTTGAAGTACAAATAAATCACGATTCTGATTATATACACGTTATATATATTATACTGTAATGCTACCAACTCCGGGGTTTCTTGTGACAATCCCGAGGTATCTACCTGAATACACTTCAAGTTTTGGGTTAGATACCTTTATGTCATCTTTCCTATTGGGTCTCTCTTGACCACCTATTGTTACGATATCGGAGTATTCACCGGCTAGTAATCTCCCATGTTATGTTCATTTCTTCTTTTGTTTTAAGACGATGATGACAGCGAGGTTTTTCGACTTTGAACAATAGGAGGAGATAGGGGGGGGTTACAACAAATCAGTAAGTAGAATGATGATGAACTATGGTAAGTATATTGGTATACAATCCCGTCCATCTCCCACTTCAATACTTTTTTTATTAAGCTTCTTCATTCTGACATTTTTGAATTCTGGGATCAAATTAACTTTAAGAGAAAATATATTCATTTCAAAAGTAGTTGATCTACTAAATCTGAATACCAAACTGTTTACAAATTTCAACATGACTATTTTCCAACAATTAACCACGGGTAGACTTACACTTTCTTCTAGGAACTATAAATTAACGTTGTCTACTGCAGACAGCTAGGAAAGATCCCCTTTCTGCAGCCTTGTTTAGAACCTATATTTATGACAATTTGTAGCCGAGTTCTTGACGGCCACTTTGTGTGCAGCCCCTTTATTAAATGAGGACCACAGTTTTGGGTCGGAGTAAACAAGCTCTACCGACAAAGCGACCGCTCCAACTGTTGACTTTCTATAGAAAGGTATACAAGCAGATAGACAAACCCTAAGATAAGGTGCAGTCGGCTCACTTCCTTGACAATACTTCGGGTGCCAAATTGTCTAGCCAACTTAATGAGTAAGTGTAGTGAAATTGTTTAAATGCACCATTTACGAAACAAACTGCTAAATAATACTTTGTAATGTATGTAGGTACAGTGTGATAACTTGTAGTTGTTATATTTTGTATCTAAAATAAAATCCACAAATAAATCGGACGATTACCCTAAATTAACCTTGAAACGACTTTATAATTTGACTCCAAGATCAAGGTCAGCATACCTAATTTTAAATACTAAAATTTTTGTCCGAATTATTTTGATCAAAAACGGAAACCATTTGAGTTATTCATAAGTCCCGTCCTTTTTACCTACACTAAGGTTAGAGCGCATTTTCACTGTAACTTCTAAATAAACTTTGTTGTAATGTTGTTTTTTTTTATTATTATTTTTTTTTTTATTTTTAAGATTAAACAATTTTATAGCTAATCTAAGTTCTGTTTTATTTATTTTGGACTAGTTTCTCACGTTTTTATGTTCACTGATAATCAAACAAATTAGTTGCAAGCAGCATAACATTAAGGGTGGTAGTTTGAAGCAGAAGGGGACTAAACAGCTTTTGTTATGAATTTTTGATTTTTCAGAATTCCTAAGCTGTGTCTTATGTCGAATACATAATACCAAACATTAACCACAAAAATAATATATTTCTTAACGAAATTCTATCTAAAACTGTCCAAACACCAAAAAGATTATTTTTTATACAATTTTTATTTGCAATTGTGAGGAATATATAAAGTGAGCTAGAGAAAAAGAACCAATAAATTGGAGAAATATGACTGTTAAATAATTGGACAAGTAATAAATGAAGTAGGGCTGCTTTTACACGATACACTCAATCTTACAGAGCTAATTGTCTATCAATATAAACTTATCACCTCACTAACTTATTAACTGAGATAAAATTTAAAAAATCCAACTTTTGACTCGCGAAAATATTATCTGTTGATCAAGAGTGAATTCTTTTGTAATTGCTAAATTTAGATTGGTGTATTTTAAATACAAACCGTTTAGCAAAATAATAAATAACGATGTGTTGAATTGAAAGACAAAATGTGCCACTCGTCACTAACAATTTATGTTGTAGGCTTTCGTCAGTCAGGTTTCAGTCTAAACAAGGCTTGCACCCTTGTCTTCATCTCCGTGGATGGTCTTCACAAGAAGTGTCATTGATCCGAATTTTAAACCCTAATAAAACTACAACCGAGTTAGGTAAAAATGCAAACACAAAACAAGTAAGAATCTAATTCAAAAACAACTTGCACAACTTGAAGTTAAAACAAAGAAAATGAATAAAATAAATCAAGTAATATATATTTGTTAAGTTAATTTTAACTTTTTCTCAAACAGTAATTTTTGTTATTATTCAATGCAATCTCATTCATATTGATTTTTTGTCAAAAACCATCGCAAATATCTTAAAACATAATGGTACAAAACACCCCAAAGAACTAACTTTTATTTTAATCTTTTTTTGCCCAATTTTTGTTAATCCTGTATAATTATTAAATAAAATCTCTTTAATTAACTTTTTAATACATATTTTTTGTATTATTATTTAATAAGCCGGTTTTTATAATTATACCCCTCACCTTTGCCCAACACAACTTTTTGTGTACTTTCGTGTTCGGTAAAACATCTGCATGTGAAGTAATGGCCCAAATATCAAGAATCGTTTTTTCTCTAGTACTTCCCTCTTAGAAAGGAATATTTAACCTTTAAAAATTGTAATCTTAAAATTCCAAATATAATAAATATGGCACCATATATCTGAATTTTACTTGAGGCCGCAATTTTATAAAAACAGTTTCGATATCGGTGAAACGTCTGAAGGTATAAAAGGAACCGGGAAAATCATAAGATCGGATTTCAACCCACGGTTTTGTTCAACTGAGTAAATAGAAGTTTGCTTGAAACTAGAGCTAAGCCATCACCAATAATGTATCCACATTTTAAAGAAAAAAATATGTGGTGCTCTAGAATTGTATTATTTTCTCCTTGGTACTCTATTTTAAAAGCGGATTGCACAATATTCAAGCGAATTCAAACTATTTTGAGTTTGTGTTACATGATTACAAGAAATGTTAATTGAGAATCTGTTGCTATTCAACTCTGAAGGTCTAAGGTTTATCAAAACGTTTCGTTTCCGGTTTGACAATTCTTAATTATTTCAGATTGCAAAATATTTGCCATTTTCTCCAGTTTTGTGTTTAATATCACATTAACTAAGAAAGTGTTATTCATTAAGTCGCATTTTACTATAAAGTTGTACACAACACTTTCTGAATGATTAGTACAAATTTACGAAAAAGAAAAATAAGAATGTCTAAATTATGTTTGTCCCGATGTATTGATAAAGCTACAATAACCAGTTCAAGGCCAGCTAGTCCCCCCCCCCCCCACCTTGGCTTAATCTTACTGATAACAACTTTGCTGTATATCCTTAACGCAACACATAATTTTGTTGCTTTTTCTTTATCATTTGTTTTTATTTATTACATATTTAATTAGTAGAATACGTACATGTAAATAAAATGGAACATATGAAACTATATTTTTTATATTTACTGTCGAGTATATTATTCTGTTTAAACTTTTGAATCCAATTAAAAGCTCTTCAGGAGTGATTACAAATTTCATTGTTTTAGCATAAACGTTTTTCCAAAGAGATAAATTTTACCTAGTATTTATTTTTAAATCACAACCCTTATCAAATATTTGCCTTTAGCTAATGTACAACAAAAACACACACTATTTCGTTCTTCTGTTTTATTGACAAATGTTGAAGGAAACAAGGTGAATGAAGCAAATATATTTCCTGCAGATATTTCTCCTTACAAAGTTTGCAATATTTATTTAACTTGTAAAGAAGAAAATTATTAATATGATAGGGCAGAATATAATCTAAAGCTCAGGTAAGTTCTGTCTCTGATCTTACCACAGTTTTTGGAGGTTTTTATTTTAAGTAGTAACACTCATAGCCTTTCTAAAAACACAAGACTACCCACGGTTATATTACCCTAAGCTGTACTAACAGAATTTTTAAGTGTCAGACATTAGCAATATATAGGCAAGACGTTCGGTCTACAGTTCGACAATCCTCGATCATTTTCGATTTCAAATATATAAAAAATTACACAAATTCTGAAAAAAAAAAATAGTTTTCAGTTTTTTAGTAATTTGACTAGTTTAAAAAAAGGTTTTTTTTTAATAATAACCAAACAATTATCAGAAATAATTGTACTACTCTTATTTACGAAACCCAAAGTTTTTGCTTATATTTGGCTTGATTTTTATTTTTATTATTATTATTTTTTTTTTTTTCCTTGACCCGAACTAAAAAAAATCTTTATCTACAAATCCATAATTATGTAATAAAGTATGTAATTGTTAGAAATTTTTTAATAAAATGGGTTTTTAATATAATTTCATACCAAAGAAAGTTTGTATCCTAAGGATGTATATACGAAATCAGATCACGAGTTTAGGTTGTAGGACACTCACAGACTTCATTCCAAAAACCACTTCCCTCAAATTCATCTCATTCAAATTCATTCCAAAACATCATCTCAAATAACTCCCCTCCGCAAATAAATCCCCTCCGCAAATAACTCCCCTCCACAAATAACTCCCCTCCACAAATAACTCCCCTCCACAAATAATTCCCCTCCGCAAATAACTCCTCTCCACAAATAATTCCACTCCGCAAATAACTCCCCTCCGCAAAGAATTCCCACCTACAAATAACTCCCCTCCCCAAATAACTCCCCTCCGCAAAGAATTCCCACCCACAAATAACTCCCCTCCAAAAAATAACTCTCCTCCACAAATAACTCCCCTCCACAAATAATTCCCCTCCGCAAATAACTCCCCTCCACAAATAATTCCCCTCCGCAAATAACTCCCCTCCACAAATAACTCCCCTCCGCAAGGAATTCCCACCCACAAATAACTCCCCTCCACAAATAACTCCCCTCCGCAAAGAATTCCCACCTACAAATAACTCCCCTCCACAAATAACTCCCCTCCGCAAATAACTCGACATCGGTTGTTTTAAACATCTTTTACTATACAACGTATACGCGTATGTGAACGATTAAAACAAATATACAACTTACAACTGTTTTATTTATACGTTACAGTATACGAATGGCATATTTAATAATTGAAGATTAAATCCTAATTTATTCTAACCTTTTTATAAACAACGAAACGTTATTCAGTCTACATTAAACAATAACATTAAGACACCAACATAAAAAACACATTAAATTAAACGAGAAAATAAAATAATTGATTAGAAACTAATTATTACACAGCTATAAATAGGTTCGAAGACTTTGCACTCTATCGCTGGATTAAGGTTTAGGGCGTAGGGATACTGCTGATTCAGTGAAATATCGCCAGCACTAGGAGTTGCTGTCGTAAACTCACTGTTGATGGCCACATTAATCTCGTCTACAATTTTAGGGTCGTCATAACCCCAAGACCAATCTGGTAGGGAATTAACTATATATTAACTCAATCCCCTACCCTCCGATATTGATGCCTAACTATAACAACCGCATGGCGCCAGACTACATCAAATTTACTAGTTTGGGGTGGACTGAAAAAATATTTTTATACTTTTGGGACTTTTTTTCTTTTGTTCCAAAGAATTATTAAAATATTAGTTTTATTACCTACTCGTTTAAAATGATTTGTGTTGAAGTTAATTAAATAATGAAATTATTATAATGGGCGTTCTCAGAATACACAAAAACACAAACACACACACACACACACACACACACACACACACACACACCACTTAAATCAAATTAATAATTTCATTATGATATTACTAATATATAAAGATATCAAAACTTTTGTGGCATTACATACAACATCTAATTTTCAATTATCAGTCAATTAGATAATGTGTAATCATGAATGATATTAATTTTTACCATTTAATAGCATTTAATAACAAATGGTGATTCCAAAGTTTTATTTTTAGGATGAAAAGTTTGAGGATTGTATATTTTAAATTACAATTTTGGTAATAACTAAATTATGTTTTATTGTAGAAAATAGCTACTAGTCCAGCCTTTAGATGCAGAATCACAATATGGAAATAATTTAGGATATTGCAAGATGAATTGTTGCAAAATTATAAAAAGAAAACTACTTGGAGTGGTCGACGTATAACATCTAGAATATTAAGACAAAATATAGAATACTAATATTGCCTGAGTACATGGTGATTTGTTTTCTTCTATTATTTTCATACATTTTATAAAATAATATACTTAAGTTCTCGTATATAAATACTCAAATCATGATCAGTGTTCTTTTGATGATACGGGGTCTTACCTTTGTCTACAGTCTCGATACAATAAAAATAATAACACTATTTTATCTCCATTAATTGCGTAAACCTGCACAAGTTCTCATGGACTTAGTGATTACAGCTGTAGCAATCCCGAGTTACCTAGCTGGATCTGCACTTTTCTTTGGCTAGATCCCTATCTTTAAATCTGTACTCTATGGCAATAATGTCATAAAGATTTCCGTAAAAAAAAAAAGTTTTGACTCTTTATATTAAATCCTACGCAAACAACAGGGTATCAAGAGGAAATTAGTAACATTTCTCAAATTTGGATAATTATTGTTATATGAAAGTTAAATATCAAACATTTTCTTTTTAAAATGCATACATTAACGTTTGGAATTTATTGAGTTTGAATAAGATAATGAAAATTAACAAATGATTATTTTAATTGTCTTCTTCTTTCTATAAATAATTTGGTAAGCAATAATTCTGTTTCAGTTGTGAACCAGCGGTTTGAAGCCACAGTAAATTGTAAAAGTCTTTATCCTACTGTAAAAAGATTTGATTCTTAAAAATTGTGAAAAACTTCTGTTTACTTACAATAGGATATGTTATATTTTGTCATATTGATAATTTTAACTTCATATAAAAGTTTAATCAAACAAATTTAAATTGAGTTAACTAACTGCGGATTAGACATACTTTTTTTTAAAAAATGCACGAACCTCCACACAATATACAAAAACATAAACGAAAACTATTAGTTGATAAATGAATTTTTAAAAATAGTAAATTGTTCTTTTTATTTCTGATATAATTTACCTTCTTCGGTACAAGTAATATTATCATGAACATTTATAATCTTATTTTATATAAAAGCAAAGCTTAGTATGTTTATGCATACACCAATTAGAGGCATTGACATGTGTTGAAAGATATTCCTTAATATAAAAAAGAATATTTTTCATTTACTATACAAAAATGAAACTATTTTCTCTGATTATTAAAAAACCTTAAACCTTAATCATACTGGTTAGTACATTAGTATGGGTTTTTTCCAGACACATCCCACTATGAACAGCCGATTTGTATTCTCGTATGTTAGAGGAATTAAGCTGTATAAGGGTTTTAACTACTACAGTTCAGAAATGTGAAAAGAAATACAAATTCGATTTATTTGGATTTCTCAGAGGGTCATTAACGTCAAATTCAGTTCATACTTTTTTCCCCCACTAATATACAGGCGAACGTAAGGTCAGAATAATTACTTTAAAAATGAAATGTAAAAAGGTATTTTTGTAAAAGTTCAAACTAAACAACATTTGCCATCATAACTTTTATCATATATATTATTATCCAACAGAAAGTAAAGTGTATACCATTAATAGTTCGGTAATTGTAATTTATACGTGAATAAGTTAAAATAACAACCACGTGTATGTTATTTATTTGAAAAATAATTACAGGTCTTCTTAAAAAGTTGTACACTGTAAAATGATTGTAAAGTGTCATATATTTTGGTAGTAAGAAATTAACACATAGTTATTTTATGTAACAGATATAAAACTGTCATAATTACAATATTTTTACTTTTTACTTTACTTTGGAGGTGGAAAATCAAGGATTCTCTAAATACATTGTTTTTATAAATTCTTAAATTTGGCGAGTTATACTATGACAGAATGTATTACAGTTAAGGACAGGTCGGTATGCAATCGGCAGAATAAAAGATAAAAGAATTGTGTAAAGAATTCGGCTCCGTGTAGAACTGTTGCGAATTGAGGCTATATTTTAAAATTAAAAGCTATGAAACACGACAGAACCAAGAGTGTAAGGAATTGGGCCATATTTTAACAAATACCGGAACAAACTTATCGTCACAAGGGTTGGAGGTCAAATTTGAACATGAAAACTGTGAAGTCTGTTAGGACCCATAAGAGAAACAAGGAAGTAAGCGGAAGTTAGTCACTTATATAAGGAAAAGTAATGGAAATATTTCATTATTTCCGTTCCTTAACGACATAGGGCGTCGTTTGACCTGGCGTTGGAAGAATTTTATTTCAACTATTGATAAAGTGTGAAGAAATTCCACTCCTTTTTGAGTAATTATTATTGGATATTTTTGTGTAGCCGATATCAGAATATCTGTTAATAATATAATATAATGGTTTTATATATGGTTTATATGGAATATAATGGTTTTATATTCAATAACCATTAAACATAAGCAAATAACTGGATTTCGTCGCTTAACTAAGAAAAAAAATCAATATAAGACTCGTCAAGGATTGACAATGATTGGTGACAGAAAAACCACTGTCACAAGACATAATTTGGTATGAATCTCGTTGTCGAATCACACACCAAAAGAAACAAACGGAAGTAATATTTGCTACAAATGTTCTGCTTTGTATACCAAAATATACAAGACTCGTCAAGGATTGGCAATGATTGGTGACAGACAAAACACTGACACAAGACATAATTTGGATTGAATCTCGTTATCGAATCACACACCAAAAGAAACAAATGGGAGTAATATTTGTTACAAATGTTCTGCTTTGTATACCAAAATATACAAGACTCGTCAAGGATTGGCAATGATTGGTGACAGACAAAACACTGACACAAGACATAATTTGGATTGAATCTCGTTATCGAATCACACACCAAAAGAAACAAATGGGAGTAATATTTGTTACAAATGTTCTGCTTTGTATACCAAAATATACAAGACTCGTCAAGGATTGGCAATGATTGGTGACAGACAAAACACTGACACAAGACATAATTTGGATTGAATCTCGTTATCGAATCACACACCAAAAGAAACAAATGGGAGTAATATTTGTTACAAATGTTCTGCTTTGTATACCAAAATATACAAAGCGCGTCAAGTTTCAATCATTGCTTCGGCAACAGTATTTTATTTAAGATATTTAAAAAAAAATCATAACAATAATACTACAATTTTTTCCTAATTCAATTCTATTATGAAACCATAAGAGCAAAACATAAATACAACTTTCAATTACAAGATAGAAACAGTAATATTTTAATTTCATACATGAAACTAGTCTTGGATTTTTTTAGTATGGTTACCCAGTTGGAAGAAATGTTGATATTTATGTTTTGCATTCTATGTCATGTTGCTTAATAATGGGACCTTCAATTTAGGCTATATGACATTAAATATTACACACATTCAATTGAAAACAGAAGTCTCTGAACATAAAGCCAATCTATTAGTTTATCTTATCGGCCACCAATGACCGCCTACGAAACCTTTTACTGTGTGATCTTTCACACTTGACTTGCAGCTATCCAATCCTTATGGAGGCCTGAATCGAGTTCCTCAAGGTACGTGACGTCACGGTGACTGACTCATTATCGGTGAAGAGGTGTGATTAGCATCGGTAAAACTACCAGATGTCTTTCACTCATTGTACAAGTGCAATAAGTCAGCACTCCAAGTAAAGATTTATTTAGAGAGAAATGCGTTTATTATTTATTAGTAGATATGTAGCCAAATATACATTATTTATTTGAAACTACATATTTATCTTTTATGTCATTGTTTAACCTTTAGTGAATTTGGGGTCCCGTGCTATACAGTTTGTTTAACCTTTATTACTATTATCTTTCAAGACATCACTTACACATAAGTTATATTTCAAAAATATGTTTGACCGATTTATTTTCTTTCTGTAATTTTTCTAGCCTACCTACAGTACTGTTTTTCCCTTATGAATAGTAAAACATCAAATGTAACAAAAAGAGAGTGTAGACAAATAGAATAATTGCGAAGGTACCCTTATAAACATAACAATTAGAAAGTAACGTACGGAAGCCCAAGCCTATGGTATATAATCATTGCATTCCATAACAAAAGCCACACTTGTAATCAGAAAATTGAGTTTTAATATCAGTTTTAATTCAAATAATTATTAAAGAATGACACAAGGATTTCCTAGTCAAACTGTCCGTAGTTTAGCTTATTTAAGCTAGGAACTAGTAGATATTTTTGAACATTTAGGTACTACATTCTTATTAGAGTTTTTTTTTTTTTTTTTTTTTTTTACTTTATAGTGAAAGTTTTGCAATGGGTCAAAAACTATATATCGAAGTTTTAGCGGATGTATAAATATTTTGAAGTACCCTGTGTCTAGTGGTTTTTGTAAAGATATCTGCCTGTTGTCTGTACAACACTCTACAGTCAAAACCGCGTTGTCCGATTTTAATCAAATCTGGTATGTGGGCATATTTTGGCCATATCTCTAAACATTTTTCCATTTTTATAAACTTACGTTAGATTGTAGCTGCCACGAGAAAAACACAAAATTACGTTTTTTAAAAAAATATCAAACGATTTTGATCAAATTTACTTAACTTTTTTGGACAAATGGCAACCAATATATTTTATTTAGGTCCTTATAGGCTAGACTTAAACAATGTTTGATTATAATTCTTAGAGCAGATTTTTTTTTAATGTAATTATTTGTGTGCAAACCCCAAAAATTTTCAGTTATGAAAAAGTCTCGCGTGGTCATATTATTATTTTTGTTTGATTAAAATCTGTCTACGTGTTGCAATGAACATACGACAGATTGACATGAAAAGAAAACACTTTTTGGAGTCTCTCTGCTACGTATTTGTGAGAAAGGAAAACACTTCGTCCTTCTTCAAAACCCAATCTTCAAGAGAATGTCTAAAATTCATATAATAGTATTAAGTAAAGAAACTGTTAAACATCTTGTAAAACACTGTTTGAAGCGCTGATGACTTCATAGTTTGCCGGCAAAGAATAGAGCCTGGCCCTACTGAATGTTAAAATATTTATCCAATAAAGATCTAGAGGCAGTCTATACTTCATAAGCTATTACGTGTAATATGAAAGAAGCCGACATTTGGTCTGACCAGTCAGCTAGGAACGCTTTCTTGTTGTAAATATCTAAGACACTGACAGCTTCTCTTCTCTCTCCCCCCTCCCTTCCCCTCCTTCAGTCGTCTTCCTCTTTATCTTCACCTTGTTTTACCTTAATTATCTAGGGTAGTTCTCCAACTATACCCATGCAAGGTGCGAAGCACAGTGCAAGAAAAAACTATACTACATTCTTATTTCACCATTATTTGTATTTAAAGTATATCTTCTAATTTCAAAGTTGTGATATTGTAATAAATTTAATAATAATATAACAAAATAAAACCTTATTCTTCACGGAAAGTCCAAAGAGTTGCATTTACTTTTATAATTTAAAAAGAGCTAATCAATTATTTTGTTTTGAAACACCAACATAATACACATCTTATTACGTAATTAAATTGTGTTAATAATTAATCCATTGTTTCAAATTTATTAAATAATGGTTAAATTCTTGTATATTATATATTTCACCACGCTGCTCTGCAGTATTTGCTCAGCAGACAAATTTTTATTATATATTAAGTGATTGTAACTAGTGACCTAAAACATATTTCTTTTTAAAAATAAGAAAAACTAACAAATTTCATTCGTCTTCTTCCTTAAAATTATAACAAGTACGTTTTTTGCCAAATGTCTACTGTTAGTTCAACTCATTTCGTTAAAATTTGTAGTATCTACCTTACTTTGGCACTACTGAGTTTGGTTCATTAAAATTACTGTCCGAACATAAAATGATGAATTGTGAAATTTCCGTTTGTCAGCATTTACACATAAAATGTTAATTAAATTTTTATTAATAGTTCTTGTTTATGGCCCAAATATAATTATTTCTCCAAAAATCTCATTCAATAATTATAGTTTAATAAATGAAAATGAACGAATAATACTTCGATGTTCGTTACTGATAAAAATCGGGCCAAAGTGATTTCCTTCAAAATTTTGTGAAATATGAAAGCTGATTATTGAAAGCAAATTTTGTTTTTATAGTTCAAATAACCATGACTGTATTTTATTCAAAAGAGGTCAATATTTTCACTTTTTTACCTATTTCTCTAAATTTACCATTTTTGGCGAGGTTTTAAATACGATTTGATTGGTAATTGTTGGTTTAGTAAAGAGATACTTTAAAAAGTTTATAAATCAAGTACCCAGAAATGTCAAGTTACAAGAATCATGTTTACCTTTGGCCTCATACCCTATGTATAACAACCTCTAAATCCGAGCTACAGTCTCCGAACATAGGAATAAACAGAAATACCTCACATTCATCAAACAGGTTCACAAATATACACATATATTTTATCAGTAAACTATTCAAAATAAATTTTAATTTCTCATCGGAATGTACTTGCTTTACACTATGCAGGGCGAGAAAGTTTACATGAAGCTCTATTAGTTCTTCAACTATAAATAAACTATGTACACATATTGCAGTCGTACATATACACAGAGATAAAATTACACGTCAGGCAAATATCTTTCCAAAAACCAAATTTTTTAGCTCGTGGCCAAAAAATATTTACTCTCTATAGGCCTATTACATATATCATTTATATGAGAAAATAAAATTATTTAAAATGTTATTTCTACGCAAGGAGTGACATCCTCTACTCCCTTTCCTGTAATTTAATCAAAGGACCTTTTAATTGTTACATTTGTAGAATTTGATCGTGGTACAAACTAGGCTTGAACGCATCTTAAATTAATTAAAATCGGGTTTAAAATTATGTCGGTCGATGATTATTTATTAATTACTTTCTTTACTAAATAGCCCTATTACCATACTACAATTTCTTTTATGGTTTTTTTTTTTTTACTGGTTTAAGGGTTATTAATTTAAATTGTCAGTAAAAACGTCAGTAGAGCCAGTTTTGATAAATAATGCCTCTTTATTTTTCAGTAAAATATCCTGTCAATCCTGTCGTATTATTTGTATTTGTTGACGTGTTACGAAATCTCCATCTTTAAGACCTATTTTAGTACTAAAACTAATTATTTAGATCCTAGAAGATATAATTATTGTAATAATCATAGGCTCTTTGCTACGCCAAACCGAAACTTTTGGGAAGATGACAACAAATAAATTTGTCCATAAAAACTACATTTAAATTTGAGTTTTAACAAAATTGTTGAGAAAATCGATTTTTACTCCTAAAGATCATGCCGTTTTGTCTACAATTGCAATTTACTTGCTTAATAATTAGCAAATAAAAACTCTTTGGTTCCAGTTTTTAACAAAATCAGTTTAACAGGTTTCTGATACCGTCAATCTTATTTGATATCTTTGGAACCAAAAAAATGATACATCATTTGTTCACAATTACTCTCTCTCTATTTGAATGTAAAAAGTGATTTTTTTCTTCTTGAATAATCCACGATTAAATTTCAGCTTTTATAAGTGCGATTTTACTTTTGGAAAAATTTGTACACACTAGTATGCTGTTTATTATAATGAGACACTTTGATATCACAGTTTCTATAGCTATTCTGTGTTCACCTCAGTAAATACCTTTTGATCAAAGGTTGAACCTCTAATTAATCTTTTTCACTCGGTTATGATGGTTTCCTACTCTCGAAGTCTAATATTACTGCGAATGGACTTTAAACATTAAAAAAAGGATTGAGGGATCACTATGCTGCCTATATAAGCGCGCACGTGCGCATGAGTGAGAGGACATCTATACACAAATATAGGTGCATACATCCAGTCATGAAGTTATATCAATATCAAGGATTCCTATGAAAGTCTCTGACAACCTGTGCGTGTGTGTTTATTGATTTTGTTTGTATAAGAACCCATTTGAACAACCTAACATCTCCAACCGCAGATAGAGTTTTTTTTAACATTTCATTTGGTCTCGATGGGGCAAAGAAGATTTTTCTAAAATTTCCATTTTTTTATATATATATTTTTTTTTAATAGCTCCAACACAACTGAAACTTTTATAGATTTAAATCAAATTATATCGCAAATACTGATTATAAAAATTTTGAGGTTATGGGAGTCATGAATAAAATTATAAAATCCTAAGCTTTATTTATATAAAAGTGCAATTATCAAAGTACATGTATTTTACAAATGACTCCCACTTTTTAAACCTTTTCACGTTTTACAACATATTAAATTCGTCGACAATGAATTCGGGCCATTTCTTGAATTACGGTTCTACTTTGGACCATTGTGAACATCTTTAAATATTATTGAAAACATGTAATGTTTTATAACATATATGTGATGCAAGCTAATTTTATTTGTAGAAACTAGTCTTTTGGTCCATACATTTCTACTTCTTTTGTATCATATTATTATTTTCAGTTGGTCAAAACATAATATACAAGAGTTTAAAACAAATTACAGTTACTACAATCTATGTTCACAATTGCAGTTTTCTTTTATCTTTAGTTGGTTTTTCCGTTTTAGATCGTAAAAAATTATTAATATGTTACATTATTATTTCCCAGTGTATGAAATTACTGCCTAGATGCATTTCTAGAAGTAATACTTGGTCATTAACTTATGAAATTAATATAAAAATAATTTAACACAGAAAATAACGAGTTAACGGATTTTTTGTTCTAATTTAATATTTCATTTTAAAATCGAATTGTTATATTACAACACAATTGCAATGATATATTTTGTTACAAAGCAGGGTGGAAAGATATGAAAATTAAATAACCAAAAATAAATACAAAAATACAATTTTTCAAAACTTAACTGGGTTGCAGATAATATATATGTGATAAATTTCAAGTATTTAGGAGAAACTCTCCTTCTCTCTTTTCATACACAGATCATTTTATTTTAAAATGTTACTCATTACTGTAGAATAATATTGTCGTTTGCTAATTTCCCGCTAATAAATTTTAAAATTTATTAATTCATGTTCGTGATTGTTCCAAATATTACTTTCCTACAAAATATTACTTTCCAAATATTACTTTCCTAAATAAATTTCCTACAAAATATTGGTTTACAGTTTCAAGCAGAGATAGTTTTATGAAGTGTTCACAAATCTACGTTAGATTTCCACGATTTTTACACAGTATGGTCCTATAATTGACGGTATTCTAATCATTAACTAGGAGAACATGTTAACCCCTCGACAAACGCAAATAAAAACGGGTAGGCTAGAAAAATCTGTGCACACAAATCTGGACTGTTCCCTAACCCCAGATTATTAGCCAATCAGCTAACTCAGCAAAAAGTTTCTTCTACTAACCACACGTAAGCATTATAATCTCAGAAAGTATAATATAAAGATTATTTGGGTTGTTCTGATACCAATAGTTAAATAAATAATTTAACACCCTGTACACCCAGGTAACAATGCTTATAACAGTAATAACACGTATCCCATAAATTCTCTACAATATAAGTTTTCTAATTCAACTCCATCGTTATTAGTAATTGCAAACTCTTGCATTTTATGAGCCACTTACTAAATTTTACTCGGACAATTACTGGTAATCTCTGAGGAAAGGATCATTGCTCGATGCCTGAGTAGGCTGTAAGTTATGTGCCACTAGTGTCTGTCGTGGCGAATGTCACGTCAATGTGTCTTGAAGGAT
Source organism: Aphrophora alni (assembly GCA_963513935.1). Taxonomy (NCBI): domain Eukaryota; kingdom Metazoa; phylum Arthropoda; class Insecta; order Hemiptera; family Aphrophoridae; genus Aphrophora; species Aphrophora alni. The sequence goes on from OY740770.1 coordinate 29,924,195, forward strand.
TGGGAATAATCACAGTAAGTCGACATCTTATTTCAGTTGTAAATAAAAATAGTTTTCGTTTAGAAAAGCTAAGACATCCTAGTCTTACTTGCTCTGACATAAGCTCAGAGAGGTAGTCTACATCAGTTTACAGTTATTAGTTCCGCTAAAACTTTAGGAAATAACTAAAGAAAAGGAAAATATATATATTTTTTCAATGAATTATTGAAAAGTTTTATGATTGATTAAAAAATAACCGTTGTCGATTTTTATGTTAATATCCATTTTCGAGTTTCCTGGATATCTATAATGAAAATTATGGAATTATAAATATGTGTCTATGTCCGTAGTCCTTTTAGTGCACTAGCAATCAGTAAGTTGGACTAACAAATTTGTGGGCATATTGTAAACGAAAATTTGATATATTTTTGTCTACTTTTTAAAAAAATAAATAGTTTGTTTCAAAGGCTAAGTTTTTTAAAACATTCAAGACAGTTACATCTGTTTTGAGAAAGTCTGTATTTTGTGATATTTTACTAAAGATATCACAACTTGGAATTTTTAAATATGTATTTATTATTTTTTTAAATTTTATTGTTATTATTGTACTTTTTTACAGGTTTCTCAAAAAGTTAAATAAATAAATAATAATATTTTATTGCCATTAAATACAAATGTTGTCGTACAATAGACATTGTTAATATTAAACAAACTTCAGGTTCAAAATTTGTTCACATTAAACTATAAATTAACAATTCTCAGACATCAACATCCACACATGTTAAACAATTTTTAGTCACAGATTAAAATTTGATATCACCATTCTTAGAACAAAACTTTTTCAAACATTTTTCACTTCAAATTAATCAAAATTTTGACTAATCTTGTGAACCAGCAAATGATAATTCGATTATTTCTGTTGTCTAAAGTATTTTAAATTTATTTCTAACTTATTCCTCAATTATAAGAATGAATATCATGACTCTTGTGTAGTTCATCTAGTTAACTTAACGTATATTTAACCACTTCATATAAGTATAAATTGTTAATTCTCAGAATATTGAAACGTTCAAACAGAGGTTTGCAGTGTGTTGTCCTATAAGACTTTGTCATAGTTTTTACAGCTTTCTTTTGTACGATTAGTACTTCTCTAATTCTGCCACAATAAAAGATCGTAAGACTTAAAGGAAAGAAAGAAAGCAAAATAAACATTCCTCAAATATCCTTCACCAATAACATCGGAAAGCCTATTCAATAGGTCGATAACTTTTGAAAGTTTACCTATTACGTAATCAATATGTGAACTTCAGTTGTTTGTCAACACAAATACCCAAAAATTAAATGTTTAGTTTTGACATCATTCAAAAACGTCCATTAGCTTTAAACCACCCAGAAGCACCAGATACTGAATACTCCACTATAGGTTGTAAATGATTATAATCTTTACTTATCGATAAAAAAGTTGTGTCGTCTGCGTACGGCAGATAATGGTTTTAACATTATCAGGTAAATCATTAACAGCAATAATTGAAAACAGAATAGGGCCCAAAACAGAACCTTGCGGAGCAGCAGATTTAATACTCAAGATAGAAGACCCACTTTCAGTATAAACCAACTGTTTCCTATCTTTCAAATATGACTTGAAAAATTGTAGGTACAATCCATAATATTGCACTTTATTGGTTAATATATTATGATCGACACATTCGAAGGCTTTAGTTAGATCACAAAAAGTAGTAAGAACAGTAGCATTATTTTCAAAAACTGTGATAATTTTTCTAATTAGGGAATCTACTGCTTGTGTAGTTGATTTGAATTTCCTAAATCTAAATTGAGATGTAATAAAGAAACAAAACATTCAAAATATTTACTAATTTGATTGCTAACAACTGACTCCATCACTTTTGATAACACAGGCATCAATGAAATTAGCATGTCATTACGAGGGTTATCTTTTGTGCCATTTTTATAGATAGGAATCACTTTAGCTATTTTCAGGCGATCAGGAAAAAAACTGAACTACATTTAGGTATACTCCCAGACATAAAAGAGACATACCATATCTGATAAAAATCAATCAATCCATCTGGCTGGCTTCCAAAGACGATTACAAGCAGTATTTTGCAATACAAGTATTTTGTAATAAAACTTCTTTAGACTGTAACACAAAACTAAAATGCTCCCAAACCGAATTTTTTTCAGGAATCATTATAATTTCTTTTGACTAACAAAAATTTGAGAAAGTAAAATGGCGCTTTATTTTTCCAATTGTGTTACAAATGTTCGTCAAAAATATCATAACAAATACACTTCTTTCTTGCATGATAGAACCTCTTAAAGTCCCCTCCTTTAAAAATATGCATTATTAGGGTATCACATAAGTGGCCAATATGCCTGTTATAATAAATAGTAAAATGGCGGTCACAAACCCTTCACATTTCTAGAGTTGGGGGAGATCTTTTCAACCCCTCTAACGGAGGTTCTTTCAACAAAATATGTATTTCAAAATAATACGCTTTTGTTATATGACATTATTTGAAAAAGAAGTTTAATTTTTTAACCTGTGGTTCTTTATTTATTGCAATTAGAACCCCTTCAATAACAGTAATCCGTAGTTGGATTATTTCATTAAATAAATTGAGTAGAAGAATAGAAGACCAAAAATAGAAGAATTTTGTAAAATTAATATGTATAATTTTACACGCAGTATATACTGTCTATGAACATTCTTACAAAATGTGTTTCTGTAAAAAACATTTATCAAAAATTATTTTATGAAATCTGCGAAATTTTATATAATCAACAACACCACTTTAGAAAATATTGATTTTGGATATAATTACTTTCATGTAATTACTATATATCCGAAATTTGAAATGGGAACAGAAGTTTTTTTATTCAACGCTTAATAAAAATGGGCCTCAACTTTTATATGTACCCATCTAATTTTAATATGATTTTGAAGGACCAAAATTCATAGATCAAATTTGAAAATTATGACTTTATAATTTTAATGAATACTGGATTTATAAGGAAGAACAATTAATTTTTCTCCACTTTTAATTTGAATGAAAACTCCTGATAGATGTTTTGATATATAAAAAAATTATTTGACAGTATAATGGAGGATCGCCATAACTAGTTTTTATTTCCATGGGTTAACAAACTAAACAGTTTTACAAAACATTTTAATTTGAAAAGGGAAAAAACTGTAGAAAACCTACGTCTAATGTGTATGTTTTTTTTAAAGACGTTAATTTTTTACCCAGTGGTAAAAAAATTTATATCAATAACAGCACAGACAAGGGAGTATTCTCGTCTGTGATAACGATTTACAAAAAAATCCGTTTAAAAAAATTGTAAAAATGATAAAATCTTTTTGATATACTACTTTCAATTTTAAGAATTTGTTTAATTAAAAGTTTACCCATAACCTTTTTTGAAGTAATAAAGTTGAAACAAGTATAACAAAGTTGCATTTTAATCACCCTCCGATTACTGGTTGATTTACACGTTTCGTAGCGTATGGAGTCTTGGAAAGTTATTTATTGTTGTCATCGCTATGTAAGCGTAACTAACAACTATAAAAATAAGCTAGAGTTTTGAAACTTGAATAAATGGGCTCTCTTGTGCACCCAAATATGAAATATGTAAAAATTAAGAAAACTGGAGATGTAAAACTATAATAAACAAAACTGGATTTATCACAGTTTTAGTTTTGTTTCCTGTTTTTATGGTTTAGAAAATCTTGGTTTTCCTCATATCTTTTAAGTAATTCATCTTCAACACAATAAATCAGGTAGAAAATTGCAGATATGACTTTCGTATATAATAATAGCAATCCCAACTCTCCAGGATTTCAAATAAGGAAGCAATTGTAAAAATTATTAAATAGAGTTTTGATCTTCCAAATTTCATCTGTGTTCAGGTGTTTGTTTATGGTCAATTCTTAGCAGACTTTGGATGATTAGCACGTAGCCATGAATCCTCAGACTCGACTTAATAAATTAATAATATATTTGACCATTAAAAAGTTTTATTAATACATTACAGTATTTAGTAATGAAATCAGTACACCCCTAAAGTGAATTAACGGGATAAAGTTGGCCATATTTGTTGTACAGGAAGGCTAAACAACATTTTAAATGATATTTATTTGTCAGTAAAACAGCTTTTGATGTGTTCCCAATGAACAAAATAACGGTAGAAATATTTTATGAAAGTGAAGGGGGTTATCTTTAATCAACCATTTTAAACGTATTGTCAAGCACATTTAAAAGTAGCCTATGTTTAATTCCTAAACAAACCAATTATCTTGCATTTAAATCGGTCGTAGTATTAGAACTATGTGGACATTATAACACGCACACCCCTTATCCAATAAATATTCGTCCCTTAATCCGTGTTCATTATTTAATCTAACAATTTACGTGCATGTATGCGTGTGCATCCTAGTAGGGGACGCATGTAGCTAGGCTATAACCATAAATGTTCCAAATTCTAATGAAAAGCGTTTACCGGTGACTCATCGGGTAATTGTATCAAACACCCCTTGTGTTTGAGACCAACATTACCTATCAACTGCTAACTGGAATAAATCGTGACTCAACCTTATACAAATTCAAACGTAGTAAGACATAATTGTTTAATAAGTTTATGAATCATAGTAAATAACTTCTGTATATCAAACACGGAAACATGGACCTAGCGTGACTATAGTGCGCACCGTAAACATTATGGCATATTCCTAAAAAAAAAATAGTGACCTAGAGAAGAGAAGAGAGAGAGGGGGGAGGGGAGAGAGAGAGAGAGGGGGGAGGGGAGAGAGGAGAGAATGGATGACAGGTCAATGCTTCCAATTTTTGAGTTGGTTTAGGTCTTTTCTTGAAGCTAATTTGATTACAAATACTAACATATTAAAACACTTAAATGGAAGAAAACGAAACATTGAATTCCTAAATCTAGGCCAATATTTCCATTTCCTTTTTGTAAACTACATACATTATTTCATGTTTAAAACTAACACATAATCAAAGTCCACTTTTATGAGATACTTAAAACGAGTGTGAACTCTCTATAAAAGCGATAAAATTTGATAAATAAACTCAACAAGTAGATCGAATTCAAAAGATTATGTATAACATTACGAGGTATTTTTGAATGATCAACAATGTTCTTCACTTGTAGTATTGTAAAAATCAAAAACTGCGAAGCGCAGAATAGAGAAGGAACAAGTAAATAATCAAACGTTAGCCTGTTACTAAGTGCACAAACAAGAGTAAATTTAACTTAAAGTAAACACAGGAAACAATGAACAAGTTAAAGCTTCCTTAAAAACCAAAATTTACTGACATTTTACGATCGTTACCTTAGCATTTTAATGCCAGAGCAATATTTGTTTTTACTCTCTCCAACTGATACACACAGGTGGTTTCACTCGAGAATATTGCGGAAATTACCGCACATTCTACTTTGAGAATTAGAATTAAGGTGATTCCTCCAAAGAGGATGTTGGGGTCATCCCACACTTTACAAAATAGTTAATTATTTTTCTAAAGGAAATAGTATAAATGTCCGTAAACATTAGATTAAGAAACCTTAACGGACTATAAATGTTGTTGTTCACTAAGAATATCTCGTGTTGTGTAGGACATCGAATGGCGTCCTCGCTGAACCGCAACAGTGCGCGCAACAATTGATTATAGTGTGACACTTACATAAGCTAGTGAGGATATTGTCGCCCTCTCTTAATTTTCAGTATAGTACAGAGTGTCAAGTGCGCCGATAGTCATTTTGGTGTTTTAATAGCCCAATCACAAATTCTCCTGCGGTATAATCATGTTTGTTATTTAGTTGTATACATTATACCACGTGTCATTAATAAATCAGTATAGTAGTGATTGTAAGCTTAGTTAAATTAGGAGCAGGTAAATCTCTTTGCTAATTATTATTACATTATTGTAAATAATACATCCATATTAACCTACAACCTAGAAGTTTTAAAATCTAAAGTCGTCACCGATTAGAAGACTGACTAAGGAATCGTGCCTACTGGTTAAAGTCTCTGACATCACATTTACATCAACTTGCAGCCAGTTTTAAAACTACAAGAGTACTACTCTGCCTTTATAAACTCATACAATCACATGCATATGTTTCTATTTAAAACATTTACAAAATATATCAATGTGATTCTAAATACTACATATTATCAGATACAATATAAATATAACAGCAGATTGTATTGAAAAGAATTTATAATTTACAAAATTTAACGAAAATCGAATTAATATTTTCTTATTATTCAATGTTAATTTAACAAGTTTTAAATATTAATATATTATTATTGGCATACAAATAAGAGTTTTGAGTTTTCACATACAAAAGATACATACAGTCCAAATGAAAAAAACAAATAACAAACAAAGGTTATATAAACAATTTACAATTGAAGGTACTCCTTCATTCCAATGAATAAAGCCTCTGCTGAACAAGGTAAGATTTTAGTTAGTTTTTGAATTGTTCATACAATAGACTTCTGTTAAATTGTCTGTCAACCTGTATAAATTTCAGACCAGAATAGAACACCTAACTCTAGAATAGCTGTACTCTGTGGATTAAGTATTAAAGTATTTTCCACATCGTGAAATATCCATGATTGTGCTGATTAACACCCTTATAATTGCTTTTAAAAATAGCAAAACATATTTAGAATATACAAACAGGGAAAAGTAAAGATTAAAAAAAAAATTTATTGAATTTTTACAAAATCGCCAACATTTTAAATTACAAATTATTGTTATTCTTTTGTATACAAACATTTTTTTTCCAGATTCTTTCCGAATTTCACCTAAAGAGAACACCATATGTTAGGTGAGTGAACTCATTAATTGTAGTTTAGTCCGGTTTTAATTTAGCCGAACTGGATGCGCTTGAAATAGCACAGAGTGCAAAAGAAGCTGAATTAAGTTTTTTTAAGAAAGATAATATTATGTGATTTCCAGTTTATGTTTTCATCAACCACCACTATCAGAAATTTGAACGAGTTGTACTTGATGCTAAGTGGTGAACTGAAATGTTGTTTTTTAACTGTTTCCAATGGAATTAAATTAATTGCTAAGAACCGATTTTCTGCCATAATTAATGATGAAACAGATTCTTCACTGTCAACAATATTCTTTGCATACATTGTTAAAGCTGTGTATAATAAGTTAGAACTTTCTGAGAAAACACATTAAATATTTTATTGGTTTAGCCCAAAGACACTGTGCGCCTACTCATTTTAAAATAATATAATAATGCTTAAATTACTGGTGTATTAAAATAATAATATAAATGAAAAACTAACTGGTACGGGAGAAAAGATATGGCTAGCAAAGAGTACATTCTAATTAAAAAACCTTATCTACTGGGTTCAATCACTTTTCTGACTATCGACGGCACAAGACAGATAATTCGAACAACGTTTACATTGCCTGTTACAAAAAGATTTATAATTTAATGTAGTTTTGTGTTCTTTCAACTTATCGTTAAACTTTTTAACAAGTTATTTATGTCATAAACAAGCAATCGTATAAAAAGTTTCAAAAACAAAATAAATTCCGGCATTACTCTTTATAGTCACTAATTAAAATATAATCCAAACAAAAACATACAAATTTCTCGTCACGAAACATGAAAATAGTTTTCTGAGTAATATAATTTATAATTTAAGATTTTAAATATTTTAAAACACACTAACACCGTAAGAATCCTTGCAATTTCCTCTAGATTGTTACAACTAATAAGACAGAAGGGAGGAGACATTTTTACTTCCGAGTGCACCAGAAAGTATTACGAATGTTTTCTTAAAGTACACCCACTCCCTCGCTCATCTCAGTTTTGTACCGCGTGCACAGCTAATTTGTCCCATCTATACATAATGGCTTTTACCTGACACAAAGATAAAACTAGTGTTAAACCTTTTTAAAACAAACAAACGGAAAATAAAAGTAACAAATAACAGTCTAAGCAAAGAACTCACTCTTAACTTTTATAGGCTTACAAACAGTGGGGGGTCAAAGCGACAAAGGAAAGGGAAAAAGATTATAAAGTAGCATACCGAACAAAAACATTAATAATAAAATGTTAATTATCAAAGTAACATTAAAAAACTAAACTTAAATAAATACCTGTATGATTTGTGAAGAGCGGAAACGTAATTTTAAGCAGATGAAAATAAAATTTGTTGTCCGACTAGGAAAGAAAAGGCTTTTTAATTCCAACTGAATGGAGCATTATGTATAGTAGAAATTGCGCAATAAATTAAATGTGAAACATTCAAAAGCTTACCGTTCTACTTTATATGACAACTCGTAATCCGTTAGATTTTACTGTCTTCGGCATGTTTCTAGAGATACCTTTTGTCCGCAATAAAAATGTCGTTTACTAAGGCTAATTGTCAAGAACTGTAAGTGTAAGGCTGGGATGGGGGAAAGGTTCCGGTTTGAATCACTCTTCAAGTAATAAACTCGAGCAATATAAACCAAACTCCTTCATTTTACGACTTAAGAGGGGAGCTTGCTCCTTCCAGATGTTCGAATTCAAACCTTGTCAATCACTAATGATAGATTGTTTGTTTCGAAATGCTTTTTATGAAATGATGTATCTCTAGGCCAACTTATCTAGGTGAAATGAATGAACGGTAAATCTTACGTCAATCTCATAATGTATGGCCTAGGTAAGAACATGTCTTCAGCATTTCATCTATCTTGGTTCGATTTGTCAAATACTTCTGGTGCAGGACACGATGTCGACAGAGAACCCTTCGGTAACGATAATTCTTTCCGTAGATGGTTTGGTTTAAATTTTAAACTATTTGTTTCGGACAAAACGTGTTCTTAAACGAAATATGATTGATTAAATACCTTTTATTATAAATCTGATTGTTACTTCATTCTAAAATCGTAATTACAAACAAGCATTAATCTATCAATGTAGTGTTTTTAACAAGACTCGGTTTAACTTTTGGCTTATCACTGTACTGAAAGTTATGTACTAAATTTGATAAGCTATAAGGGAAAGATAAATTGCTAGCCATTTCAGTTTTTGAAATATAGGCTGAAGTTCGTTTATATACAGCAAATGGTAAATTATTTTGAAAATATAATTTGCATATTATTATAGAGAACTAAATTACACATTTTTTTAAAATAAACAGAAATAATTCAACTTAAACCGATTTGAGGATAGGCAATACATGAAAGGAAAGGTGTAAAGTTAGATTTTTATATAATACACCTAAAAGAGAATCTTTAAAGAAAAGTAGCGTGTACGTTAATATAGACATTAAAGACTACAATTGGAAATATTATTTTAAAATTTGTATAGTCTATTCTGAGAACATAATTTTGGTTTTAGTTTTGTTGATAACCCAAATTATGAATTACAATTTTTTTTTTTTTTTTTTAATAGCATACTCTTGAGACCTAAAAACATTTTATAAAGTATAATGTGTTGCCTAGGACTGTTTAATATATAATGAGTACCATACCTGTAGCTGGACAAGTAAGACCTTATAATCTGGCCACAAACAATTTTATTATTTATGTACGACGAGTCATACTCCGATTTTATATGTGCTAGTGTTGTGTTGTGTTACGTGTTTATGTGTTAGTGCGGGCCTGACGAAGCCGACAGTGTTCGGCGAAACAGCGCTGTAGCCATAACTATAATTACTAAAAACATTGAAATTCAATTATAGTAAGCTGGTCAAACTGATTTGCGTAGACAACCATAAACACTTTTATAAACACTATTTGTTTTATAAAAAATCACAAAGCTTAGTTACATTTTGCCATTTTTATTTTATAATGCAAGAGGGTTAATCAGACTATTTAAAAAAACAAAAAGAAGTTATTATACTTTATTAATAATACAGAAAAACATTAGCATTAAGTTTATTGTGTTATTAAAATACTACGAAGAGAAAACAAGGATTAGGTAATAATAAACCTAATTAAAATGAATGAAAACTTAATATTCTACTTCGATATTATTTCTTTGTCATTCCATTCTAAAATGTTTATAAAGTTCTAATAATACAAACATTTTCCAAAAATAGGAAACAAATCGGTCAGACGCAGAGTATAACAAATTAGTCCGATGTGTATCTAAGTGAATTTAGCTCAGGCAGTATAAAGAACCCTGTTGTTGTACTTGAGATTTCAAGAGTTGTCTAAATATACACCCCGTTCCGCTGGCATGACTAACTTTGCATCATGCTCCCTGGTCATGATCGTTCCTTAGGACTTCATGGATTGTTCACAGGTTTCACGGCCTAACACTCCTTTCCACGAACACATTCCAATAAGGCTCCAAATTGCTAATTTCACCAAACAAAATACAATCCCAGCAAAGTGCGTGTATGCATATATAATAAGGAGGGCTTTAATATAATGTCAGACCTAAATTGTAGATCCTAAAGTGACACTGGAATATTATTTCTGCTCAGATGTACATAAATGTAATTGTGTTTAAGGTTATGTTGACTATTTTGTGGGAATTTACTAACAAAAGAAAATAACTTTAAATACTAAAATATTTTCAAAAGGAATATGCACGTGTTAATAAACATCCCCGAATCTATTATTCAAATTTACAAAACTAATTATTGAAAAACCGGTCTTTAATAATGGTGATTGAGGTTAATATTTACTTTTTATAGTTGGTAAAATATGTCAAGATAATATTCAAATTATGAAAAATATGGGACAGTTTTGGGGGGGGGGGGTTTCCACGAGAAAAAACAAATATATCATCGCATGAAACTATGTTCAGTTGATTTCAATAATTACAATTACAATATTATAGTATTGCCAACAAAAAAAAAGATTCCAAAAATCCAATATGAAATTTTACTTATTTCTGTACTTGGAATAAAAAATCGAACGAAAATACAATGCAGGTACCTTGTATAAGATACTTTCTTGGACTTAGCAATGACAAAGAAGTAAATGTCTTAAAAACGTAATACCTCGTGTTTTAAAGAACTTCTACCGAAACTGGTCTTAAATAATATCTTAATTTACAACTTAAAAGTGTTGGTTTCACCATTTGAGAGTACTTCAACTATTATGGACCATACATAATATTAAAGAATTTAAAAAAAACTCTTATTTTCTTATTTATTTTTAAACTGATATTAATTAGAAATATTAAACAATGATAAAACAATATTAAATATTTATAATTTTTAATTACTAATTGTTAGCTTTCTTTTACGACAAATATAGCCTGTACATGTTAAACTTTAATCTATAAATTCACTTTGGAGGTTTATTGTTTTCTTTACCATATATACAACTCATTGTGTACGGATAGCCTATTAATGTTTCAAAAGTTTTTTTTTCATATTCTTTTTCACTAGCTTACTTCTAGATTATATTAAACAACACTAAATCCGAATACATTCACTCAAGAGCCATGGCCATCAAGAGTGAACATAAAAATCATTTAAAACTATTAAAAAATAAGCGAAATTATTACTGTTTGGGATTTTAAAATTCTATTATCTTTATTAATAAAGGTAGATTATTCTCTATCAAGAATGGACACCATAAACCATTGAAAAACTAAAAAAACAAGTGAAATTATTACAGCTTAGGAGTTAAAATTTTGTTTTATTTATTAATTATCAACAATTATGTATTCAACAGTTACTTACGATGCATATGTAAGTCCGTCTTTTTTAGGTTGTAAATTTTGTTGAGAGTTATACGTTTTGGATTAAAACCAATAACTACGAAGTTATTCCATGCGTAGAAAAGCATCTAAAGAATGAGTTTCGTATTAAGGCTCTCATTCACTACGCCATAGTATGTGCCAATAAAGAACACGCGAAAGCGAATGTTTTTCCTTTTTTTGAAACGGCATATATCGATTATTTTTATGAAAAAATAGAATACTTTTCTAAATAATTTTTACGATTCATTTTTTATTTATGAATACCTGAATAATTGTGACGATTTATTAATGAAATGAAAACATTTCGTGACTTTTTTATGTGTTTATCGTATACACTGCCGAAGCCAAGAAATGTGACAGATATAAGAAAGTACGCCTATGGAATTAACACGTAAAGCATAGAAGTTTGCTGATCTCAATTGATAGATTTGATTTGATTTGTGTAGAGCCTTAAGCATAGAAAAATCAACTTACTTATAAAAACAATTAATAATAACAGACTTAATTATACACAACTACATATATTTTACTACTTAGTACACATATTTGACCTTCTCGTACTGAAAGTCTTAGAGATTTTAGTTATTACAAATAAATTTCAGAATCAAACCCTAACAAATGATGACAGAAAACTAAAACCTCTATACTAAAAAAAAAACATCTGACATATTTGTCAAATTGTATTTAGAGATCGAGTGACAAATGTCAACACATTTTATTCTATACAATTTAACTATTTACAGAATAAAAGCAGTATTAAATCTTTAAATGTTTAAAAAAATTCTTGAGTAATTTCAATTAAATAGATTCAAAATACTCATATTTGAGTTTGGAAAAGCTGTTTGTTCTCTTAAAACATAAGGTACTGTGATACATTGCTCTAATTATATTGTAAATATTGTTTCGATGGTCAAATTATTCATCGCTCTTGAACAAATAAACCACACAAGAGACGTAAATAGCCGGAATCTTGAGGGGAAGAGGGGATTTGACGCAATACTGACTGCAGAGCTGTTTTGCAAACATGTCCGATTTGACGTTTCCTAACATTTGCCATGTTGCCATTTAGGCGTCTGAAAAAACAAAGGTTAAAACGAATTATAGTTGATACAAGATTCTGCTCTGATAAATTCTTTACAAACCTATAGCAATGAAAAAATTCACCCTATCTAAGTACATAAATCGTTTATTTATTTTACGGTAAGTAAAAACTGACTTTTAGTCCTTTCCGATTTCATATTAAAGAACACTTTATGCTTGAAATCCTAATGTATACTCGCTAGGTCCAGACTCCAGAATGTACATACCCTACATATCCTTATATCGTTACACAGCTCCAAACATCTTCCACTAAAAGTAACACACGTATTATCTATTATGTTGATATGTCTGTCTGTTCAGGGACCTTGAACCGACTCTGTTTGCACTTCCTTTAACTTAAACAGACCCTTTTCACCAGTCTCCTAACCTGGCTCCAATCTATCATTGTAGTTAACGTACTTTGGTCTTCTTTGCAAGCCTATATGTTACAACTACTCTTCAATAAGTAAGTAGTGTCAGATATAATCAAGTACCCTCGATAGTTTCATCGCATAGTGAAGTGCCAACTCATCTTATTATCATCTGCTCCAAAGTGGCCTGAAGCCCACAACACTCATATTTTTCCTTCCCGCTAATAAATTTTGTGTTCATTTGTACTCAACCACAAGGAAGATTCCAACCCTAGTAGCCGCTGCAAGGTCACCTGAATGTCAGAACAAACCACCACCTCGCTAATTGTACTTCCGCTGCGTTCATTTATCCGTTTGCCCTGTAATAATGCCAGATCTCTAGTTAGAAAACTGTAGTACATTCCACCAAATTAAATACATCTCCAGCTCAATCATGGGTAAATAAACTGTCGATTTTGCTTCCTTATCTTGTAGGTATCTGTGTATCGCACCACGTTTCTCTGGATTTTATCTCGTGGTAGCCCTAATACCCTAATACTCCGAAAAGCTAATTAAAACTTTGTGGTTCACACATTAATCAACTTACTTCAACAAAATAGGTAGATCCCGGTCTATAGTTGCCCATATATCTATATGTCCTCTACTGGGGATATCCACTGCTTAAATATAGTAAGACATTATCCACCAGCAACAGGACCAAAAGCACCTCCATAGTCACAGTCAATTTAGATGTAGCCTCAAATTTAAAATAAAATCGTCCACCTCACATGTAAGAAAAATACACAGGCAGTTGAAAAACAACAAATTGTGTGAGACACTTCTAACTGTATATTCATTATACGAAGGATTGCATCTTGGTTTTACATTTATGTCACAGGTCGACATTTTGACTTTTTATTCTTGACTTTTTTTTAAACGTTTAGGAGGAGCTAGAGGCATCAAAATAATAAATGTTTTTCTTATGTATAAGCGCCATTTTAAAATTATTTAAAATTTATGGTAATCGCCATTACTGTAAAGTCGACTAGTAGTGCAACATTGTACATCAATAAAACAAATTTATTGTTTTACTTGTCGACTTCACAATAATGTAATTTAATTGCTAAATTCAATTTTAAATAATTAAACTTAAGCAAAACATTCAATTTTCAATATTTTGATGGCTCCAATTCCTACGCGGTTGAATTTACAAAAATAATGTCAAGAATGAAAATGTCTTAAAACTTACTGTAGAATCTGAAATATAATATATATGGAGTTCCATAATAAATTTATAAAGTTGGCCAGCATATTGGAAAATGGCGGATGAATTTCGAAATTCCAATTTCATATTTTCAATAGTCACTAAAAAGTGAGTGAAATCCTCGATTTTAAGTGTGTTGTAAATCTTCTAGTTTGAAAGATGAAAATGTTGACCTGGTTAAATTGGACACTTGGTATATAAGTAGATAATTTATCACTTTTCGTTATTTATTTACTAGCTGACATTGTGCTGAGCATTCGTTTTGAGCAATGATGTATACATAACCTCAAAAAAAACTATTAATCAGCTAAACATTAGTTAGAACAGTCGTAAGTGTGCACAATAGTAAAAAACAACTGTTTTATACATGAAATTTATAAGTTGTTTAAAGTTTCGACTATTAACATTGCGCTTATTATAGAGGCATGTAAATTTAAAACACTTCCTACATTTTCGGAGACTAAGGACGTAGGACTAATCTTTACAACTATTTTTATTCTCGTGGTGAAGTTTAGTCAATTCAGTAATTAGGCCATTAATGGTTTGTATATATTAGGATTTTTGTTTTTATCAAAGAAAAATTAAATTAAATAAATTATAACACACATTGTTAGTATATTCATTAAATCGATTTATATATTGCGACCCTTACTTTTCAATGTCCAATGTTTAATCTAACCTCGCAAATTTTGGTTTGTGGGTTTTCAGTACAAGCGAAACTTAACCTATTGAGCGTCATTAGACACCCGAAAACGATATTCGTTTTAAAGTAAATTACAAAAACCGTGAACAAAATGACCAATTGCTTGTTTGGTTTCTTAGAAATGTAATTAACAAAGATTTGTCCCAAAACCAAAACCAGTTTATAAGAATGCTAACGATGATAGAAAGCAATCTGCCATTACATTAGCAACTATGCAATACATTAAGATATCGGAGTTAAACGTGGAGAGCTTTATAACGATCGCGAAGAATGATTGCATAACAGATGTTGTGGCTGTAATGTTTGTACTCTGTGCCCTAATCCTTTGTAAACAAAAGCTTCAATTTGTCAATGTTTTAGGGTTACTTGCATAAAGTATAATTTGTCTATAGATTTTTGTGGTTACCGAACTGTCATCTTATGTGGACGACATTGTCAAATATCATTTCTTATGAGTATAATAATTATATCGCCACAAAAATGATGTTACAACTGTTGCCATATATATTTTGAATTGCATCACACATTTGAACTGTGTGAAGATTAGAGGAATTCTCGATTGATTGAATCTTTTCGAGGTTACTGAGATGTTTGTAATTGGATAACATTATAAAGGAAACCAATTTATATTACGATGGTTGGATTATAGCAACCATTTCAACGTGGTGACTGGTGAGTGTTCGACTTTTAATGTATTGTAAAGTTACAACGTGTATCATTCGTTATACTAACTTCAATTTTTTAAATTATATTGATTTGAGTGGGATTTCAGTGAAATTATTTGGTATTCTGGTAGATAAATATACCAACTTTTATCCTTTCATTTTCATTTTTGATGTCGTTAAATACAACAATGAAATCACTTTCTTTCGGTTTATTTTTTCACGTAAACTTATTGCAGAGTAAGTTTTGATGAAACTAAATTGAGTGAATTCATAGAAATATTAGTTTTGAGGTCCTCTACACTTCAAAAAAAATTTGGAGAGATGCCTGGATGTTGTCTATCTCTCAAGCTTATCGTATGTTTAGTGCTCTATAGCTCAAAAACGAAAATCAAATTTGGTATGTGGGTACATTTTGGCGATATTGGGAAACACTTTTTTACTTTGTGTGATTGAAACAGGTGTGACCGGAGCTTTATTCGATAAGTACAAAATAACTTTAAAGGTAACTTCCAGATTTTTTAATTAAAACTAGGAAGTATTATCAATTTTTCCATATCACCCGCCATTTATCCAATACGGAGGTCAGCTCTAAATTTTCGTATAGGATCCAATATTTATTATAGAGATTTTATTTGTTCTGTAGGTTGAGGAATAACAGAATTATCGACAGAAAACAAAAATCATAATTTTCTAGTAATTCTCTATAACACCTACAAGCTTACAATAGGTTATTCTTATTACTGGATGTATTATACTTTGCAAATAATATATAATAGCCGAAACAAGTGTATTAACAATACTTAATAATACTATTTGTCTTTAATTCACAACGTATTACATTAAGTGACAATAAAGAGCTGGTGTAAGACGGTGGATGTTCTTGAGAATTACCAGAAAATATAGATTTTTGTTTTCTATCGATAAATTTGTTATTGCTCAGCCTACAAATCAAATAAAAATAACAGTAGTGTTATTATATCTTTTACCCTAACTGTAGTTTAAATTTCACCTGGATTTGACTTTGAAAAATTAAAAAAACCGTGTCTTGAAATAGCTTTAATTTGAAAATTTCTTAAGCATATAAGTGGCTGTAAATAATAAAATGGGTTCCCATAAGAAAATTAAGAGCTGATCGCCATATTTGAAAATGGCAAGCGATATGAAAAATATGATAATATTTTTGTTTTAGTTCAAAAAGTCTTGAGGGGTTACAATCACTCCATATATATACCGTGTTCCCAAAAACTCTTGATAGAAGAGGTGTGAAATGATTCTATACCAAAGCAAACCTAAATGTTCTTTTGATAATATGGCTTATCTTACTTCGTTATACGTCGCTCTGTCTGTTTGTGTTTTTACATAATAATTAAAATCTTAAGAACATTAAGAGCCACAACTATATGATTTTGCAGGTATTTCGCAATTTTTAATGACTAATTGTGTAATTTTGTCAATGTTATTACTTCGGCGAAGGTTTTAAAAATTCAAATCCAATAAGTATAAAAGTGTACACGTGGTAAATAAGCTTTAGAATTTTTTGAAACGTCCACCATTTTGAAATGTTTGAAGTAATAACATTACACAATTAAGCATTAAAAAACAAAAATAGACAAACAGACAGACAACGAAGCAAATAAATCAGATTTTCAAAGAAACTTTTTTGATTTATAGATCCATTTCCCAAATTTTCTGTAAAGAGTTTTTGAGCAACCGGTATTTTGATGACTAATAATTTTTGTTGGTTTGTATTTGGTTTTGGAACACAGTGTGTGAGAAAATTTATACAATATTTTTACACCTTTATTTCGATCTTATTATTTTCTTATTTATTAGAATTTTAATTTCAACTTTGTATTTAAATATCAAAATTATTGTTTAATTAGAACGACAATTATATAGCTTTCTTTATGTTTTACAAGTATATTATTGTTAAATGCATATATTGAAACTATATCTTTTGTATTGTTGAATTACAGGATGATCCACTAAAATATATAGACAACCTTGGACCTTGCAATAAAGCAGTCAGCTGTCTGGCTGTCCCTATAAATCTCGAAATCCTTCAAACAGACGCGTTCTCTTCTCAGCTGTTTGACATGCACTCGCACAGCAACAATAAATTAATATTAAACGCGGGGTACTAATTACTAAAACTTGACAGATATGTGTATTTACCATTGAACGTTGACAATCCGCTAACCATTATGAAAACTTACCGAGTTTATTACATCGTAACCCGATTTTCTAATGATTTACAGCTAACACTTTAACCCTACTTTTAAACACTCTGTAAACATGTTCAGTAATTGGAAATTTAAATATATTTAAATACTTTCAAGTGTAAATCCGAGTATAGAGAGACTGCCCGAACGACCGAAGCCCAACCAAAGCTCGGGGCGTGCTAAATGGTTCTATAGAAAATTTGTTAGAGCATATAATCGTTATTAGGTTCTCGCAACATGTGTAGTATTCTTTCTGAACAACTGATTTGCAATTGCAGCGCTTTTTAGCGGATATTTTTCTAATTACAGTCCCTTAACCAAATACGTGTTTCAGAAGGATGATATTAATTTGTCAATTATCTTTTGAGCCACAGGTTATAATATACAATATATATAGCTTGATTTGTAAGATGGTATACTTAATAGAATAAATTTGAACAAAAATTACGTTTTGTATTATTATACAGTTTACTTAATAGTACTATATAGTTTAGGTATTATAGCTCGTGCATTTTTGAAGATGGCGACTTTGTCATTGAAATGTGTTTGTCAGAATTTTTGTTCAAGTAAATGTATATTTTAATAAAACTTTTTATTAAAGATTTTTAGTGTTTTTTTTTTAATTATATATATATATATATGTGTATTTTTTGCATTTTTTAATATGATTTATACTTATAAACAGTAAACTATAAAAGCTACCCTGGATATAATAAGGATAAAATAAGTTCAATTTAGTCATAGATGTAAGGACACGCGATGCTTTTAAGTTTCAAAAAATAAAATATCATCTTGGACAGTTTCTCTGTCTTCGATCTGCTTCCCTTTCACCATTTGTCTGACGCCTTCGATTTTATTCTTCCGTTTCGGATGCTTTTAGTTTTGTATTCTTCTCGCGGCTGAAGATTTTCCAATGGAAGCAAGTTTTTTGGATGCACTAATCAATTTACCAAATATTACAAAGCAATTCCAAAACTGCAGTATTAATTTTATAAATTCACAGTTACTGTCAACTATAATATAATAAAAAATAAAATACAACCACAGTAGGTATAAATTATTTATGAATAGCACGGTGGCCCAAACAAAAACACAACAATATCTACAAACAACTGATTTAGAATTTTCGGAAGTTTCCGTATTCATAATCATTGACCACAGCAATAGTTTATTTTATGTATATATAATAAAATGTCAGTATGCGTCAATTTAAAGTCGATTTTAAAATTATTGTTTATGTTGAAAAATAAAATTTAATTCAATATTTACACTGATGTCATTTATAAAACTGAAAACACAATGAATATTTACTACAACAAACTAAAATTAAATAATGGAGCTATAAAACATCTCAAATTAAAATGAATACTCCTATTTTTAAAATTAATTTGACTACCTTGTTGAATAGACTGTAGAGATTTAAGTATTTTTAAAATTGCTAAGTTGGTTGCTATAGTAACGAAATAAATACAATTGAAAATCAAAAACACCTAATTCCAATATATAAATCAATTGTTTATAAATAATTTTGAAAATTGGTTGCTACAGTAATTATCTTTAGACCCACATAATTGAAATATTTTTTACGACATTAGCTCCCTCTTGTGGTACTTAATCACTGTATCGAATTTGGTCCCGATCCGTCAACGATCTAGGCGTGCATAGCGACACGTACACATATACACATAGATGAGCTCTTTTACACATATAGATAAATAAATGCATTCAGTCATGTTATTTTATCGTTACAGTTTTTTTTAAACACATTTCAAGGCATATATTAAAGTGTATCAACTCAGTTGTTAAGTAAGATAAATCGACCTTTCATTGTTACTTAGAAAGTGCACAGTTAGATCTTTAAAATGATACATAAAAACTTTTATCTTTATTTTACCAAAGTTTTTCCTCAAAACTATAGAAAATGCTCATTAATGTTAGGAACTGAATAAATATGAAACCACATAGACTCTATACTGTATGAAAAGAGAAATCAAATCACGTTTATGTCAAAAACATGACAATATACACTACGATCCCACACTGTTCTTGGTCACATGTTTAAACACGAATTCTCTCTACTCTTTTCACCCACGCTTACCAACTAAACAAATATTCCAACAATATTTTATCCTAATCTTCAGAGGGCACAACAAGCCAACTATGCGGAGAGCAAATTAATTTGTTCACTCTGACTTTTACATCTGCGTCAACACATCCAAAGTAATGTGTATCTCCTACCGATTTAACAATAAATTAGTTAATAACAAGTCGTTATTTTTTGTTAACAGTTGGCAACCAATAAGTACAAATCAAGTTTTACTTTAATTACAAGTTCAATACATGACATCTGTCATTTGAATAAGTTTGTATGTGTTGACTAAACACTCTTAACATAAACATGTTTTATGATTTGTGTATTTAATATATTTAGTAATAGTGATATTTCACTGGTGAAACTAGTAATCAATAGACAGAAAAGAATTTCAAACGAAGGTATTTGAGTTATTACTAACTAATTCATCAAAAACGCAGTCATGATGGCTATAGGCCTAGATGAAAATAATTGACGCACAAAATTACAAACTACAACCATCACCATATAAATACAAACTAAAACTACACGACACCAAAAAGTAGTTAGTTGTCAACCAAGATAAAATAAACCATAAACCGCGTTTTTGTAAAAAATATTTATATATTTAAATAAGAAGCCTAAACTCGCTTCGCTTGTGACACGTCCTAGGCGTAAATCGTATTTGGTTAAAATCGATACTTTATCGATGGTGATCGAGATTAATTTTGTTGTTAATTATTCCTGAACCGTAATAGTTTTTAATTTACTATTTTGCACAAGACTTTTGGTAAATTAATTTTCTGATATCACTAAACTTTGAACGAAATCGGTAGAGACTATTTTGAAAAATAACGTCTTTTATAACAACAGCATGGCAGATTATGTTGTTTGTTTTACTAATAACTGATATTTTTGCAGAGTTGGCGACGAACAAGTTTTGTTTGGATACACGGAGGCTTTTCATCAAAATCGTAATTTTGGGTTTGTTTCTATCCCAGTTATTTTGAATTTTTAGTTAGCAATTGGTGTAGTAGATTCATATACCAAATTTCATTAAAATCTGTCCACGCGTTTTGGTTGTAGAGAACTAAACATACGACGGAGAGATAGAGAGAGAGACCGCTTCTAGAGCTTTTACCACTCCAAGACCATAACAGGAATATAATACTGTATAAATAACCGATTTTTTGACCCATCATATGACTTCATCTACATTATTTATTTGTGAGAAAGTAAATTATATATATTTATATTTTCATAAGCGAAAAACCTCTCAGTCATCATCGTTTTAAAAAAGAAGGCAAAGAATATAAAATAGACGCACCATCCCTCAATAGCAACAAGGTCGGGAAATAATGAGTTGATAAAGAGAGACCTGATGGTAAATATTAAAAAAGAGGGATTTAGCCCAAGACTACGTAAAATAGTGTAGATCCAGCGAGATCGCTCGGGATTGCAAGCTCGTACTCACTATAGTGGTGATGGAGTGGTGGGGGGAAACCCATTAACTTTAACTAGACTTCAAGTTATGTTAGCTAGACTATATAGAAATCCAAAATATGTGTTATAGATTCGTTAATTCTGACAATGTTGACATTTTCTTTGTTGTGTAGAGAATTATTATCAACCAACGTTCATTGTTGAGTATCACTTAGAGGAGGGGGGGGGAACTGAAATACCTTTATATTAAATATTTAAGTGCACAAAATTTGATTGTTTATTCAGACATTTTATACTATATTTAATGGTTAAGTGGACAAATTTTGGTCGAATATTTAAGTATTGTTTTAAATATTTAATTGATAAATGGACAAATTTTGGTCGTATATTGAAATGTTTTCAATTTTAATTTCGTAAATTTAAAATTTTTAAATGAACAAATTTTAAACGTATATTGAGGCATTGTTTTTAATTTGTAATTGATAAGTGGAAATATTTTGGTGATATATTGTGGCATAGTTTAAATATTTAATTGGTAAGTGGACAAATTTTGATATTAGGCTATATTGAGGCAAAGTTTTCAATTTTTAATTGGTAAATTTAAAATTTTTAAATGAACAAATTTTGATCGTATGTTGAGGCATTTTTTCAATTTGTAATTGATAAGTGGAAAATTTTTTGTGATATATCGAGGCATTGTTTTAAATATTTTTTAGTAGTTGGACAAATTTTGGTCTATATTACCAACATTGTATTACTGTATTACCAACATTGGTCTCAACATTGTTTTCAATTTGTAATTAATAAGTGGAGAAATTTTGGTGATAAATTGAGGCATTGTTTTAAATATTTAATTAGTAAGTGGGCAAATTTTTGTCGTATATTGAGGCGTTGTTTTCAATTTTTAATTGTAAAATTGACAAATTTTGTTCATAAAAAAAAAATTAAACCATTAATTCTTCTAAAATTTTCATTGACTATTTTATAGCTAAAGAAAATTTTAATCAATATTGTTGTTGATTTTGAAGCAAGATAAAAATTGAAAACCCGTCGCCAATATAACATTGCTTCAGACCCTTTTCCATTTTACAAAATAAGTCTATTTGTTGGTGATCTCCCTAAAGTCAAGGACACATAAAGTATGCGAGGTGGAACAAAAGCGATCTGATAAAAAGACTAACCATCTTAGAACATGTAATAAAAACAGATTGGATGAAGGGGCTTATTTACACTATATGAAGATAGAGACAGATTTAGCGAATTTTATAATAGAAAATAAGCTTTCGCGATATCCCCTAAGCAGAAACTCTGCCCTTCGAATTTATCTTTGATTCTTCTTGACTTCGAAAAACATTCTTTCAAAATTTGTTATTTGAAAACATTTGTGTGCAATTTTTATCCGTTTCATATCTTCAAAAACTGAAATTCTCGATATACAAACTCTAAACAAACTCGATATAAATCAAATTTGGTGAAATGTAAAATTTTATGACTCGGTCCATATTGGTTAGCCACATTGTGAATCATAAACATTTATATTTCATAAACATTATATCGAAATCTACTGTGATGATTATAAGATAAAGTATTCGACCTTCTAAAATATTTCTCTCTTTGTCCATTATTCATTTATCCTTTTTGACCGAGAACTTCTACAACTAAAATATTTTATTCGTGAATTTAAAAGCTCCAAGTAAGTAAAATTTGATCAAAATCTATAAAAACAGTTTTAAAAAATTTAATTTTTTATTTTTAAGTTATAAAACGTTGTAGTGATTTAAAAAATGGAAAAAATCTAGTTATACTGTACTGCCAAAACCAGACTACATCAAAATTCTATAAACCCATAGTGTAAGGACGACACCAATACGAAAACGACTTTTTGAAACTCAGGAAAGTTAAAACTGATATTTCCATAAAAAAATTAAACTGATTTTTTTAACCGTTACAAGAGTGTGTTTATATTGCGTAGCCTGTAAGTGGTAAAATAAAAATATGTAAACAAGACTGAAACATTACTTATAAACGGTACACAAACTACAAAACTAATTGAGAATCAAACTCAAAATTTAGGGGGGGGGCAAAACGATTTCAGTACTTTCGCAATTACTTGCAAACCTTTTTTTTTTTATATTTGCAAACTGCACATTAGTAAACTTTCAAATTTTACGTAAATTTGATCGAAATGGTTAGTGACAATTTGAGATAATCAACTTTGAAATTTTTTTTAAACTTCAAAACTAACCTAAAAAATTAATTAATAATTGGTTGAACAGCCGGAATTTCAGTTGTTTTTATTCACTGTGTGTATATATTTGTTACAAAAAATTATGCTCATAAAATATGAAAATGGATTTTTTTTTTGTAATTCCATTGTATCATACATGACGCTACAATGTGCTAATTTTTGTCAGTTTAGCACACATCATTCTAACATCGAGGTCAGTGGATGCACAAAAGAACTCTCACAGATAATCAAACCAACGAGTTAGTTGCGTGTCGAATATTGGTAATTTTTCTGGGATCAACATTCAAACTTAACTGGACGTCATTAAACATTTAATTTCCCTAACTCGGTACTAAAATGAGGTAATTATATTTTACAACGTAATTTGTGCCTTCACATTATTTATCATATTAGCAACCGTATGCGACTGGATGGACAGGTTTATTGTTAGGCGACTTGTGCAGACGGTAAGAATATTTAACGATTCGGAATTTGTTTGGAAGTTCGTCGAAACGAAGTACAGGGTGATCGAAATAATAAAGCGTTTGAAGTCTTGAGGTAAAGTGACTAAGCTTCTGGTAGATTATTTATTTTTATACTAAAGGTATTGATTGTTATAACTTTTTTTTCCTATTATTAGCCAAAAAGTAATATTTTCAATGTTAGCAATCGCCGATACTTGGCAAACAACTAGGGAATATAAGATCTTCGCCCAGTTCACACGATCATACAAAGATAACAGTCGCTATTTCTCTCTTAAATTTAATAACGTCGATCCTGAATTTTCTTAGGGTAGATAATGTTCGTGAAGTAACTCCAGAGTAGAAATCCGTTGCGGTCAGATCAGGTTTTCTCGGTAGGACCATTCCTTCCAATCCAACAAACAGGACAACTGTTATTAAGACTGTAATAAAGTGGGGCTCCTTCTTGCTGAAAAACGACACTAATTTCTTTTCCTAATTCTATTTCTGGGGAAAACATAAATTTCGAGAATGACCAAAGTAAGTGAAACCTTTTATAATTTTTCAATAAACATGAACGTGTCAACGACTGGATTTTTATCATATGAGAATCACGAACATATTGAACATTCACTTTTGGTTGCTGAGCCCTCCAGATTCTACAATTGTGGCGGTCAACTTAACCATGTAAATGGAAAGTTGCTTCATGACTGAACAAAAATTTGGTTAAGGTAAATATCATCGCCTATTGTATTCAATTCAACTTTTTTGGGCGATTTGCTTGCTTAATTTAAATTTAAACTGGATTTTTGTAAGTATGCAATTTAAAAAAATTAAAGCATGTTGTAAATAGTTGTTTTAGAAATGCCAAATTCCAAACTACGTCCAGCGATAAGATTTTACAAGCATGACAGTCTCAAATGCTCTACATTATCGTCCTATGTGCATGGTCGATCTGGAGATATCTTGATATCTACATTTCCAGATCCTTTAAACTTATTATACCAACGTGACGGGTCTGTAGGTGGATTTTGTCTGAAAATACACATAAAATGACGTTGCACTATAACCACTGATTTAAATTCAGAAAACCATAAAACACATTGAGCTTTATGTTGCACAGTCGTCATTACTAAAGCGGCTACTGCCTAACTATCAAGAAGATTGGTTGATTAATGCTTATGAAATTTACAATTAAAATCATCTTTTTAGATGACTGTATAATACAAGAATTAAAGAAGGTTGAGCTCACTTCTAGTGAAGTGATGATTTTTTTACTTTCAAATCCAAAGTTAAAATTTGTTTGAACACCTTATTTTGGTTATTAAACAGAAGAACTTTACCAAGGCCTATATAGTTTTCATGACTGTAGGGTAATTTCAAGTCACAGATGTTGATAGTTAGGTACGTGAATGTCTTCTTCTCGTTTTGATACTTTTATTTTAAATCCATTTTTATCGAAGCATAACAAAAGTCAAACTTCACAAATACTAAACATTAATCTTCCCATGTTAGGAGCCTATTATCCCCTGTTAATAAGACAAGTGTAACCGTAGCCAGAAGGGTTCCTAATCCGATAAAAGAAGAACAAACTGTTAAAGAACTAAGGTTAGTTGCGCAGTTTGGTATGCGCAAGGAGCAGTTTAATTAATAGTGTTGACATTATTATATACTGTGTAGATTTGAGTAATTGGTTTAGCCTCATTGTTGAACTAAGCGATAATGCAGCAGATGGTGCCACAATAATTCATTAACCGACAATAAGGTCTCTGCAAACAACCGACTCTGTACCTTGAAATCAGGCTGTTGGTTTAAATTTTCCACTATGTTTAAATCGAAATTACTTATCAACTCTCGTGGACTCAAGTATTCCTTATGTTTCGAGATTTAACAACATGTTTATAAATGCAACTCAAACGATGATTTGAAATCAGATAGTTTCTGTATCTCTGAAATAGAAATAGGTGACTTATTAACAACTTAATCTAAATTACTGTCACATAAAGACAGTAATTACATTGGGATGTAATTACAGATCCAAATGTGTTAATAACTGAGTAATAAATATAACTGTTGAGATGATAAATAAAACAAAGTTGACGTCTCTTTTCATCTAATCATTTCTTTTCTCAAAAAGTAAAAGAGCTATAAAAAATGTGTTGTTAACATAATATTTTCGATCTGAGATAATTCGAGATGAGTGAAAGTTAGCCTATATCTAGAACAAGTTTAAAACAGGAAGGAAGGAAGCGAGGGTTCTAATAAAGAACTCTGCAACGTTTTATCAGTAAAGTAACAAAACTTTTTGTTTAAACATGAAAGTCAAGGCACGTTCCTGACGTAGATGAATTAATTTAGAAATGCGGCATACAAGTATTAAAATACAGGTTGAATGGATCTGGGTGATAATACACTTCATTTGCAACAAAATTGACCACATTATATTTTGCTTCGTTTCCAAGATATACAACCCCCCCCCCCAATCCACTTTTTAGGAAAAACGCGACGTTTCAGTTAAAAATTCTATTTTCTCACTTTATTTTTCACCTAGAAAATAAAGTAACCTCATTTTCAAAACTACAATAAGACACTGGTTTTTTTATAAGCCCTGAAAGAAGTTAATGTTTGGAAATTTTTGTTAAATTCAAACTTCTACAACTAAAGGTGTACAAATTTCACAAAAACTAACGCTTTTCATGAGCTTCCCGACGGTATAAGTTAACCACTATTTTACTTTTCGTTCATAGAAATATTTTGTACAGAAAGTCAAAAGTCAAGTATAAATATAAAAGCTATTTTGGATTTTGGTTCTCTAATTGACACTTAACAGTGGTCAATTATAATTATTTTACAAATATATTTTTTTAAATTAATATTCAGCAATGAAAATTGGTTCGTAATAATTCTCTACAAAAGAAAGAGAATTGTCAAAATTAACCATTATCAAGGATAGTGATCTGGTCAAATAACGATAAGGCAAGTAAGCAGTTCAATGTATCCTTGAACACACACCATGGCTGGGGACAGGACGTTTTAGATATCTTCCTCGGCTTCAAGTGCGTTTCCATTACACAAACCATTAATAAAATTCATGTAATCCTAGTCTCTATTTGTAAATTACCGCATTATAAATAACGACATAAGTAATCAACACTTAAAAAAACAATGAAGACTAACACTGTACAAATAAATAATCGAACACTTTCACTTGGGCAATGTAACAGTACTAAATGAATTTACATATTAAGATAAGAAATATGTTTTTCAGAGGTTCGGCAAAATGTTTAAACTCAATACTGAATTTACATTTCTGTCCTATACCTGTTCGCTTGTCATATCATTGTTGGAGCAGATCACTAACCTTGATAATGGTTAATTCTGTCAATGTTCACATTTTGATTCCTTTTTAAAGCGTTATTTCGAACCTATTTTTATTTCTGAGTATTAATTTATGAGTAATAATTAACCAGTGTTGAGCGTCAATTATAAAACCAAAATCTAAAATACCTTCATATTTAATAACGACTTTTGATTTTCTTAACTCAATAATTCTATGAACGAACAAGTAAATTAGCGAATCGGTTATACCGTTAGAAAGCTCATGAAAAGTAGTATCTTGTTTGAAATTTAGAGAACGTACAAATAAATTTAATTTTAACAAAGATTTCAAAAGATTTAATTTTTTCATACTTGGGGCCTGTAAATAATACATATTCCCAGTTTCTAAAACTATGGTGGTTCTCTCTTATAGGATAATTAATGTAGATTTTTGAAAATAGGGTCACATTATTTGCTAGGTGAAAATACAGTAAGAAAATAGAATTTTTTATTGAAAAGTCACGTTTTCCCTAAAAACAGGAAAAGATCTATATCTCGGATACGAAGCTAGATACGATGGGGTTTTTGCAAATAAAGTTTACTATGAGCCTGATTTTTTTGTCGCATGGTTCACCATTCACCCTGTATAATTAGAATTTAAAAAATGTGCACAGTTGGTATAAATACATTGAATCGGTAATTTAATGTTGTACCCTAAAAGGAAGCAGAGCAATTTGTCTGCACTTTCACAATCTGCAAACCTTGATTGAAGCACACCATACGCCACTCTCATCTGTTGTACTCTCGGCCTTTGTTTCATCAGCTTTCAACTGACGTAAAATAACCAACTGTCTAAAAATGTGCAGGAATAATAGAAATTAAAAAGATGAACAGAAGACTGGAAAATTACTGCACGGAAGTACTAACATAAGAAATGATAGAATTAATTTCGAAACCGCGTAAATATTATAAATAAATATTGAGCTTGACTTGTGAGATAATATTAGATGGAATAAAACTCGAACACAAAACTCATAAAAATTACGTTTACCTAATCAAACGCGTTTCAACTACAAAGTCGCCATCCTCAGTTATACATGAGTTAAAATAACTAAACTATAACTATAGCTTGTGAGATCTTTTGTTCGAGTTTTAGTCTAACTTACGTCATTATTAAATAAACAGATTTTCTACTAAATTTTAAAATAGTTAATAATATTTTTACACGTTTATAATATTTTTTTAATAAAAGAGCATACTGCTAGAACAACAAATAAAATTTTGTTTGTTTAATATTTGCACCTCCCAGAACAACAGTTATCGACCAAAACGTAAAAATTTAAAACTAAATTCATGAACGTATTTTCGAAAAATGGAATAGCTGGTGATCTAAAACTCTACTTCGATTTTTTGTTCCATCACATATTTATGATGCTTGTGCGATATTTATTTAAAAATATGTTAATGTGCCGTGCGCTATAGTTAGGTCTAGTGTTTATTTATTTAGTGGGTATAAAATTTAACGATATGTGATATTTAAACGAATTATATATATATATATATATATACATATATTAATTTTTTGGTATAAAATAAAAACAACAAAAATAGTTATTTATGATTAAGTGCGTAAAGTAGAGAAAAGTTCACTGTGCGACGCGTTGCGGATAAAGACACACTCAAATTACACACAAACTTTTTCCTATAACTGCAGAATACATTATATTTCCTTCTATTTTTATTATTTTTAGATTATGTCAGAGTTACCCAGGTTGGTATGTTACAGAATAATAGTGTTGTAATGATATTGTTTACAGAACAATATTTGCTGGTAATTGTGTTAAATGCAGTTTTTTTTCAATGTTGAATAAGCAATTCAGACCCAGGTGATTGTTATCAACAAATCGTTCTCATCCATTTTAAAATCGTGTTCCGTCATTATGTTGAAGAACTAGGCCTATAAATGAATTTGAGGTTAGCTGAGCCTGTTTATTGTTCAGTGAGCGGGCTACACGACGTGACAATAACAAACAATAATCAGCTGGTTTATTCAGTCTGCCGTAAAGAATCACATTTAATCAATAAATTTCTTTTGCACACTGAGTAGTAATCAGCTGTTTTAGAACCTGTTCTTAGCTTGTAAATGAACACTTTAGACACAGTTGTAGGAAACGATATTTAATTCAAATCGAACAGTAACGATTTTTATGAAATTTTATAAACTCTAAACGTAGATTTGCCATCATTTGTGTATAAGAAACAATACACGACGTTTCGAGAGTATAAATCAACTCCCGTTATTAGGTGCCTAACTTACAATCTAAAACTTATACACAAATGATGGCAAATGTCCGAACAAACAATAATATTAATACAAATATTCCATCATTAAGTAATAATTTTAAAAATAGAATCTAAACGTAGAGCCTAAAAAAATAAATAAATAAAAGCTAATTACACAGCAATGCTATTTAATGAATTTTCACGTATCACAAAAACTAAAAATGAACCCTGGTCTTAGAATATTTAAAGAAATTTCGCTACAATTTTAGTGAAATGTTATGGTTATCCTGAATTTCGCAAAAAATAAAATTACCGAAAAATAAAATAAAATTTTAAAAGTTAGTAGAAAATCTGTTTATTTAATAATTACGTAAGATGGACTAAAATTCTAAAACAACATCTCACAAAAATTACGTTTACTTAATCAAACGCGTTTCAACAACAAAGTCGCCATCCTCAGTGATACATGAGCTATACTTATAGTTTAGTTATTGTAACTCATGTATAACTGAGGATGGCGACTTTGTCGTTGAAACTCGTTTAATTAAGTAAAGGTAATTTTTATGAGATTTTGTGATTACTATTTTTGAGTTAAAAAATAGTTTCACATTTTGACTCATAACTTCTGACTGGGAATTTTCAAATCGATAGTAAAGAATATTGTTTACTACCTATGCATGAAATATCCTGAATCCAAAATAGTGTTGTATGTCCGTCTGTATTTCGTGTAGTAAAAACGAGTTGACTGAGTTTTATGAAATGTAATACATAAACGTAAATTGCAATAAACTGCAAAATACAAAATCTGTCTTAACCACTAATGAATTCATTTAATACTTTTCAAATTAATTGATAAGAGTAAATTTGTTTAATGCTCGATTTACAAAAGTGTTCAGTGTAAAATTTTCAAATAGAATGGATATAGACAGACCTATGTTTAGAACTTGTAAACCATCAATATTTTATTTTTAGTTTTTTGTCAGAAAACTTTAATTTTTTTAAGATCTCAATCAATACTTTCTTATTTACTTAAAAATAAGTCTTGTGTATGATTGTATAAGAAACTGCTTTCCACAATTTTAAGTGCAAAAATTTCTTTGAGTGTGAGAATGTCCGACATTGTAACTACACCAAAATATTAAATGATATATTTATAGATCCATTTACTTACCTGAGCAATATTATATAAACCGTTTAAAGTTTACAACTGTTTCGCCTATTTGACAGCTGCATCATCAGAACATGTAGAACGCTTATCACACTACAATATGTTAAAATAATTTTAAACATTTTGACATTTCCATTGAAACGTAATGACAAATATTTTTTTAACACTCTATTAATTTTATATAACAGAGAGTGACCATCCACTTTCATATTGTCTGACTGAATCTTTGATATTAATTCAGTCAGGCACGAAAGTGGGCGGTCTCCAACTATGACATAAAATTAAAATAGAGTTAAATTTTTTTTTTTTCATTTGTTTAAATATAATTTCTAAATGTGAGTTTTTTAATTATCTTAAAATATTGCAATAAAGTGTTCTCATGTTTTGATGATGCCTGACAAATAGGCGAAACAGTTGTAAACTATAATCGTTTATATAATATTGCTGAGGCGTTAAATAAAAACTTTAATTGACTATGGTTTAACATAGAACAAAATGAAGTACATAAAATCCTTTGGAATTAAACGGGATTTAATACAAAAAATTTAAATTAAGCCAAATTCATACTTGTTAGGGTTATTAAGACAGGTGTTCCAAGTGGCTTTCATTCTCTTCCTGGAGAAGCAGTAGTTTTTCTTCTACGGTATGCGCGGAATTTCTTGACGTGTTAATATTTATATCAGCTACGTTTTGAACAATTACTTCTTTCAGTTCTTCAACAGATCTTCTCTTACAATCAAAGGACTTCCAGCTTCTTGATGTCTCCAACGGACTCGGCGGTTTCAAACTTCCTAACAAGCTTTTTATACGCGACTACAAAAAAAATCACTTTATTAATTGTAGACTACTACAAACCACCTACTAGATTCCTAAATTTGAAATAACTAGACAATGAGTCAACTCGTTTTTTGACCCTTAACTCAACTTTCTCCATAATTCGTGTTTTTGAGAAAGTGAAATTATTATTATAAGATACTATAGTTCTGGAAAGGTCGTAGAGCAGAGATTCGGTCAACTGGCACTAATCGGCTTAGCTTGGGTCCCATTGTTGGGGCATCCTTACTGACCTGCGCAGAGACAAGATGGACTAACTCATAATATATTATTTGTCCAGTACAAATATTTAGCTTAGACAATTTTTAATCATTGACTAAAACAAATATAACTACATCTTTTGCCATAAAATGCATGAATTCTGAGATAAATCGGTTTACTTTTGCTTATACAAGCACATACAACAACTATTGTATAATTAACAAAACTGAAAAATTATTATTAATTTATTTGGGGTTTTTGTTATATAAGTTTTAAATATTGTATAAGGCAGTTGTGTGTTTCATAATTTGTTATTTTTATTTAAAACTTATATAACAATAATCTCACATAAATTAATAATAATTTTTCAATAGTTAGAGAAATAATAATGTTATGTGTTTATGATGTCTTAACTTCTTACCTTTGTTGTAAATACTTGTGGAAGCAATCCATTCATTAAATTAAAGTTTGATAACATTTACATAATGTGTAATTTTTATTTAAAACTTATATAACAATAATCCCACATAAATTAATAATAATTTTTCAGTTTTGTTAATAACAACAGTTGTTGTAAATGCTTGTTTAAGTAAAAGTAAACTGATTTATTTGAAATTTTATATCAAAATTCACAGCATTCACGGCAAAAGACGTAAAAATATTTGTTTTTGTCAATTATTAAAAATTGTCTAAGCTAAATATTTGTACTGGACAAATATATTATGAGTCAGTGCCTATTGTCACCGCGTAGGTCAGTAAGGATGTCCCAACAATGGGACCCGGGCCTAGGCAAGCTAAGCCGATTAGTGCCAGTTGACCGAATCTCAGCCTCACTCCGACCGTTCCTGAACTATACCTACAATATGTTTTTAATATCTTTTAAGTTGTTTCCTGTATTTTTAATATGATTAAGTAGTCGCTTTAGTTCCTAATATTGAGGCATAGATTGCTAAAATCAAAACCATTTAAATGAAGGATGATATAGTCTAAATAAGTCCATCGAATGATGTCAATTCATTTAAATGATTTTCAATATCCTTGATTTAAAAAAATTCAGATTTTTTGAAGATAAAATAGTACAAAGAAGTTCTTTAGTCCTAATTAAATACGATTTGATACAATTTATGGTCCCCATATAAACATTTTAAATATTTTTTTTAATATAGACATTTCAATTTAAGCATATTTGGAACTGAATTTTTATTTTAAACTGAGAGACAAAAACTAATAATCATAATTAATTTTAATAATAAATTTATTATAAGTATTTGTAAATATCCTTTTTGAAGTACGGGTCTTTCAAAAGTAAGTTAAATGTTTGTGGTTTTGCTATTTGTTGCCCGATCCCCCCAAAAAAAGTTTTAAGTTATTGTATGCAGATATAATTTGGATTTATTAAAATTTTGGTTTTAGGCTAATTTTGGGTGTTGTAGACAATTACAAAGAAATTATGTTTCATTTTTTGACAATAACTCGGATATTCTTAAGCCACTGAAAAATTACAAATTTTTTATTAATTGTTTAAAAAGAAAACTTTCTGGGCTTTTGTAAATTTTTTGTAAAAGGTTTTTGATATACTCTACACTAAACGTCCGCCATTTTAAAAGCATACAAAACAGTCCTTAATTTTTTGTACATTAATGATCGCATGAAACATATGTATACCAAATTTAGACTCAATATCTAATTTATTTTCAAAAATATGTTGTTTTTTTTTCGTGAAAAACACAAAATGGTGGACAGGCGGAAAACTAAACATTTTAGGACATATTATGTCATAAAGCACGTTTTTACTTATTTTGGCCCAATAAACCATATCCTGATGTTTTGCAAAACATTTTGAAAACACCGCGAATAATCCAGCCTTTGAATGATATTGCCTCATTACTTGTCTTTATTATAGCACTATCAATATAGAGTATACTGTTCTTAGAACAGTTCTAAGAGTCTACTTCCTTACGGGCCTCGTTGTTATGTTAAACATTCCCATACTCGCTTTGCTCGTGTCTCTGCTGTACATTTGTGAAGAAGTCTTCACTCGCTACGCTTGCGCCCCTGCGGGATCTCGTAACTACACAAATAACACACTTTCTTCGAAGGAAAGGGTTCTAAATTATATTTCTGACAATCATTTCGCTATTGTCATCGTGGATATGTGGATTTGGTACAATTATATGCAGAATTGAAATATGCGAATCTTTACCTAATTTAGTGTCTTATAAATTGAAGAATGCATGAGATGTAAAATTGAATTTTTTCATTCAATTTTTTTTTAATTCAATAAGGCACACTTATACCAAATTCCATGCTCCTAAGTTATTTTTTGTGGCCACTATCGTGCTTTGTACAGACGACGGCGATAACAACCACTGAAGGACTGCATGTCAAAATCAGTTTTTTTCACTTCCCCGAGGTCACGATACGTAAAGATCAGAATTAAAAAATAATTTCGAAATGTTCGACGATTACCATACTTACTCCTTACTTCGTATACTAGGTAAGAAAAACGTACAATATCTATTTTCTCAAAATTAGCTCTAACGATTTAGATGAAATTTTGCTCAAATGTAACCACTAAAGGAATCAAATAAATAACAATATCCCTAAAAATGCTGGTTCCGTGGGTTTTGGAGATAAAATTTCTTGAGACTATTATAAAAGACGTAATTTCTCAAAATAGGTTCTACCGATTTCGTTCAAATTTTATTAAAATGTGAAAATTAATTACTCTGCCCCTTGTGCAAAACCGGAAGATAAAATATTACTGTCAGAAATAACTGAAAAAATTAAAATGAATCTTGACTGCTGTAGTTAAATAGGTTCTACCGATTTCGTTCAAATTTTATTAAAATGTGAAAATTAATTACTCTGCCCCTTGTGCAAAACCGGAAGATAAAATATTACTGTCAGAAATAACTGAAAAAATTAAAATGAATCTTGACTGCTGTAGTTAAATAGGTTCTACCGATTTCGTTCAAATTTTATTAAAATGTGAAAATTAATTACTCTGCCCCTTGTGCAAAACCGGAAGATAAAATATTACTGTCAGAAATAACTGAAAAAATTAAAATGAATCTTGACTGCTGTAGTTAAATAGGTTCTACCGATTTCGTTCAAATTTTATTAAAATGTGAAAATTAATTACTCTGCCCCTTGTGCAAAACCGGAAGATAAAATATTACTGTCAGAAATAACTGAAAAAATTAAAATGAATCTTGACTGCTGTAGTTAAATAGGTTCTACCGATTTCGTTCAAATTTTATTAAAATGTGAAAATTAATTACTCTGCCCCTTGTGCAAAACCGGAAGATAAAATATTACTGTCAGAAATAACTGAAAAAATTAAAATGAATCTTGACTGCTGTAGTTCAATGCTCGATTTTAAACAATTTACGATTTAGGCTGAAGACTTGTTCATGCCAAAAGCTAAACGATTCCACAACATATACAAATATTTTCACAGTCCATAGTTTCTTTTCACTTTTTGAATAACAACTATCGAATTGACATTTTCATGATAAATTTGGTTTATATTTAGGTGGTTTGGTGAATGAGAATGTTTGTGGTATATTTTTGGACCGCTTATTATTTGTTTTGTTGATTTCGGTCCCCAAAAATATTTCATTCTAATGATCGCCATTTTGAAATATTTAAACAATATTGCTGATTTACTAATTGTAGGCCTATTAAAAACTAACTTGTAAATAAAACCCATTTAACATATCGCTAATGCAAACACTCTAGCAGTTTCAATAGCTGGATTACTTATGTAAATCTACTAATAAAGTGCACTAAACCACTTAACAAACAACTCTCGTTGCTATAAGAAGTTGCGACGGTGGCAATTGGTAATGTAATGAAACTTTAAACTCTTACATATTGACTATATTTGTACTTAGTTCATGAGTGACAGCAAGCTGGAAATGTTGCCATGATCTTATCGCCAGTGACCTCTCACGGAGGCAGTGAAAGAGGTCGTGGTCTATCAGCACTTAGGACAAAACTCCCATGGACAATAAAACCTATTGTATAATATAATAATCAAACGATTATAATTTGTGTTTAATAAATATTATTTTATTGACAGAAGTATCTTTTTGTACAAACTTATTTCTACCTATCTACAAAATATACATAAGTTTTCGTAGTTAGCAATGGAATAGTTGCAATGTTACTTAACGTTCAACTGCTAACTTTTATTGCCAGCCTATGTTTTATAGTTTAATAAAGTTTTAATGCTTCCAACAATGCCTTCCTAAACATTAAATTTATAATTAGTTGAAACACTTTAATTTTCCACTCGTTTAACTGCTGTATAGAAATTCATCTTAGAAACTCCAAATATATTATAATTTTCAAATTTTCAGCCCATATACCATGAAAATTAGTAAGAATTTTTAATTTATCTATATACAAAAAATAAATTCCAAGAGATTAAACGTTTTTGTTTCCATCTGTAGCATTACGTGACTTTTCTTCCTTGTTGTTTATAGGCGAAAAACGTTTTGGTCATCATCAGCTGTCCTTTGAATACTCTGAATAGCGTAAAGCTCGGAAGAGAACAAGAGTTGGTCAAGAGATATCTGTCAGGAAAGGGAGGAATGTAACCCAAGAATAAAGGAGTAGATCTAGCTAGGGGACCTCAGGATTTCCACACCCACACTAACTATAAATTAAGCCTCAAGGTAGTATCAAAACCTGCCCAGTCTATTGTCTGAAGAGCACTGAATAGCAGGTAATAAATTGGCAAAATCAAAAAAACTTTTTCGATTTATCGGAGATTTATAAAACTGCTATTGTCTCGAAAATCACAACATCGAATTTTTAGTCCCTGACATAACTTTCCATAGAGAATAGAACGGAAATTATTTGCAACAATAATTGCAAAACACACTCGTATAAATTACAATGTGAAAGAAAAATATCTGCGAAGCAACCCCAACGGATTTAAACCCCAATTACAGAGGCGCCATTTAAAACTAATCCAATACCATGACCTAATCCATAATCAATAAAAAAATACACAAATATACGTTCATAAAAATAAGAACAAACATTAACTAAACTGAAACTATATACTAAGTCCTATTAAAATCAACGACTACCCAGAAAAATAATAATAATAAATAGAAACTGAAAGTAAAAATTAATATAAGCAAAAAATAATAATAAAAGGGTCAAGCAATTGCTAAGACCATGCGACTTAGAGGGTTTACTTAGGGGGGGGGGGTATTTAGGGACAGTTATTTTTATAAAGCGCCAACATTTTTTCTAGTTTAAAGCGCAGTTTAACTTCTAGTTTTATTTGACACCCCACACATAATATTTCTAAAAATAAAAATTTTCAACATGATAGTTTTTTCCTCTTAACTACCCCTGGTAATTTTTTTGTTACCTCTTTATTTTTCCTACATGTGGGAAAAAACAAAAAATATGAATGTAAAGTTTTAAAAAGATAGGTTTATCGTCTTAAATGTGTAGACCGGTTGCGACTTAGAAGGACAGACACGCCAGTAATTATTATAAGGGTCCTTGGTTTTACCTATGAACAATAATAAAGAGAAATCAAAAACATAAATATTCGTAATCAGAATAACTTCAAGTTTAATTTGATACCCGACACATATTTCTTTACAAAATTTAACTCTACAGTTTTTGTCCCGAAGCCTATCAACCCCAAGGTAGTTTTTTTTTGTTGTATCGCTATATTTTTGCTATATCTGAGACAATATAAATTAAAAGTTTGGAATATATAGGATTATCGTCTTGTCTGTGTAGACTGTTTGCAACATCTAGACAGACAGACAGACACGCCTATATATATATATATATATATATATATATATATATATATATATATATATATATATATATATATATATATAAAAAAGAAACCATTTAGAAATCAACCCGGGAATAATACATGTATTCAAAGATTTTTCAGTGTACGCAGTGAAATTCTGTTAAATAACTGTAGAGTCCAAGAACCATTTATATAGCGACCAACGAGTATGTACAGAACAACTGGTGAGTTGAGCGAAGAGAACCCGTGAACATCCGTTCTAAATACTGTGGGACTTTTGATCCTCCCACCATAAAGCGAAATACAAGACGATATTTAACCTTTGGATTCAGGGTCATCAATCCTGCTACCCATAATACTTCTTATAATCGTAAACAAATTACTCCTGACTGGCAACAAATCCATTTCTAAAATCATCAGTAATTCATTTCACCTATCGTCCAAATTAGTTGACATTAAAACCAAATTTTATAGATAAAATGCACATAAAAAGCTCTTCTGTACCCTTTCTAACAAATCAACATAATATATTGTTGATGGAGACCAGACAACACAGACTCGATCCTCACCAAACCATTAATAAAACCTTTAGATCCTCAATATCACTGAAACCCCTACTTAATCGACAAATAAAACCTAAGATGGAATAGGCTCTTTAAACCTGCATTTCAAAGTTGGCTATTAAAACATAATACCTGCGATATAAGACCTCCCAAATTCTTGATATTCAAGAACTACAGATTAATGTTGTAATTACTTACAAAATGATTCGGTTTTATTGTAATATCACATTATTACTGTGAAATTTAAAAAAATAATAAGTTTACTTTTTAAACACCATATAACTAACCTATCGAAATTTGTCTGTAAAACACTAAAATCGCTATTTGTTTTAATATTCATAAATATTTAATATTTTCAAATCATCAGTACCGGTAGATCTCATTATTGAAACAAAACGTTATATATAATATATAAATATGATAAACAATAAAGCGCCTAAGTTACTGCCCTGGGGAACTCCAAACCCTGTTAAAAAATATATATAAATATATACAATTAGATTTGAAACAGTATGTTGCATACCTTTGAAATAAATAATACGAGAAAATTTTATGAATCATTAAGGAAATTATACAAATGAAATTTCTTAAATAAAAAATGTGATCAACTTTAACAGAAGCCTTCCCAAAATCAGTTTGTAGTCTATTAAATTCACTCTGGTGTCAATTAGCTTGGATGTAGGCCTATCATTTACAAAATTTGAAAGTTAGTATTTACAGACTTAGAAGGAATAAAACATGTTGAGCCAAAAATAAATAAAGTTTCATATGTAACAGTACAAAAGAAGGAGTGATAGTGGTAAATACTTTTTTTAAAAGCAAAGCAATAAATAATAGTTTTTATCCGTACATGCTATATTTTTAAGTCTGCCGATTTTAAAGAAATGCTCGAAAATATAAAAACTTGTAAGTTGTAAGCAAATTAATATTATCATTAAATATACTATATATATATTTTAACAATATTTCATAAACACCTATAATATATTAATTAATAAATATCCGATAAATTACCCTATGAGTTTCTGTTACAAAACAAATCTCCCCTACATTGTAGACACAACCACAAAACAGTAAAATTACATTAATCTAGCAATGAGTGTAATATCATAATATTATGTACTTACTCATTTGATGAAACACTTAAATCAAGAATAAGTTATTTTAACATACTTATGAAGCAAGATAGAGAAGTTCTTATATTTATTTTTGATAATTCAGATATTTCATATTCAAATAAATAGACATCTCTTTAATTTTATCTCTAAAGTAAAATTAATTTACAGTTATTTGTGTAACGAGGCAAGTGTTTAATCACAATGGGGGAAACAACAAAAAGATTCAAGGTGACCTTTTCTATTTTAAATTTACTTTTTCCTGAGTAAACTTTAAACCCTTATTTTGTCTTAAAACAGTTATTAAGATGATAATCAAAACAATTCTAAGTCAACTCAAATTAGCAACGAAAACATAATTAGTCCTATCATTCAGATGATATTTTTATATCGGATAGGCTAATATATTTGAAAATTTAGACCTAACGGAGTTTTATAAATGTTACATTTCAATGTTGTAGTTATGTTACGCTTGACCAAGACCATTTTACGGATTAACACACATTTCAATTACTGTACGTTTGTAATTTGACTACATATAAAAAGATGGCAGACTTAACTTCAAACCGTTAAATTCAGAATTAGTTCAGCCATGGATTGTTATTTTGATCGAAGCATAATATTTAATGTTAATATTATTCTTAAAGTAATACAGAGTGTCTCACAAATCATGTGGCACCAAAAACTCGACTTAATTTCTTCAATTTTAAAATCCGTTAATGGAGAATTGGTTAACATACCAACATGTTTCACCATTCGGAACCCCTCCCCCCAAACCCAACAAATCGAGATGTTGAGTAACAACTTACAATTTTAAATAATGCCTTTAAAAATATATATATAATTGTTACATAACGAATAGACTGTCGGCAAACACACGCCCATACACAAAGCAAATTTAAAGCCATAGCAAATAAAAAAGCATTCTTCACTATCGCTTCTCGATAATTATGCTTAGAAGTTTAAGGTCGAAACTTGAAAAAATGAACTGTATTATTCTTAAAGTAATACAGAGTATCTCACAAGGCATGTGACACTCCAAAACTGTACTAAATTTCTTCAATTTGAAAATATGTTAATGGTGATTAACCTATCAACCTATTTCACCATTCGGACTCCCCCCCCACCTACCTAAAAAAATGGAGATGGTGAGTCACAACTTGCAATTTTGAATAATGCCTTTAAAATTATATATAATTGTTACACAACGAATAGACTATCGGCAAACACACGCCCATACACAAATCTAAAGCCTAAGCAAATAAAAAGCATTCTTCAATATCGCTTCTCGATAATTATGCTTAGAAGTTTCAGGTTGAAACTTGAAAAAATAAACTCTCATTCTTAAAGTAATACAGAGTGTCTCACAAGGCATGTGACACTCCAAAACTGTACTAAATTTCTTAAAGTTGAAAATATGAATGGTGATTAACCTATCAACCTATTTCACCTTTCGGGCCCCCCACCCCCACCAATCGGGATTGTGAGTAACAACTTTCAACTTTGAATTTACCTTTAAATTAATATAGTATATAATTGTTACACAAAGTTTTTACCGGAGCTATATCGTTAAAATAAACGGTCTGCAAATTTCCCCACACGCTCATACATGAATCGAAAGCCTAAACAAATAAAAAGCAATCTCCACTATTGCTTCTCGGTAATTATGCCGAATTAGAAGTTTGCGGTCAAAACTTGAATATGAACTATGGACACCGTCTCAATAATAGAATGCAATACAATTTATAGTGAAATACGAATATTTGTGACTATCCAATGTATGAAACAGTATAAAAAATAAATTGGACAAAATTAAAAATTAATCCTGACCGTTGTTGTTGATTCATTTTACCAAAATTGGTTTCACCGTTTATGAGATACTCGATTTTCTATAACGATGTTCATGATATGTTTTCTTTATCCGCTATTTGACTAATATACTTCCTTCGTGATTCATTTTCAATAAGGCTTGTTGATATTCTTTATGTATACTTTTTTAAACATGTTTTCGAATTTGTTAAGAACGATTTTGAGAAAATCTAAATTTCGTGTCTTGTAAGAGATACTTCAGATTTGCATTGTTTCAAAACATTTTAATAAAGACGCAGGGGATATTTAAAAAATATATTTCTACCAAAATACATTTAAATTTTTAGATTGTAGATCAGTGCTCAGACAGACAAAAATAGACGTCCTTCCAAAAACCACTTTCAAAAACTCACTTTTTTAAAACACCGTTAAAACAATCTCCATAAAACATAACCTTATTACTACTTAAAAAGGTTGTCCACATACCAAATACTTAATTTATAAAAATACAATCTAAAACAGAGCCGCTTAAGTTTTGGTATAGAATGAAGTCCTGTACAAAAGAAACAACCAGTAACCCAGTTTTCCTGATCCAATCTGCTTCAAAGCAATAATGAACCAAAGATAACCTCGGTTAAAGTAAACAAAGTCTTATCTTGGCAAACAATCACACAAGAATATCCAAATATTTTAGTTTTAAGTTTTAAAATATTTTACCTGCCGAAAGGTCGACAAACTTCCAAGCATTAAGCAAATTCCCAAAGACTAGAGCTATACAAACATTCTGAATACTAATGTGGTTTTATTTTACGCTTCATATTACAGATAAAAATCAAAATAATTTTACTATAGTAATCCGCATGGGAACAAAATGCTGAAAATATGTTGTTTGAACCTCTTACAGTTTATTTCTGTTGTGTTTCATGTACAGAAAGACCGTTTTACTTGTTTTTATATCAAGCACACAACATCATGTATTCACTGTATGTGTGACAATTTAGATTAGACAGCATAGATCTATGATTCGCACACACAAATACAAGATATACAAATCCCCTCCTTTCTGCAAACGCAATAAGTAATTATATTTATGTAGATTTATACTTTAATTTGAAACTGCCTAATCAATAGATAGTAACATGACTTCGGGTCTAAGTAAAAATAAGTATATTAACAGCACCACCGCTTGAAAAATGTTTTTAAAAAAACAAAATTATATTCTTAAAGTTTATTATTTTTAACATTAAAACCGTCGACGCATATTGTTGCGAAAATTACAACTAATGTGTTACGTTTTTAACATTTCATGACTGTTTTAAATTTATAAATACTAATATTTATTTAAGATACTGTATTGAAATCACAACTTCAATTACAATTTAAAAGATACCAGAATTGTTTCATACATTTTATTAATTAATATATTAGCTTGCATAAAGATTAAGTTAAATAACTTACCACCAGTTTGCGACTGTCTCATGCAAGTACAGAAGAAGAATCAAACTAGCCAAGAGGTTATGTTGGCGGCCTGTAAGGGCTGTAGTAGCGGCCATCCCTTAGCGAAGTGAACACGAAGACTCACGCACGCACAGCATCGCACGACTGACGGCTTCACAACTTCCACGGCACCCAAGCCCCCTCCCCCCACTTTCTCCCACCCTTCCTCTAGCTACCCTACCTATACCTTTAGTACCGTCGTAAAACCTACATTCATTGGGAAATTAGTTTTGCCTACAATTCCAGTCTTTGTCCATAACACCTATAGATTTAATTCTTGTCACAGTAACAAAAGACGTTCAAAGCTGTTTCCCACAAACATAATATTTTTAATATATTTATTATATGAATAACTAGGCTACATAAAAAGTAAGAAAATAACTTTAAAAAATAAGATGCAGAAATATATTTTTTTTAATAACAATTTTTAAAACTGTTAAAATTTGATTATTCTATTATTTTTTTTAATATGAACTTCCTTTACAATACAATAGATACAACTATAAAACCTAATTTTTAACCAAATAAA
The DNA here is from genome assembly GCA_963513935.1 of Aphrophora alni. Lineage (NCBI taxonomy): Eukaryota > Metazoa > Arthropoda > Insecta > Hemiptera > Aphrophoridae > Aphrophora > Aphrophora alni. The sequence continues at coordinate 29,967,504 of OY740770.1, forward strand.
TTAAGAACTCGTTTGTTTAATACAAATAACTAAATACAGAAAATTATTTCCTTAACAAAGAAATAAATATAACTCAAAATATCCTTAGTCTAAATATGCAGAACAAAGCATAAGATACAGGACACAAAAAACAGGGTATTTCTGACGGAAACTTATTGTTTTATTAATATTTTTTACTGTAATTGTAGAAAACCTGCTGCTTTTGCAGAAATCCTACCTCCTACCTGTGCTTGCTTCTAACTGACCCATAACTACTTCGTAGAACGTACCCGCCTTTTGACCTTTGACAACACCGCAGGACAAAGTGAGTAATTTTTGATTGACACTTTTACAACTATTTATTGCTTGCAGCTGGTGAATTTTAACAAGAAGAATGTTCAGGCCTACTTGAAATGAACCTACCTGCATTTAGTTAAATATTTTTAAAATCAATATTTACAAGTATGACTAAAATTCTCCATTTTTTTACACCGAGTTAAAAAATGCAAAGTGAGCAGAATATTAATTCAACTAACTTTTAATATTAGTTGTAATTAATTACGATTGAACATTCAGTCAGCGTTTATTTTCTCTTGGCATCTGGTAGAAGAACAAATAGCATTTAGTTATAAGTTTCTCATCCTCATCATGAAATATAATTTAATACCGTGTAGCCTATTGAATAAGGTTAAGCAACTATGACTCTATTGAACTCCCTTAGTATTAGAATTTCCTCGTATAAGTTTATTGTTAATATTTAATTCATTTCCCGGTGTTATTTATTTAAAAATAACACATCTTATTTAAAAATACTTATTTAAATAAGTCTAATCTTATTAAAATTACTGACAATTATACGTTTCCACTACAAAAATAACATTTTTAAATGTATTTAAGAAAGATTGGAAAACATCGGATATCGCTATGATATTATGAGCGGCAGAGAAGGCGGGAGTTTTTTATGAGCGGTAGAGAGGTAGGGAATTCTATTTATGAGCGGCAGGAAGAGAGGGGGGTGTATTTTTAGCGGTGGGGGAGGGAGTTGTGTTTTTAGTGGCAGGGAGAGGAGTTGTATTTTTAGCGGCAGGGAAGAGTGAGTTGTATTTTTTAGTGACAGGGAGAGAGGGAGTTATATTTTAGCGGCAGGGGAGTTATATTTATGAGCAGCAGAGAAGGAGGGAGTAAGATTTTTTTCTGTGCTCTACTTTTATAAAAAGGTGGCCATATATATAACAAGCCAAAATTTACTTTAGCAGAAAATGATATTAAAAATTTTTACTAATGTTATTTTGGAAAATTCAAATATATTAAAATATAAATTTACAATTAAACTAAAACAAATGTAAATTTAAACAAGTTTGACATTCTCGGTAATAGCTATAAAATACATTAAATCATGTCGCTAAGGAATGTTATTAAATTAATAACAAGGATAGAATCAAAACACAAAAATCATTTATAATTCACAAGACTCAAAAGATGAAAGCATTCTGGAAACAAAATATAGCTATTGAGATTGTACGTATAAAAACAGCCTCTGAAAACGGTTAACACAGCCTAATTAATTACATAACTAAAGCAAAATAAAGAAATATAATTTAAAATTTACATGCAGATTGTTAACATAGTGCCAATCCTGTTTATTTACAAGCAAACTATAATTTACTATTCGTTGAGTACCTGTACAAAAACTTTACACAAATTTGAAATGGTTTTGCTTAAAAAATTCAATAATTGTCGATTTTTATTTGGCGGGATATTCGTCCATCTCTGAATATTTCTACAAACAATCGGAAAAATTTTGGTTTATCTGGAGTTTTCGGCTCTTGATCAAGATTGTCGAACTTATAATTTGGCGATTTCTTCAATAAATCGAAAACTCTGCCAAGAGTTAGAATTTATTCAGATTAAAATGTCTGTCACCATCATAGGACGTAAGTGGTCACTTGAAGGTCAATGTCAATTTTATTTGAAACACGTCAAGCATTAAATTGTTTACTCCAGACGTTGTTTTGTTTGTTTTTCGTTTTACATTCCTTACAATGAATACTTTTTCTTCGTCATTGTCTTGCAATTACAGCAATTACACTACTGAAGAAAGAATTCTGCAGCAAGACAAATCAAGTCCTAATTTTTTACGTGAAAAATTGCGTTACCAGTGTTGTTGCCGACACTTGTGTGACAATCAGTAATTTACTCTTCGTTGTTTAAGAACGAAAAACCTTTCCTTCATCATCCCTAGATAACGAAAACAACATAAAATACTACTCAGCCCTCGTATAATCGATTAGCGTCAAGGTTGGAAAAGAGAGAGGGATCTAACACAAGACATAAAAAAGTGTAGATCCAGGTAGGTCACTCGGGATTGCTAACTCTTTCCCCCTATATGGACTAAACTATTAGTAATATAACTTCGGATAAGAAGCACAACTTTGCAGATGTATGCGTTTTCAGATCTCCTGAGTCCAAAACTTGGTTTTTGGAATGAAGTCCGTCATATTTGTTTAAACTCAAACTCAGGGATTGATTTTAATCAAATTTTTTGGTATGTGGGTCGTATCTCGTGAAGTTTTTTAAATGTTGTCTATAACTCCAAATTTTATTTTAAATATTATTAGAGAAAAAACAAAATTTACTATGTTCTCAAAATCGACTGTAACAATGTAGTCTCTAAAGACAAAACAAAGTATTGGCAGGCATCTCTCCAAAAATACCGGTTCATGTTATTAGTAACAATGAAACCATCTGCCATGGGGCTGTTTGATATAAAGTAATTTATTAAAATCGGCTTAAATATTGGTTAAATGTGAAGATTAATCACCGAAACTTGGTGAGCAAAATGTCAAGGAAGAAAATACGGGTTAAGAATAACTGGCAAAAAATTAACCGAACACTAATTTGAGGTTTTTAAAACCTCGATTTAATATAATAGTACGTACACTGAGCTCTTGTTTATGGAACAAACAAAGCGAGTTTAGGTCATTATTTTTAATATATATTAAACAGTTCATTTTCACTTTTTGATAGACAATTAGCAAATTCACATTTTGCTGATTTGTTTCAGGGGTTAGGGAAGTGGAAAAGCTTGTGGAAAAATATTTACTTTTTAGACAATTATTTGAATCCACTTTCAGTAGTTTGTTTCTCTTATCTGTTTGTACCGAAAATAATTCATTTTGTAAAGCTTAGCGAACTCTACACATTGACAGCAAGTTTGAGATCGTTAGATGAGTGGAGAGTTTGTTTTAAAAGAATTTATTTTCCAATATTTAACATAGACTCACGATTCATCTAAAATATGCTGGAGCTCCTGTTATAAATTAAAACTGTCTGCAAGGACCTAACCTAACCTCGATTTTAATATAATATTATTATTTTACACTGAGCATTTGTTTACGACACACCCAAAGCAAGTTTAGGCCATTATTTAAATATATATATATATATATATATATATATATATATATATATATATACAATTACCAAACTCCCATTTTCAGTAGTTTCTCTTAATCTGTTTGTACCGAAAATAATTCATTTTGTACAGCTTAGCGAACTCCACATATTGACGCCAAGTTTGAGATCGTTAAGCTGAGTGAAGAGTTTGTTTAAAAGAATTTATTTTCAAATATTTAAAATAGACTCACAATTCATCTAAAATATGCTGGAGCTGCTGTTATAAATTAAAACTGTCTGCAAGGACTAAACTTTCACAATGAGCAAACCCAACCTCTACAGCTGATAACATTGTTGTATTTTCTCAAACCGATAGTCTGTCCTTGTGGATAATGTACTAAAAATATGTCTACTGTTTTGAATAAATTTAAACCTTAGGGCCTACTTTGAAATATAAACCAATATACTTTTTGGATATTATGTTTATTAATACTTGTATTATGTATTACATTGAAGCTAATATAGTAGACTAATTAAAAATTAGTTTTAATTTTAAATCTACCAGTTTCATGATTTGTGTGGCAAAGTTTAGAGGTGACATTTGTCAACTATATGTCTTAGAAACCAACCTACATTTTATATAAAAGCATGTTCTCAGTACGGTAAATAACTGTTCTAATATTGCTTTACATTTAAATCAAGTTTGGAACAAATGTTTTGGTATTTTTTATTTATTTATCCCATCCCGTATTTCTTTTGAATATTAAGCCCATGTAATCCATCGATTTATCAAACTTTAAAATATTGTAACCTATCTCTCCAAAAAACTAAAACTGTTTTGAAATTATTAAATTATTAAAGTTAATAAAGTTATTAAAGTTAAATTAAAGTTTTCTATCACTCGTGTTCAATAACGTCTGTCTGTAAGAATCCAATAAAAATACAGTAACACTAAAAATACCTATATTATTATATTTATAAATAATTCTATAACATAATATTTGCCATATTATTACGTTATCATCAAGGATATAAAAGAGCAGCTAATTATTATATAAGTAAAACTAAACCAAACACGGAAATTAAAAATTGCTCAGACAATCTCTGAATTGAAGATAATAATTTAAACTAGCTCTAAGAGAATCACCTACATTTAGTTTGTAAAAGCAGACCCCACTTGTAACGAGAACAGCACCACTTAATGAAGAAGGCACGGCGAAGCACTCAACATGGAGTAAATATTTAGATAACTAAAGGTAGAAGAACTGATCCACGCTAGACGTCAACTCGGAATGGAATGAAATGAACGTTGCAACAGGAAATTATCAAACTGCCAGTAATTATTAGCTCATTTAGTCTGAAAGTGCAATCGATGGTTGTAATACTTGACGCCCAATTCATTTCACATTTACTTACATTCAAAAAATACAGACGAAACCAAACCAAAATAAACAATAAAATGGATTATTTTATATAAATTATTAAAATAAGTATTTGAACAAGCTGTTTTTATTATTAAACATTTGTATATATTCATTACTTTTAAACACACAAAGCATCACAGTAAAGCACCACTTATTTACTAATTCATTATAATGGAACAGTCCGAAACGTCACTGTAACAAAAATTGCTTCCCAAATTCAAAATAGACTCGTAAATTTTCTTCAAATTGAACAACTTTGTTGTTTAAAACAATCTTAATGGAGAATCCAACTAGCAGAGTACTTATCGATTAGTACATTTTTTTATTTATCTTGAATAACATATGTTTTAGATTTGTTTTTTATTGTTATTTGATTGACGAAATATTATCTTTTAATTTAATATTTTAAAGCTCTTAAGAAAATTTCCTTTCGTTGTCACTTCCCTTAAAGTCTAACACAACCATGCATGTCCAAGTTCATAAAACTTTTAAATTGTTTTTGGCAGGAAAGTTTTTAACTTTAAATCTGTTATAACTTCAGACTATTTTAATAATAAATTACATTCAATTAACAATTATTAATATTAATATGTATTTATTTTGTAATATAATTTTAAAAAACATTAATAATTAAATGTTTTATAATAAAGAAATCAAATAAATGTATAATAATTTCATGTGAATAGTGGACAATAAAAAAGTTAATCAAATTTATGTTAAATTCCAATATTAGAACTTTAAATGTCAAACTAATGACACTGGGTGAATTTTTAATTAATTATGGATCTATGCATACCTAGAAACACATTATCACAGTGACAAAATATAAAGTCAATCGAAAAAATCCCATATTGGTGAAATATGAAAATTCATACCAAACAAAAATATGCCAAACCACAAATAATAGAAATTTACAGTTTGCAACTAATTTGTGGGGGGAATACATACTGCAGTTTAATATGATATTGTCCAATTTACACAGAAACCATAAAGTCATTAATTTGAATTGCAATTTTCTACATTAGTTCCTCGCAAACCTTTATATTTCACAAAACATTGATCAAAATTGTACAAACTATTTTTTTTAATTTTAGATATTCAACTTTTTGTGGTTCATTTCACTTTTGACCAATAACTCTCCAACTGTTTGCTCAAGTCCTTAGGCTGTATTTGAGAACTAATTGATAAAACGTTTATTAGTGTTTATTAATGTAAAATTTAAATTGTGTTTTCGTCTTATGAACCCTTGAATTTGAGTTATCAAAAACTATCATGAGAATTAACCAACATTTTATCTAAGTTTTATTTTCAATCTGGAAAACAACCTTTGTAGCAAAAGCAAGTGTGCCCAGCCTAAAACAATTTAGAAATTAAATACACCATTATTTACCATGTGTGCACTTGGAAATAAATAATGCAATTGATTAAAATCTCAGAAATTAATATATTGTAATTTGGTGACAACAAGAAGCCAACAATTTAAATGGAATATAGGAAAATGGAGGAAACGGAAATTTGGGAACAGGATATTTTATTACGATCCTTAGAACCAATTTTGAAAGTTAAAAATCATTCCCAGAAATTTATTATAACTGGACGAACGCCTACTAAAATTAGCTTTTGATCTTAGAATAAAGTTTCAGATGTAAAACCAGGTGTGAATCAAACATGGCACCTTCATTTCTAAAACCAGATGATCATGTTTGTTTGGTTCCATTAATTTCCTCATGAGGTGTCAGTTGTTTATATACATGCACATGGATCAGAGGGTCTGACAGGAAACTTGCTAGTTGACCATTTCAATGAACATTTTATTTATAAAACTTAATAACTAACATCTAATTATTTCAAAGAATAAAGTTTTCATGAATATGAACATGTCCTCTTCCTATTAAGTACACAAATAATATTAAATTTTACTTCAGAGTTTAAAAATCTCATGGGAAAATTACTTTCATAAAATATTGTTAGAAATAAAGTAAAAAATTGCTTGTTAACTTGGTCCACTTTTAACAACAGAGTCACTACTAGAGTACTCCATGTTAATTAAATTTATTAATATTATGAAAATAAAATAATCTTTAACTTAAACATCTGATAAATTATACAATAGATTGATACAGCAGAGTGATTTTTAGATTATCAAATACTCTACTCTTATTATTTTTAAATGATTTAAGCATCCAAAAATAAATGGATAACAACTTTGAAGAGCGTTGGGAAAATTTTGTTTGTCTCAAATGGCACATGAAGAAACAGAGTGAACTTTTAATTTTAAATAGAGATTGGACATTTCATGTTAACTGGTGAAGAGGGTGGTTTACGGGATGCACAGTAGTCAAGTAGTTCTATCTATTCCTGGGAGCAGAAGAGTCACAATGGTTTGCAATGCATTGAACATAATGATAATGTAAGGCTCAAATGTGGGTTGAAAAGTTGTAGTTTTGTAGGTTTTAGTGTAGGAGGAATTGGAGCATGCAATATGACAGCATTAGAGCTTTTATTACTGAGCTTAAAACCATACCATACATATAGCAATCTATGTAGTAGTTTCTCAAATCAATGGTACATGCCTTCCCCACAACATTTGCCTTTTAGCCTATCACTACATATTGTAGGCTAGTGTGTTTTTATGTAAAATGACTTCTACTCTGGTAATTATCGAGTAAAATAATTTATAGGCAGACTTGTAAGCGATCAGTAGTGTTTATCCATTTATGGAAAGGCAAAAAAATGTGGAGTAATTGTATCTCTAAACCAAGTTCAATGATGAGTTACTTAAAGAATTGGTAAAACAATGCAAAATGTTAATTATAAAAAACAAGAAGAACTTCCCATTGATTGGAGAGAAATAATAAACTTTAGTTCCCCTTATAACAATCTTAAGACAACGAAATTAGAAATTGACAATTTTTAAAAAGGTGTGATACATAGAAATATTTATGATTTTATAAAGAGGACTAGAAAGCAAAATGCCTGTCCTCTTTAAACCCCACTGGAAAGTCGATATATCTGAGAAAAGTATGAAAGGAAATTTAAATAGAAAATAGAAAATTTTTTTTTAGAGATGCTTTTTTGATTAATGTCAAAAATGTTTTTTTTAGATATGCTTTTTTGATTAATGTCAAAAATGTTTTCAACTCAGTTTGTTAGGTGTACATAATAGAGTCATTAGAACAACATTTCTTGTACTGGAGTATCTCCTAGCAGCATTGAGGTATTAATAAAGGATCTGTTGATTCTCGTATAAGATGGATGTAGGTCAGTGGACTAAGGAGATCACAGCAGAGGCTGTGCAGGGATAAATACTGGGACCCGACCTGTAGAATGTCTCATGACAGCCTGCATAGAATTCAAATGATGGATGATATTTATCTGGTTGTTTACGTAGGGTGACGTGGAAACTGTAATCACTACCCCAATTTTGTTGAGTTGGCTACGACTAACTCAAGTCATGTACTGGATTAACCAATGGATGGAAGAGTATGAGTTACAATTTACTATTTCTAAAACAGAAATTGATCTTCTTGAAAAATTAATTTCCACACTCATCTCTATGATTGTAGGATCAGAAACAATTAACACTAAGAGATTGCCAAGGTACCTTGAGCTTACACTGAAAACAAGATAACATGTGGGAGCATTTCCATGTGAATTGTGACAGACCAACAGCTGTGGCCTCCTCGATTGAAAGGCTGATAGCCAACTTGGGTAGTCCACATGCAAGCAGGTGCTTACTACTGATGATAGTTCCTCTTGCTAAACAGTGCCGAAATTTGGGTAGATGCCATGAAAATTCATAAAGCTCCTAAGCGTACAGTTTTGCAGGCAATGGTGTTGGTTGTGGCTGGGATCATCCCAATAGATCTTCTGGTGCAAGTACAATAGACCATCTACGTTCTTATAAGGAGATGGGCACAGAAGAGGCTGTCAAAAGTCCAAAAGACTGTACTATGACTGATTGGGATTATAGCTAGGATAATGAAATCTGAGGTAGATGGATAACCAGACTAATTAAAAAGATAAGGAATTGGATGGATCACAGCCATGGAAGGTGAACCTCTATCTCACACAGTTTCTGACGGGCCACAGATACTTTTGATCTTACGTGATGTGCACACAAGAAAAGTTGGTTCAATGGACTGCCAGATTTTCAGGGATAGAGAGATGATGTTTAGTGATCTTTTTTAGTGTGCTTCACAGAACAGTGGCATAATGTTAGTGTTCTAAGACTTTAAAACAGCGACCACCCTGAAGTAATGTGAATAGCTGTCCTGGGGTGGAATTCAGCCTGGAGAAGAAAAAGGTTTTAGTTGGGACAAGTGCATAAAAGGCATTTTCCCAAACAACTATAACAATTTTTTTAAAAAAATCTCTCCAGGATGTTGCAGCGAATGAAATAATGTGATGTTAGTAACATGCCTCTTGTGAACAACTTGATAATGACAATAGATGATTTAACTTACTTATTTTTATTCACATACCAAAGCTCAAGTAAGTCATAAGTGGTTTTATAATTGGCATACCACAGTTTTATCAATTGATTTAGTTACATTTTATTACCTGTTTTTAAGTATATGCATACAAGGGTATGCCAGATTTCTGGTACCATTTACTTTTATCAATTATATCATGATCGATTGTTAATAGCTTAGTTTACTTTATTTTATATGATGTTTTAAACATCACACTGGTTTATCAAAAATAAAGTGTGGTGCATCATTTGGAAAGAAAATCTTCATTCATCCTTTCTGCATGTAGAAGATTCAGAATTTGCTGCTGTTAGATCATCCCCAGTGATTAAACTTCCTTTATTGGCTTCAAGACAATGATGATAAGGTAAATTCCATTTTTATTTAATAATAAAGCCACTTTTACAAGAAAACGAATCTTCAGTTTCAGAAATAGTAATTTCCACATGGTACCATTGAAATTAGTTTCCAACATTAATAACATTCAATTTAACATTAATGTGTCGTGTGACATTATTAATGATAAAATTCTGGAACCATTTGTTTTCAATGAAAACCTTACAGAAAATACATAAGTAAATATCTTGAAAATAATTTTCAAATTCTTTTAGAGAATGTACCTTTACAAACTAGATCATAAACGATTTTCTAGCACAATAGTTGAACTCGAACATTTGTCTTCGAGTACCTATTGATTTCCAGTACCTAGAAATCACTGGAATGACAATTTTTGAACTGGAGTGGACATGGTTCACCAATCAAGTGGCCACCAAGATCACTTAACTTATTGCCACTAGATTACTTCATTTGAGGCTATATAAAGATGTTAGTATGCCAACAAAAAGTTAATACAAAAGAAGAATAACTCATAAAAATTCACAATTCTATTAAATTTATGTGAAACAATCCTGACATAATGCGAAATATTTTACATCCGGCAGTGTGCTGTGTATATTGTGAAGGGAGGATTTTTTAACAATTACTGTAACAGAGGTTTTTTATTTTATTAACATTTATCATTTTATTTTTTGTTTGTGTTTTCCGATATTGCAAAGAATGTTTATTAAGTACAAAATAAAAACAATTTTCTGTCTATACGAGTATTTGGTCTGTTTTGCTTCAATTAAAAACCAATTTTTTAAAGTTTGTATTGAATTTTTATAGACTTTAATTTCAGCATTCACAATTATATACAAAAATGCAGAACTCACAGACAATTTTCATTCTAATCTAACTGAGTGAGTTCAAAGAATAGCTTGAAATTGTTTCCAGTTTTTCGATTATAACTCCATATTATTACCATATAATAACTCCATATTATAACCCCTTTATTTACAGAAAGAAAAAAAAAGAAAAGTTTCCTCTATTTATTTCTCAGAGAAAACTTTTTTGATAAAATTATTGATATTAGGGATATTCAACTTTTAACATTTTAAATTATTGCCATTTTGAAATTCCATTATACCTAAATAAGGTATATAATGTTTAGATATAAGTAGAATAGCAAGAACTATTGTAATTGAACGAAATGTGAATCACGTGTCTGGTACCATACGAAACGTATGTGTAGTAGGACATTTCATCAGTCTGGAGAATTCCATCTTGGAGGAGAGTCGCCTACAATGGCATGTGCTGAATATTAAACTAAAAAAGTACAGTTATGTGATAGTAATTCTTGGTAAAGTGATTTGATTATTGACTAAGGTCAGTACTGTCTACCAATAATATTGGTCAGTAAAAAATAGGCAGCAAAGTTAATAAAACTGTGTACAATATGATACCACGTTTCAGTGAAAAGACAACTAGGTTTAGTTTTTAACATGAACAGGAAAATAAGTGTTTTGTATGATGCAATACGTTCCTTTTATAAACAATATTTAATGATGTGTAACTGATAACTTTGAACTATTAAAAAAGGTGAATCAGAACAAAATGAAGACTCAGAACAGTGCGGAAAATCGAGCTTGCTATCAGACATTACGCCGTTTTTTAAGTGTTCGATAAACAGAAATAAGACCGATATGCAGTGTAATTAAATAACGTATTCTTTGAGAAGAAATCAGTTTCAAAATAAATACAAGTATGGTAAAAGGCACGAATTCGATATGTATGTATTAGGTTAAGTATTATGTTTAACAATTAGAAATAGTTTTCAATATGCTTTTGATATTTTTTTCTATTTCTATTGATGTCATGTCTATCTGTAGTTTTGTGTTCTAAATAAGCATCATGAAAGATAAGAACATTTGATTTTGCTTAATGCAAAAATTAAAACTTAATGTGAAATAATTATATAAGGTTATAAATGAATTTGCTTTTTGTTTTTAAAGTTAAAATCTTGATTGGAGTTTGAAGTATTCTATCACAACTGGGATCAAACTCTCATTTAAAATAATAAATAAATAAATAAAGCGTTTGGTAATAGTTTCATGAAAGGAACATTGATGTTTTAAGAATTTTTTTTTTACATGAAAATTTATAATATAGACATGTGTATTTTTCATAATTTGTTTGTTTTAAAATAAAAAGATGTTTGTTTCAGTATAAAAGACTTCTACTTTCCATCCATATGTTCCATCAAGTAAACTTTTTTTAAAGAATTCATGCTCCATTATAATTAAAAAATATGCAATTGCCATGGCGCCCAACACAATTCAATAAAAAAATATTAGTTTAAAATAAAGTTAGGTTCATTTTTTAATTAACATGACCCTCATTTTCTAAATTATTACAACATGCCATTCCCTAGCTCCGTAACGGTAGTGTTTAGAGAAAAATACCAAAGAACAAAAGTGCTATAAAATAATATGTTCTACCAAAAAATACAATAAAAATATATTGTTTGTAATTAAAAAATTTAAGTTGGCGGCCATATTGGAAAAATGGCAAAGATTAAAATACGGTAACACCGTAATTTTAATATACATATAAATCCAGGGAAGGTTCTCAATTTAAAGTTTTTTGAGAAACTCCTAGTTTCCGAGTTCCCAATGGTAGCCATCTTGAATTGATCACCCTGTATAAAGTGTAATGATTTTAATAATTAAATAAATGGTCCAACTCTAAATATATATATATATATATATATATATATATATATATATATATATATATCGGGTCTTCAAAAACTCTTTGCAAAAAATTTGGGAAATGGTTCTATATTAAAATAAACAAAAAATGCTTCTTTGACAATATGGTCTATCTTACTTTGTTGTCCAATTGTCTGTCTGTTTGTGTTTATGATATAATATTTAATACCTCAAGGACCATAATGAGCTATCACTTTCTGACTTTGTTGTTATTAATGCCTAATTGTATAATTTTTTCCAATGTTATTATATCAACCAATTCAAAATAAATAAAAAAACTCAATAACTATAAAACTCTATCTTCTTTTAACAGATACAATACAAAATTTGAATCCTTACTTTCATATTAATTCCTTAAATCATATCTTACATTAATATAGGGAACCAATTATATTATATAAATATTAAAGAAAGGATTTAAATATTGCACTGTATGTTAGAAGAAAATCATATCTCAAAAGAAATAAAAGATTGTATGAAAGATTATTACATTACTTTAGCAAGGGTTACTACTATAGGTATATAAACAGGAATTTTTATACTTGTTCTTATATAAGTTCAAGGTAATCATGAATCATTGGGCAAAAACATGTCACTAATGGTACTAGGTCATCTTGCCATCATTCCTGTCAGTTGTAATCAACATGTCGGAGCAGGAGTGGTGTTGCATAATGAATTATCATCCTTTAAAAAAAATGAAGGTGTCATTCGATCTTCACTCTTGAACATCGGTGTTTGACTGTTGAAAAGTCATTTAAAGAAGATCGGATAAGAGTTAAAAACTAAACATATGTTTGTCGACTGAGAACATTAACCAGTGAAAACAAGCTGATTTCTGTTAATGCACTAATTTCAGACAATCAGAGAGTCACCGTCAAAGAAATCACCACGAACTTTGAAATAAGTGTTGTTGGTAGTGTGGGATCATTAGTTCAAGATAATGTTACATTTAGCAAGGTGAATCCCAGATGAAGGTCTCCGTTTTTAGAAGCTTAAACACAAAAAAGATTGGTTACAGTCAAACCTTTTGCAGCATTAACAAAATTTATAGAGACACATTTTAAAACTCTATGATGAGGCATGGTGTGCAATAGAGCAAGCCTGTAATAGCGACATCCAAGCTCAATACTGCTATGGCAAGCCAAAACTACATTTTCACCTTGGAAAATTATCGCCATTTTTGTGATTCACAAGGAATTCTTTACCTCGATTTTCTCATATAATAGTGAACTATCACTGCTAAGTACTATTATATGATTTTAAAAGAGAAAGTAAACTCATCAATTCCTTTGCCCAGCATTCAATTTGTGTTCTTCAGGACAATGTCGTTCTCACACTATCAATTTGACGATGATAACATTACAAAAACTTAGATGGATGTTGGGGTTAAGGGATTTAGGACAAAAATCACAGCAGGGTAACAGAGGAAGATACCTCACATCTACACCGAGGAAGCTACACTCAGGACCATTGTGCACGAGCAAAAAGCTGTATCCTGCTTGAGGAGACCCTGCTTTAACTAATCACAGAGGATCTAGACCAGAAGGTTGATAAACATTCTCCAATCTAAGGTGTCAAGAAGCAAAATCACTCACCTCTCTACTTCCTTCTCCTGCCAGTAATTTCAGAAAATATCTTTCTATAACAACAGGATTTTATTTAATACAGCTACTATAATATGTTTTAAAATTTTTTAAATTTTTCAATTTTAGTGGTGATCATGATTACAGGAACTTATTCTACATGTAAACATTTTCTGTAACTCATATTTGGTGATATTTTTCATTTCTAGAATTTTAAAAGTCTTTGATGGTCCCGAATTGTATTCTTATAAATGAATTAATGTTTTTTTTTTTATTCATTGTGATCATTATATCCTAATTTTAAATAAGCAATTATGCTTTCACCAAAATTATTTACTGTCCCATTTTTTTGTTTGTTTATTTTCACATTAGCTGCTACATTATTGGGGGGGGGGGGGGTCAGAAACCATATAAAATGTACATGGCAGAGAAGATTCTTTCATCTAAGATGTTAGGATCATCTTATATAAAAAAAATAAAAAATAAAATAAAAAAATAAATAAAAAAAATCACAAAAAGTCATGTAAATTTCTGTAAATAATAAATAGAGAATCAATGCAGCCATTAGGGTATAATTGCTGTTGTTTTTTATGAGTCCCTCATGTTGTCGTGTAGAACTTCAAAATGCATCATCAGTGAATGTCTAGAGTCCACTTACTTAATTAGCTTTGGAAGCAACAATTAATTATAGAATAACTAATACATATGCTATGAAGATGTAGTTTTCATTTCTCATCTCTACGGATAAGGATGTGGCTCTGAACTCTCACCACAGTACAAAGGGGCAAGCACAATAATTGTGGTCAATATTTGTTTGTTATTTTGGTAGCAGCTATACATTCTCATGTTGTTTAATGTACACTGTGTCATATACAATAAATAAGTTAGTGTATTGATGATTTTAATTTTAGAAATTAATTTGGAAGGTGGTAATATTAGCGAAGAACGTGAGTATAATTGTGCAATTTAACAACTGTTAAAAATATAGTTTAATTGGACTAAATTTTACTGTAAAAAAGAATGGTGTTTCAGAAGGAAAGCTTATGCTTTGTTTGTCTAATATCACTAATATTTAGATATATTATTGAGTATTTACTATTAATTATTTTAGTCTACTAGACCCAGAGTTGTTTTAATCCCTATTGCCACTGATATATAATGTGAACAGCAAGAGGTATACATATAAAAACTAGTAAATAAATCGAATATATTTTATTCTCAGTTTTAACATTAAATTAAAAATATTCACGTGCTTTATCTTGGAAATAATGTTAACAATTGTTCAATAAATTTTACTACATTTTAAAAACTATGGTTTTGTAAGCAATAGCATTAAATATAAAATTGATTATTTATTCTGAAGGATTGTTTATATTATTAATATGGTTTAATCAGAAATTTGTCATTATTTAAAATTCAGTTGTTCGCTGTTCTTTGTGCAGTACAGTCCTGTTATCTGGTATTTTTTTCTGATCACATTTGAATTTAGTTTTAGTTTTGACTGCACAGAACTGGATCCTTTTTTAGATAATATTTTTATTTTTGAACATGTCCCTAGGTTATGTTGATTAAATTTTATTTTATGATCAAGGTTGTCACTTAATATAGAGAGCTAGTTTTTACTCTCAAAACATTATATACTAGTTTTTATACACAAATGATGACAAATGTCCGATTAAACGCCATTTTAATAACATTGATTATTTACCTTCAACTAAATACCAAAAATTAAATATATACATACAGATTATAAATAAAGTTATTTTTAGTTCTTGAATAATGAGAAATAAATATTCTTACAATTTGATAAATTATCATACAGTTTGATAGGCTGTTTATACACACTGCATTCTCATAAGCACATATTAACTTTTTTTTTCTGATAATTGGAACAACTTCATACAACTGTCTTGATATTCGGTTAATACATTTGAACCTTCCAAATATTTCCACAATTTTTCTACTATGAAATGTACAGTCCATGAACCATTGAAAGGTACACCCACAATAGTACGAATAAATGGACGTCCCTTATCTAAATTATACACTGACTGAAACTTGTAAATAGGAGTTTTTGTAGGGAATTCTTTAGGTATTTCCACTCTCAAAATATAAAAAAACCCATTGCGATTTAACAAGAAATTTGCGTGGGTATGCTTCATGCTATCATAATCAATGACAGCCTTCATTCCATATCTGCCGAGCAGTTCAAAGAGAAATAGTTTTCGCTTGGTTTCTCTTGATAAAAAGCTAGTCATGATTTGATCTTCTATTCGGCTAATGACATTCAGTATGTAATCTCCAAAAGAATCATCTTCTGAAACTAACAAATAAAATTAATATACATATTCAATAACTTAAACAATAATGAGCCAAGATTTAAATTTGTAATTTGAAATAAAACTAAATTATATTACATACAGAGAGTCTCTCATAAATCATGATTATCCCAAATTAAAAAATTACATAACATTTTTTTTTTTCAGCCTTGGAATGCGATTCTGGGATAGCTCAGCATCAAAATAAGAACCAAAAATTTACAATTTTTTTAAAAGAAATCATAGTGTCAAACATCCACAAACCGTTGGACCAAATCGGGCCCAAATCATCAGCCATTTTAGGTACGTTATCTGCTTTATCATAGTCCACAATGTTTAGAGATCCGTTAGAATCACATCTTCTTATCCTTCAGGCTTTCCAGTATTAGGTGTATTTCTCTAATTCGATGATAATTTGAAGATTTATATTGTTGCTAAAATTTAAATGTACTTTTAGAGCCACTGTAGTTACATATTTCCTCTTTTTGCTTCTGTGATTAGAAACTATTATTAGGAAAAAAAAGGGTATATTGTACTAAATCCTTAATTCTGAATTTGTCGACACAAAAAATGACTCTCTCAAGATTCACTAGAAAATACTAATTTTCGGTCTATGACTGATCAGGTCCGGTGAACTATTTGTAAAATTTTTTTTTATATCTTCTAGAGCTATTTCAAAACAATATTTCTTCAAAATGTCACTAGGAATGAGAAATGTAACATTAGAAGAATGGAAGGTACAAGATGGAGTATGATTTATAATTGTAATTTTTTATGTTTAGAGACACATTGTCGAAGGCATAACTCCTTATAAATAAGCTCTTGGATTATTAATACAGTGGTAGGACGTGGTGAAAGAAGTGATAGAAGGTTCAGCTGTTTACATCAAATTTATTTGTTTTTTAAATATCTATGGGCTCAATATCTACACCATTTCCATTATTTCCATAGAGATAGTCTTACGGTAACGAAACAAATTCTCACTCCTGTATAAGATACAGTATAATGAATTTTAATGGGTCCAAATCTCTCTACTATAGGTATTTTTTATATATAATAAATGTGATATATAGTTATCTAATTATAACCATATTATCATCTTAGTTGCTAACCACAGTCTTCAACAAATTCTACACTGCTAAAATATTACCTAAATATGGCATCACTAAAGAGGTTCGAAATTTTTTTTAAAGTGCTAAAATTTTGGATGATATACCCTACAATACAAAAATGCTGATTCAGCTATCTGAATGGAACAAATATCAAAAATCAATTGTTGAGAATAAACATGATGATAAAAAGGAAAATTAAACAGGGTTTGTAATGAATTTGCAAAATTTAAAAAAAGAAAGACCAGGTATCAATATATTACATTCATACATCCATGGTACAACAACCACTAATGAGTCTAAGCCATATCCGACAACCTCTGACAGATGACTTTGTTCTCAGCTGCAAAGATCCATTTCCCGACCCAAAGGATGTGGCTAGTGTCAAATTACACTTCATCCAGCCATCTTCTCTTCGGTCTGCCAACTCTCCTCCCATATATCACCTATGTCATAAATTTCTTTGGTATTTCGGAGTATGATGGTGTAACTTTGGTATTGGCTCTATTGTTGTGACATGGCCAATGTAGCGGAATCTCCCACATTTTATAAACTTGAACATATCCACATCTCCTTACAAGTCATACAGCTCCTTGTTAATTCATCTTCTCCAAACGACTCCCCCCCTCCCGATTCCCCCGAAATTCTCCTCAAAACAGTTCTGTCGAATATCGAAGCTTGTAAGCCTTAAGAGAAGCCCAAGTCTACATGTAGTAAAGAACGTACAAGTGTTTGTAGCAGTATAGCTTGGTCTTTTTAGAGACGACCTTATTCTTAAATTGGTGCAGCAATCTAAAATAGCAGCTTTTATACATCATCATTTCTCAGGATACATTATTTTTGGTGTCAAATTCTGATCCCACATAAACAAATTCAATCACACAATTTGTATGGTCCAATTTCTAAGACATGCTTACTCCTACAACCTTGTATATATATATATATATATATATATATATATATATATATATATATATATTCATTTTCATTTATTTGCAATCCAAGTTTCCTTACCAGGAAACTTAATCGGTCCTTAATCGGTTCCAACTAGTCCTAGATATGATTCTTTCAATCATTCTGATTCAGATCTAGAAACAATGTCAAGATCAACAACATATTGGACAACCCTATTAAATATTGTCTCGGTTACCAGTATGTCTGAATCTCGAACAGGGCCTTTCCACTGCTATAATGAAAAGGAAATATACTACAGCATCCCCTTGTCTCACCATACCAGTCATACTGAACTCTTCAGAGATGTCTGATCTAACGCATACAGGACATTTTGTATTTTCATCTTTATCTTTACAAAATTTATTAATTTCTTTAGAATACCGATTTCCTCACTCGATTCCCTGATGAAGCTAAAATCTATCTATACTGTCAAAAGCAGATTTAAAATCTATAAACAGGTAACGAGCAGAACAGTTATCCAAACTGAAAAAATCTGATCATTTGTTTGTTGAATTACCTTTTTGAAGACAGCCTAATATTTTCTCAGTTCTCTCTCAGCGTAAGGTACTAACTGGACAAAAAGAATATTAAAGAACATTTTATAGGGACAAAAAAGAAGGGACTCTACAACTTCTACAACCCATCTGGACTCTCCTTTCTTATGAAGTGGACAAATTATACTGTATTCCAATTTTCCAATAATTATTTTTCCCACATAGACAATATTAGGTTGTGAATGGCTTTATTTAACTTCTTCTCCACTCTTCTGGAGCCAATATATACCAGGCGATTTATTGCTTTTGAGCATCTTCAAGTTCATGTTTATTGAGTGGTACAATTCCCCATCTTCTAGTTCCCACTTTCGTTGACAAATCCAAATCTTTGTTAAGAGAAGTTCCTAAATGTCTCATCCACCTTCCTTGGATATTGTCCTTCCTTCCCACTTAAAAGAGCACCTTTTTCATTCCTGCATGCCAATGTTCTAAGCTTAAACACAGTCCTTCCTTACCGTTTGGAAGAATAATCTACATTCATTTAACTTCTTAGATATTCCATTTCATCAAGTTATTTGTTCTCCCAAAGCCTCTTTTTCCTTATATGGATCATTCTCTCCTTCTCCCTATATTCCGCAGAAGATTGTCTGGTGTGTTGGCGCACCATTGTTCTAAACGCTTAATATTTGTTGCTTCACAACATTACAAACATAAATTTAACATTTAAATCGAATTGTTGCAAACATTTTAAAATGATCTACAAAAAACTTGTAAGCACTGTAGAACTTAGAGTGAAAAGGTGATATTTAAACTTATTTATTAATTTTGAATACTTATGTGTCTTTGGACCAAGATGCTGAGAAAAAGGAAGAAGTGTGTTACCGATACCTGGAACCATACTAAGCACGAATTATTGAGAAAACAATTAACAAATTCAACAATTATTTTTGATAATATTTTGGTTAAATCTCTTTGACAGGCTAGTGTGAAGCTAAAAAATGTTTCCATGTGTTTTAAAGTAAACTGATGATATATAACTATTACGTTTGTGTTTCAAAAATCAGCACTTTTTTAATAAATACAATTGAGATTATTCCAAATGCATTGTTTAATGTAAGATCATATAAGTCAAAATTATTGGTCCTATTTTTATGTGTTGATGCCATTGTTACTATAGTGGATTCCAACATAAAGTTGCAGTATATGGAGTACTCTCTCTGTTACTCTTATAACTCTGTCTCTCTTTTGTATCATGGTGTTTAAAATTTTGTCAGTTACTTCCAATTTTGACTTGATGTTACAATAATTAAAATTATAAAATATTATAGAAAATTGTCATCCCTATACTTTTAAAGCATTGTTAAAAAATTCTCTATCATGATCAGAAAAGCCACAAAATTTGTTTTTTAACACTTTGAGACTTGGCTTTCCATGCATATACTTGGTGTAGAAACCTAGGAATTTTCTATGGTTTAAAGAAAAAAATTTAACATAAAATAATAAACATTTTATATATTATTTTAAAGATCTAACTATAAACTTTCTAAATAACAATAAAGGGTAGATTTACCAACCAAGTTGTTACACTTTGAAAAATCACTAGAATATTATTGAGAAGAAAAAAACTCCAACGGTAGAAGTAACATAAATGAATGTAGTCGTTTATTTATTATAACACTATTTTAATGTTTATAAGTATAAATCATATTCAAAAATGGAAATAAAATATTATGAATACCTATATGTAACAAAGCACACTTACAAATTGGTATAAGAGGTTTTTTCAAAAAAAAAAGTACATATAATTCTGTGACTCATAGATTTACAAGTGATGTCATCGGTTTGAAACACGTGTCTGATTACAGTAGTGTAGCTTTTTAAAATATCCGCTCAAAAGCACTGGAAACACACATCGGTTGTTCAGAAAGACAACTATACACATTGTGATAACAATAATGATTATATATCCTGTACAAATGTTCTATAAATAGCACAGTCCAAGCTGATGGACAATAAATTGGAGTGGGCTGCCTTTGATAGACATCAGTAGACTCTTCATTTACCTACACTTTGCATTATTAGTGTACTGTGTTATCTGGAGTAAATAAGTTTTACCTGTAAATTAGTTGTTTTATCTGTCTGAAATAGAGAATTTTAGTGGTACTTTGTGAAATAACATTGTGTATAGAGTATATTTAATATAAGTTAAATATATATATATATACATATTATATATAAGTTTTATTTATATATTTTGACTATATTGTAACGAAATAGAGGGCTCCCAATAGGTCAGTGCTCGGCAGGTCATAAATTGTGAAAAGTTGAAAGGATTGACAACTAGAAAAACGATTCTAACGTCAGTCACGGACCTCAAGGAGTCAAATATACCATTCAAAAGTTCAATGCCTCCAACCGAAATTATTTGAAAAGGACCAATGAAAGGAATTGCATCTTTCTAAAGTAATGTAAAAGATTTAAAATAAGCCAATGAAGGAAGAGGATCGGTATAAAGCATTCGAAAATAAAAATCATAAATAAGGGTGGAAGAGAAGCGCAAAGGGTCTTTTTAGTGTTAACTTATTGAAGAAGGGTGTTCTGGAGAAAGTGTCT
The DNA here is from genome assembly GCA_963513935.1 of Aphrophora alni. Taxonomy (NCBI): domain Eukaryota; kingdom Metazoa; phylum Arthropoda; class Insecta; order Hemiptera; family Aphrophoridae; genus Aphrophora; species Aphrophora alni. The sequence goes on from OY740770.1 coordinate 29,988,935, forward strand.
TTAGCAGTAAAAGGAAAAAATGTTGTGAAAGATTTAGCCGAAACCAACCGTCGAAATTAAATAGTAACTGCGTCGTTTTGTACAAGTATTAATAATAATCTTCGAAGTATAGTTTAAAGATTATCATCGAATAAATTAAAAAGTAATTGTCTTCATAAAAGTGTGTGAAAATAAAAGTGTATGAAGAAAAGAAGATTCGTCGAAAAGATTAAGGCAAATCAATCCATCTACTGGCAGTCTACGCGGGAACCACGGTCAAGGAACCAGGAACATTGGAGCTGTAATAGAACTTCAGAGTCGATAAGTACAAATTAATGGACAATCTCATGAACTTTCTTGTATTGTAATTTTTTATTGACTGGATATCCTCAAAAATAAGGATTTTAAAAAATGGTATCCCTAAGGTTTTAGCCCCATACAATGGTGAAAGTATCTCACAGTTAGTGGTGTTGTTTATTCATAAGTTACGTAACATTTTATGTAATTTGACTTTCTCTTTTAGTAGATTTCTTCATATCGAATGATTTTCAAAAAAAACGTAACCATAAAAGAATTTAAAAGAAGGTAAAAGCTACATTGGTGTTGTGTTTCTTTGAAAATTACACTATGTCAGATGATATGTATACCATTTTGTTCCATTGAGTGAAATGATTTTGTAAAAAACAAGATCTAGCTAATAGACTAGGATACTCAGCCATTTTATTCAACTGTTATTCAGTTCATCAATGATATATTGTGTTTATGTTTTATGCTTTTGTTCGCTATTCAAATAAATACCCTCAACATGAAACTACGTTTAATTCAATTACATAATTTTCCTTACATACACAATAATATAATATAAGAACTGAAAATAGGAAACTAAGACTACTCCTCTCTTTTTCCAAACCTTTCGTTGTGGCCTTGTTTTCAGATAAAAAGATTAATGCATGCACATCTGTATACACCAACACATCAATGTCATAAATTGCTATTATTTGTAATAACGAACCGTTTTTTTCTAACTTTGAATTTTTTTTTAATTAAAAATTATTTTAAAACATTGATAAATACGACAAAACTGCTTATCTTTTAAACAAAATAGTACAATAATAGTGCAATATAGTTTTTTTAATGAAATACTATCCATAATTACATAAAATCCCTTACAAAAATTACAAGAAGAAATGCTCGTTTTATAATACAAAACCAGTTTGGTTAAGAGTAGAAGAAACAAAAAGTAAAATAATTCTTATTGGCCCACACACATCATTTTGTTTCCCTCTTCTTTAAGTTTACAAAGTTAATTATGTCCTTTTTTCTTTTCTCCTTTTTTAACCCACAATCTCTTCCTCCAGAAGCACATAATCTATTGCACTTTATTATTACTACTGTTAGAAAATGCTTAAATAATACAAAACATTGACTAGAGTAATATTCCCCATAGCCATAATTAAATTTTTTAAATAACTACACTTTAAACATTATCATCACATTGTGTGACTAGTGATGTTAATTTCGAAAAGTGATTCAGAGTCTATTTCATTTATGTACTTACAATCTCAAGTATTAATACAATGCAACATTTTTTTAAATTATTAGGTTATTATTGTGTAGTAAATTAATCTTATCTTTAACATTATATTCGTTGCTAGTATGTCAGTTATTCGTTATATTACTCTTTTTTTTCCCAGACAAAAATTTTCCCTGAGGTGCCTTAATTTCCCCTAAACCTAATTTGTTCATTCGGACATATTCTGCACCCCTGTTATATCACAGCTGTTCTTGAGTACTTGGATGAAGAATTCCTAAACAGAGTTATTGAAATACCACCAAGGTCATTTGATATCACATCAATAGATTTCTTTTTGTGATGAAGGATACATCAAAAATCCAGAAATGATAAAACAACTGAAATCAACATACTAACATATGTTATAAAGTTTGTAACAGTTTAAAAAGATTAGGCGATGGATCACTGCAGATGGGAAATACTTGGAACACTATTCCAAGTATAGTAAATAAATAGAACTAGAATGAATACAGTATAATGTGACTTTCCTATACAATATTTTCTCATACTATAAGTAGAGTATAATTTTATTTTTAAGAATACACATAGGTACCTTTTTTCTAACTCTGTATTAGATTTACTATTTAGATGAACTGATCATACCAAAAATTTTGGCTGTAAGTAAATATATATAGACAGATATATTAGTTCCTATATAACTCACCCCTTGTAAATGCTGGAAACTGGATATTAGAAGTAATTAATTCTTCAAAATCAGGCGACATAATCAAGCGTGGAGTTGTTACATTTGAAGAAAAGCTTGTAGCTAAAGCAATCTTATAGTACTGTTCATCTAGAAAAAAAAAAAAAGATCATACAATTATAAATACACACATTAGTAAATAGAGATTTAAAAAAGATGAAGAAAATTAAAAACAAAAGAGTTGAAATCATAATTGAACAAACTTTTAATCACAGACCCTAAACTTTAAAGCTATTGGTTAGAGAATATACAGACTATTAAAATTTATATCATTTTCTTAGATCCAAGATCATAAAAAATTTAATAAAGAGTAACACATTGGGGTTTAGCGAATTTCTTTATTTGGTTATAATGTAGAAGTATAGACGATCCAAACTGGAATTCAAAACTAATTAGCATGATGTTACCATTATTTAGCATGTATTAAATATTTGTAATATTCACTATACAAGTTTAAAACAAGGTCACTATAAACAAACTATAACCAATAGAATAACAATATATATTAAAATGAAACTTCCCTTAAAAGACACTTCTAATTAGTGGAAATTTTTGTATTCACCGACAAAGATCATGCTTTTTGGCTTTTGTAGTGTTTCTAAATAATGAACTTTCCCAAAAACGGACACACACATGAAATTGAAGGCTAATGGGTAAAGAATAACGGACAGCGGCGCATAAAATATCAACCTTTTCTAGGAAATTTTAGATGTCTCAAAACACCCATTGCAGTGTCGGTAATTACCCAGAAATTGACTTTTTGGAAACTAGGTTTGCTTTCCTTGTGTCTTTTATACAGCCGTCATCAGTGTCCTTTAAAAATTCAGTTTTAATAAAGTTGCCGTTAGAACAGTGTGTATTGTAATGTTTATCAAACAAAAACGTTTAACTTTAAACCTTCCATAGTTTGATTTTCTCCCTTTTTAAATTTACATTTTCCTAATTTGCCAATTTGTTTATTCAGTAGTGTAGTACGAAATGATTAATAAATATAGAATATTATTTAATTTACAAATTTGTGTTTTAATTTATATTTTTATGATATTAAAACCATTATGCATGATGTACTATAAAAACTTTGATAATACAGTAGACAGTCGTGAAACAATACCAATGTTTAATATATTTCACTTTTATCGACCATTTATACATTAAAGTAATGTGCTTTATTAAACAGTAGGTTAACTGGTAATTGTGATCTCTCAGTGGCAAAAAGTGATAACATAAATTCATTACATGTACTGTACTATACATATAAAATACTGTAGTATGGTACTGTATTTTGTTAATGAACATATGATTAAGGTTCCCATTTAAATTTTCTGAACATAATCAATATCCATATTAAATGTTGAGCTTGACTTATGAGAAAAACTATACAGTATAACAAACACACAGAACACAATTCTCATAAAAAAAAATACGCCTAAGTATCAGACGTGTTTCAACAACCAGTAGTGGTTTGGTTGGTGTAGCTGGTGTATCACTGAAGAGGACGACCTTGTCGTTGAAACGCATCTGATACTTAGGCATATTTTTTTTATGAGAATTGTGTACTGTGTGTTTGTTATACTGTATAATCAATATCGTTACAAGACGCTATTCTGGTAGTTTACCATGCGTTAGAGCCCTGCCTATATAACTTGATCTCTCCTGGTAACGAACACTTCTCAATATCGGACATTTTATGCAGTCCGAGCAGTGTCCATTATTTGGAAGTTTCACTATAATTTTTAAAGCATTATACAGTTATACAATAATATCATGGGTCCATTCTGACAATCTATAAATACCAGTTCCAGATTAACCTTCACGACTTTAGAGCTACTATTGTTTGTTTTATTACAGATCGTTTCTAATACTGTCAGTTGAACAATGTTAATGCTTCAATAAGATAAAGAGTTTTTCAATGTCATAGTAATGTTATACCTAACTCTCTGCAAGAAAAAAATTGCCTTCATTCAGAATACTTCAAAGAAACCAAATAAATAGTCCCTGATAAGTTTACTAATTCAAGAATTCCAACAAAAAGTGGAACTCAAGATTTGATTTAAAAGAAGCATAAAACAGGATCAATGACAAAGCAAAGTGGAATAAGCATTCCACTTTCTGGTTTTTTTTTTTTAGGATTCCAATGGCCATAGCCAATATTTATAACAGAATTTCCATAATTCCGAAAAAAACTAAATGAAAGTTATAATAAAAAACACAACAAACTGCAAGATAATTCATTTTTAAATTTGACACCATATTGTGTAACATCTGTGCAAGACACGTTTCCTGCATTTACCTCCATGTGATCTTTATCTGTGAGGCTAAAGTACACACTTTTTGGAAAGAAATCCCCACACTTTAGACAAACTAAAACTAAATTTTGCATCAGGAGTCTCTCAACATGATTACTATGAAGGGCATTCACTTTCAACATATTTTGTAAAAATAAATGCTGTAAACATTAAAGAAATAGGTTCTCAATCTTACTCATATAAGCTAATCTGATTTAAAGGTGCTCACTGTATGTTTATCAACATATAAATATATCAAGATACAACATTTTTCTTAACACTCAAAATATGTTCTATTGTGTATGGTTTCAGGGGCAGCACACATTTCACACTTCTGGGACTGGATTTTACTGTAAGGGTAAATGCAATAGACAATTTGTATACAAATTTGGTAATAATCGGTGATTTCTGATGGCAATAATGCTTAAGCTGACCAACTAGACTAATTAAACTATTAATAAACATCTGATATTTTAAAATTTACTAAATTATGTTTTTACCTTTTGGTAGATCAAATTGAGTTAAGTTGATATTAAGATGAATAAGAAAATGAACTGTGTTCCCAGAAACCAAAACTTCAATATCATCTGAGTTTATTTTGGCTATATTCAACAATGTATTATATTCAAATGTACAACGGTTATTTTGCAGGTCCATGCGGTCCACCTTAAACAATTTAGTATTGAGACATGTTAAAATATTTAACTTTTTGGCCAGGCAAAACTGGCCAATAACTAAAAATATCGTTCACTTACTCTTTATGAATTAATTCTCATTTTCTCGTTCTGTTGTCGAAAATTGTACAACAGATAATCAATAATTTCAAATAGTTCAGTAACTATCTGAATTCATAAGAGAAGATTCACTATAAAGAAAATTATAAAAACATTTAATAGTCAATGTAGTAACCTCACTCTGAAAATGAAGCTAGATAGACAAATTAATATACAAACATTTACAATACAATATTATTTATTCTTGTTAGATTACAAGTTGTTTTCACTTTTTTTTTTTTTTCAAATTAAAATTTTACTTATTTATTTATGACTCTTTATCTCAGATTATTTAGACGATTTTTGGATTCCTACCTCAGGTCTGTTTACAATTTTCTACGCTAAATATGTTATATGTATATATCTTCAGTCATATTTCATATATAAATAGTGTAATAATAAAATGAAAAGGGGTTTTGTAAATTAATTTTATTTTGAAAAGAAAATGAAGTTATTAATAAATTTGATTTAAAATTTGCACAGCATTTAGGGCGCCAGGTAGCTTTTGCTTACCAATTTTGAAAAATGAAGTTACTTTTTTATAATATCTCAGGGGTAGGTTCTTTTAAAAGTGTACTTATACAGTGACTTATCTGGTGAAATGAATAACTCTTATTTTTCCTGAAACTTGACATGAGTTTATTAAACAGCAAAAACATCAATACATTGACATCATTATTAAAATAAATCATATAGATCACCTATATTATACATCCTAATTTTTATTATTATAATTGCCTTTTAAGAAGGTCTTCGTTTTTAAATCTTGAATTTACTCTTTAAGTTGCAACTAGAAAATTATTTATAAAACTAAACAAATTAAATTTATCTGTTTTTATTAATGAATTTAAGTTATTTTAAAAGGATAAATATGTCAGTAGACATTTATTGTTCTTTTACATGAAAAAATATAATTACTTTTCACTGCAAAAAACCATGAGTGAGGAAGTATTGGTAGAAAAGAAGAGTAATACAACCATAAATCTCAATTGGCTTAAGTGATTTCAAAATCAAATGTCAAAAAATGTGGCAATATTCACAGTAACGAAAACAAGACTTCCCAGAACCGCAAAAACAGGAAATTGCCACTTAACTATAAGTTTATGTTTAGTTTCTATTAGTTTAGCTCTAAACCTTTGAAGATGATAACTATATCATCGAAATGTACATAAGACTAACATTTTAAACATAATTGAATTTATTATAATCTTAGTTTTGATTCCTGATTTTTACAATTTCAGTAATCCTTGTTTTCCCAATTAAATTATTTCAACAAAAGTGGTGGTGAAAAGTGGAAATTGTTGACCAAAATTCATATACAAAGCTGTTTATAAAATATAAAAAATTTAATGACCAAAAACAACTCTGACACAAATGGAAAATTAGGAGAGTTGTCTAGAAAGTAATTTTAGTTGAAGGAGAGAAGTTAGCATAAACTTAAATGAGTACACTTTAGCCCAAGGTATGGGAACATGCACCACTCCCCCCCCCCATGGCCACATGTGACCCCAATGAAGTTTTTTCTATGACCCAAATTTTGGTAAGTGGGTGAGGTAGTAAATTATTAGGTAAGCTTACTGCTATACCATTATTGTATGTTCACATAAAGTCAAAAGTATTTGAGTTTGTTTGTCACCATAGTGATTTACTCAGGATGCCTTTTTGTGCTGCTACATTTCATCTGTGGTACAGTTACAATGGATAATTAGTACAAATAAAAATCTTAAGATTAATGACGAGTTTCATATTTTTCAAGAGAGATGGACAAATTTGTATCATTATAAATTTTGTTTATTAAAGCAAGTAAGAAGCCAGTGTATCTGGAGTCTATTTGCTATACTGAAAGAATACAATTTGATGATTTGACTCGCATTACGAAAGCGCCACAGTGTGATTGTTCTGATTTGAAAGTATATCTCTGGATTAGTCAAAGTGAAGGACTTTTTTGTTGTGTTCAAAGTTCATGTCAAGATTCGTGAACTTTAAACACAACAAAAAACTTGTTGACTTATTTGCAAGGCCTTTCAGTATATTTGTTTTATACTGGAAATATTCAAATGGAACTCGATCATAGATTTGCAATGGAATACTGATTTAAAAGGCAAATTCAACCTGTCTTGTGGAAGGTTTCTTTTCTAATAAACTGAAAGTACAAAAAACTACTACCGTATTTTAAAGTTGTTACAAAAAAAAACTTTTATGGTTACTTGGATGGAAACAGTCTGCTCACTGCCATGCAGTTTAACTATACAGCTGGTTTACCTATTATTAATTCAGTTGACTAGTTTGTTTGTAAACTGCTAAATTGTTTTGAGGCAAGTGGTTTAACAGGGGCTTTGCTTTATGGTTCAATTATGCATGTGATACAGTGAATCATAAAATCCTTTTGCATAAGTTGGAATTTTATAATATGCTTATAGAATTTTAATAGAATTGTTGAGGTCATATCTGGGTGGCTGCGAAGAGATCATTTATGTAGATGGTTGGCGTTTTCAAAATTTAGTGATTGCTTATGGTGTTCTGCAAGGGTCCGTCCTGGAACCATTTTTGTTTCAGCTTTATCATTTCATGTTGACTAAAGTAGTACTATCTATGTAGATGATACTATTCTTGTTCTTGGGGATTTGAATTTGCTAAATCTTCGTAAAGAAAGAGTGCAGCAATCATTAGAACAGGCTGTAATCTAGTTCTGGGATAAGTATTTTTGTTGAATTTAAAAAAAAAAACCTGTCTATCACATTTAAGACATATACAGGGTGCAGTATCAAATGTTAAGTTACGGTATATAACACTAAAGTTGTATAACAAACTGCCATGTACAGCCAGGGAAAATTCTTTTTAATTCCAAAGAATGTGTGGTGGTTTATTTGATTTAAAACTTCATTCGGGGAATTCTTTCTACAATATAGCAACAGTAAATGTTTAGCTATTTTTTATTCTAGTTTCACACTTATAAAATTAAATTTTAATTGTATTAATACTGATTATATGTTTATAATTTGTGTACCAACTTATTACAGTCCAAAGTATACCTTCTTCAGTTTAACTAATTTTTTGATGCCAATTATATGTATCCGCACACATAAAAGAGATAAAAGTATTTTTATTAGTGTAAATAAACATTTTGTTTCAGTTTTCCATGACAGAGTTAACCATTACATTTTATGTCTCGGAGTTACTAAGACAAAAGTAATTTATTTTCTTCGCAACTATGTTATACAGTATTTTGTTTGGAAAGTAAATTGGTTTCATCTTGTTTTTTATACAAAATTACTTTTGACAGCCTTAAATAAGCAAGTAACCTTGATGTCATTGTTTTAAATAAATGTCATTAACCTATCTCTGAATAGTACAGAAAAAAGCCATATTAGGTGTGTTTTACTTAAATAGGACTGGTCAATTGTTTGATTTCTCCATCTTTCCCATTCTTACTCGAACTTGAGTAGTTTCTACATGCAAGTGATGAAAACAAAGAACAAACTGTTAATTTCTTCAAAAGAGTGTTGGACGTTGGGAGTCTTCTCCTGCTTGATAACATATTGCTTCATCAAATGCTGTAAAATGAAGGAAAAGAAGTACATATAAATTATAACGAACAACAAGTTCATCTCAAAGACTTGTTATCAGTTAACTTCAAGTTTTTGAAAATTGTGATGACACCTTTTATATCAATATCGATAGGTGATTTTCTACCCTTAAAAAACTGAAAACATATTTCTTATCTTATTTCTTTGTGAACATTTTTTAAAACCTGTAAATTCTTAATAATATATTGTTACCATTATTACTTTCATCATTAAAATTATTTTATCTATATTTCTACCATTTATCTGTGATGAAACAACTGCTGTAAAAAAAAAAAAGCAACAAATTAATTTCTTCTTCTAATTTTCATTATGTACATTTATTTGATTTATGATTATATTGCCATTAAAATACTATTTATATTTTAGCAAATTTTGAACCTAGATGTAGTAGAGACTAAAAAATAACTATTACAAGTATCATAATAAGAAAAGGAATATTGCATAATAATATAAACACAGCAAGAGAAAATAGTATGTATGATTATTCAAATTTAAATCTGTAACATATGTTCAATAATATTTTAGAAGGCTATGTGCATTCAATTCAGGGACAAATTCCGAGAACTACTTGACATTCCTTACCTGTGAAATCTCCTGGAAAACCATGAACAGATAGAAAAAATCTTGGCCACAATAAAAAAAATTTCCAGCAAAGTTTAGCTAAATCAATTCGAAATGTTAGCTTATATTTACAACCCCCCTGATTGCACTGGGTGAATGAGTTAAAACCCTCTAATTGGCATCATCTTCTCTAGAGCAGATAAAAAGTGTCTAAAACTGCAATATCGGTTATAATATCACTTTTTTTTCAATTTAACATTACTCTTACTAAATATATCCTACTGCAATAGGTTATATACATTCTAAAGCTGAAGTTCCACAAATCCATATACATGTAACCAAATGTTCGTAAAATGTTATAAATAATATTTAATTAATTGGTAATGTTTGTGTATTTTGTTGCTAACGAGTTCTGCGGTAAAGTAAAACACAATATTACATCATTCTTCGTCTAATATTCACAAGTGGATTTTTCTGTCTCTAACTACTCTACAGTGACACTATTGTACAGTATTTTTCTTCATCTTTCAATCTGTGCTTTCCAAATCATTGTAGCTGTTATAGTTTGTGATCTATACTAAAACAAGAATTCATAATACTTTTAACAACTCACATAAGGCATAAACATTACAGTTTTTTAACTTTGTTTTTAACCTAGTCAAAAACATCCTACCCCAAAAAATTATATACCATTGTAAAGCAAAGTTGTATTTCAAACTTTCATGCTCATACAATGAAAAGATAAAAAAGCAAAAATTTCATATAGATGGTGCGAGGTAGTAGCACTACACGGTTCGTCAAAATAAAGACAAAATTACGTCATCTTTCATTTCATTTTCAAGTTCATATTTCTGTCCAACTAATCTACAATGTCATTATTTTATAGTATTTTCTTCCTCTTTCGAACTACATATTTCAAATAATCATAGCTGTCATAGTTTTTGAGATATATACATTCTATGAAGTTATAACTAATCCAGTTTTCATTTCAATATGTTTACAAAACGTTAAATAGCGATTAGTAATATTTTAGTTTAGTATTTTTGTAAATCGTTATATCATTGGAAAGAAGAATTTTAGATCTGTCAAATGTTTTATTCCATTCCCTTGTCCAACTAATAATTAGGACTAGGCAGAACAAGGAAAATGACACAACAAACGTCTCTTGTGACCTTGCTATTGAAGTTGAGTTCTAACACAGCAATCTGAAGCCAAGCGGTGTCTAGTACATTTTAGTGTGCAGTAAATCATTATATTGAGAGTTTTTTGCTTCATAAGTTTTTGTAAATTATTTATTGTTTTGTTGATATATGTTAATACAGATATATCTTCACAACTATATTCTACAACTATTTTTAAGGGTTAATATGTGACAACAACTTTTCTCATTCTTGATAACTTTACTCAAAAATGTTTCATTGTAGAAAATTTATATATACACAGTTAAATTTTACATACAATTCTCTAAATATAATAAATTGTGTTTTTTGGATAATATTAATATTTTTGATGAATTTTAAAAAATAATCCTAACTTTTTAGAAAGTTTTTTTGATGACAAAAATTTATTTTTTAACATGTAAATTTTTTAAATTGATTAATTTTTTTTATCACATTAATTAAAACTACGTTAAAAAACTTTTAACGTATAAAATGTATATATAGTAAAAATAGATTATATAAATGTTTCACTACATTTTTTGATTCCGAACATACTATCTCCAAAACTTTTACATCCTACATTTTTTCATTACATAGATAAATTCCTTTGTACTGTTGCGCTAAATTGTTGTGCATGTGTAAAAATATAACTATATTCAATTGTAACATGTAATCTTGTAAATAAATGACGCACCGCAGAGAGAGTGAGAAACACTGAATTACCCAAGGTCATGCAAAGTGGGGAGGCATGCGCACGCAACTCCAGGCAACCTATAAATACGAGCTGCATCAGCATCAAAATCATTCTGCTTAAAAGTCACCTACAATAATCCTTTTTCTCCTCTTGTTACCTAAATTCACTTGTTTTCTTTATTGTTCCTTTCCTACCGTAGTCGTCAGCTGATCCGAGCAGCACAGACTTACCCGTTTGTTGTCTGAAGTATGATCCCCTCGGGACGAACTCCTTTCTAATTCCCATCACTTCATTTCCTACTGAATACGCATATTGTCGAAACCTTTCTGATACCTAAATGATAGTACCTCTATACTTAGTCTAAACGTGAACCAGCTCCGACACTTTACATCTAACATTTTTTCATTACATAGATAAATTCTATGCACCTTTCTGAGAAATATTATATATAACAACTAGTGTTTTGGATGATATTACTATTTTTTTATGAATTAAAAAAAAAAAATTTAAACTGCACAAAATGCTATGCCTGTTAGAAAGTTAACATTTGCCATTTGTAGGATTAAAAAATTAACTTCAAAATCTTAATTTAAACAGAGTGCTATACTGTTTCTAAAAAGGCAATGGTGCTCAATTTGTAGCACCACCCTATACAGTAAAAACTCTCTAATCCGGATTAATGTGGCGCCGGCCGATCCGGATATCGAAAAATCCGGATCTCGGGGTGGCTATTTTTATATAGTTAAAGTGGTTTTAAACGTGAACATAACGGGTTTTTCAAATTACTGTAATATATATAGACGTTACGTTTTAACTGTACTATTATGTAATTTGCCGGTACGGTAATCGGTAACAAAAGTACCAAAACAACAAAAGGTAGGTTAATTAAATAAATATTACAATAGCTATGTTTAAAATTCTATTTATTTTAAGCTGAATGAGGCTCAGCATAAAGTACACAAACAACAATTAATTAGGTCTACAGTGTTAACTAAAAATATCAAACGAAAAATGAAGATTAGAAAATAAAACAGTACAATAAATACGTACAGGATTGTACACGTGAAATTTTGATGAACGTACGATAAATGTTAGTTTTCATTACAGTACAGTAATTTGTACTCACGTCAGTTTTTATTTAAAAAAGATGTAATGGTAGCTTACTTGGCTCGTTGAACACGCTTCTTAGATGTAATATCTCTCCATCTACGAAAAAGAAGGAGATCGGCCGGTGAGGATTCTTCTTGTTCTTCCACGTAGTCATATCGGCTGTTCAAGTGCTTGAAAAGCTTCGCAATGAGTCATGATTTGTTTTTGTTGTTGAATGAGAACCGCACTACTGCCCAGTGCCCAGCTCAAAAACATCGTTCACTACTATTCGGCCCGAAAATATTATTTTTGTATAGACAATTGTATTTTTATTATTTTTTATACGATGGCATACGACGGCCGGATATCGGAGTTTCCAGATATCAGAGATCCCGATCAGAGAGTGTTTACTGTACAAACTACATCACTCTATACTTCAAAACTCTTATATATACAGAGTATCATCATTTCTTACTGTTTTATATATTCCTCCCATTTATTTGTAGACCCACTATGTTTATGCCTCTTAAAAAAAGAATATAAACAATGATTTTTGAAGAAATACAATTATTTCAAAATGTAAAAAATGATTTTGATGATAAGGAAGGGACAAGAGAAATGTTGTGCCAAAAAAAGTGTTGTCTTTCTCTACCAAGTAAATCATTTCTGTACAAAATTAATTCAAGTCATGATACCTTATTGTACTACTTAGATAACCCCACAGTCTTAGACTTGAAAGTACTCTTCAATCAACCTAGTCCTTCTCTCCAAATCTTAACCCCCAAAAGTGAGAGGACGTTTGTCTTTTCCCCAAAAGGGTTTGGCTTCTTACTTTCTCCCCAGTTATTATCTCTTTTTGTATCCAAACTATCTAATACTTTTAGTTTCATTTTCATGGACTATTTAGCAAGCTCAATTACAGATGCAGTAATTATGGAGATACCTTTCATATATGACCAATTACACTGCAATACTTTGAACATTTAACACAATACTCTTTTACATAACATATATTTACTGGAGCTGACCAGTTCAACCTCCTCCTCTCAATTTTAAATAATTCTGAGAGTACAGAAGTTAAAACCAAGGTGGCACACTGGGCTGGCAAAGAGTATAGAGGTCTGACTCGGCCTCAAGATCAGTTGTCAATCCTTTTTTTGGTTAGTTGAAAACACTTTATGCACCGAGAACAGGAGTGTAGAACTCCTGGATCCAGGTATCCCACTGAACATTAAACCTCTACTTCAGGCAATCTATATCCCTCTATTGCTCTGAAGTTTTTCCAGCCAGTTGCCGAGGGTGTGTTTTTGTTTATAGAACCTACAAACCTTTGCCAGCTATTTCTTCTTGCTAGCAGGCACACCTTCTTAGAGATTGCATTGGCCATGTTATATGCTATTCGGTTGGTCAGTGTATTTGATCTTCTCCATTTGCTTGTCTTGCTTTCTGCCTGTCTTTTCTTGCCTTTGCCGTCTCAGTATTCCACCACATGTTGAGAGTTTTGTTTGTGCGATGATCCTGTTTAGTTTTCGGTATACTGCTGTTGGCTGCGTTGATTATGGCTTGAGTTATTGAGTTCACTTTATTGGCTGAAGAGATGTTGGGCAGCTGATTCTTTAGCTCCTCTTGATAAGCCTCCCAGTTCGCCGATTTGGCATGGACTATGGAAGGAATAATAATAATAATAAAGAGTCAAGAAATCTAATACCACTTAACCTTGACGAGTGGTGTTTGATCGAAGGTGAGAAAGTGGTATTAGTAAAAGGGAATTTGAGAGAAAATATTTTACTGAAAAAGACAAGATGGGAGGTCAATTTAAAATTTGAAGCATTAGCCAAAATATTTGAGAAAAACTAAAGTTATAATTTTTTTGCAAAAAATATGTTTTTCTGGCAATCTGGCTACAGGGGAAAAAAATCCTAGAACAAAAAAAAAAAAACTATAAGTGGCTGTGGAATGGATTAAGGAAAAATGTAGGTATAAGTGGAGTATTATCAAGGCATATTATGGGATTATGTAGTCATATCAAGGGGGCATTAGGGTTAGTGGAGGGTGATGGGGATTTGGGGGGAAACGGTTGAACACTAAATAAAAAAATGCAGAGAAAAGTTGAGAAATGTTTTTAGACATGTTTTTAAATATCCAGCAAACATGTTATCCTATAAGCATTGATTAATAACTGACTTGATTTAATAATCTATTGTTGTTACATACTATATAATTTACACAAAATAAATTTTCAAAATATGTCAGCCCTATGAATAAAACAAATTAGCTCTTGGATCATTAATTCATAGTCAAATAAAAAGGGTTCTGAACCAAATAAAAACTAAAATAAAGAAAGGGAGGGTTGCATTAGATAAAGCTGAATTTAATAGCTGTGAAGTATATTAAAACTAATAAAGTTGGTGACAGTTAAGTCGGTGCTTTATTCATAGTATTCCAAAAATAGGAAAAGAGATAATTAAAAATAGTATAACGTGGGAAGTATAAAAACAAAACAAAAAAGATTAGATTAGGTTTTGACATTAACATAAATTTAGGTAAAAATTAATTTAGGCATATGGGGGGGGGGGAGGAAATAACAATTAAAATATAGGAATAATCAAAAACAGAAAACAAATAGTTTAAAATGTTAGATTGGGATTTGGAACTAACATAAATCGTGGTAAAAATAGTTTAGGCCTCTTGAGGGGAAATAACAATTAGTTATATTGAAATTTATACAATGATACTCAACACTTAATATTTCGGCATTGGTATAGAGTGAGAAATGAAGTCCACCCTTAAGAAAAAATGTACTCAGCCATTGGTTTTTGGATGCTTGGTTGATAACTGTTACATCATGTGGCTAAAAGGGGATTAAAGTTTGTGATTTCTGCTATCTTAGTAGGAATATAAGATATAAGGAGGGAAAACGGTAATTTAAAAAGAATAAATTTACCTATAGGTTTAACTCTGTAAAAAAGACGTAAAATGTTGTATAAAATATAGATTAGGAAACACGAAATATCATTAGTGGCTAGGATTACAAATATGAAATTAGTGCGATAATTGTTCTAACATAGGTTTTAATTCAAAGTATGGTTGTCCCTGGTTATCATGGTAAAAATGGACAAGGCTGTCCGTCATATAACAATCTTAGTGTCTACAAGTTTTATAGATGTAAACTTGAATAGAGATATCTCAAATCTATAGGACTTTGTGACTAATTTTATATTTTTTTTCATTATTTTATTTATATTTTTTTTAATGGGTTCTTGATTTGAGGTATCCTGTGTACAAAAGGCCCAATACAATTAAATCCTACCTGTTGATACAAAATTAAGATGCAGAAAATCCTATAAGGTGGTAGAAAAAAACTTATTTCATCAAGCAGAATAGGCATTAAACCCTTGACTAACCAAACACCACTACATGTAACCAACAGCTTTTAATGAGTTATTTATAAATTAAATAAATAATTCAATTAGAGGTCTTACATTGTACTTACAAATATAACTGCACACAACCGTGAATGGGAGAGGTAATCTAAGCTGATAGCATATTCTGACATAGCTCTCCATATAAAAACTCTAGTGTTGTGCTCAGATTTATTCAGTAGGCTTCCCAGGAATGCCATATTCCAAAACCTACCTTGCCATTCTATAAACAATTAATTCGTGGATAACATCACAAAAAGTCGAGAGTACTGTCCAGGTCCTCTTGCTAGGTTGTGTCCAACAGAATGATTATTCTCATATGTCACAAGCCTTCTGTCTCGATCAGCAGATGACAGCTGATCACCATCCTTCTCGACACCAGTGTGGCTAGTGATCCCGATTGCAACCAATATACAAAGCCGAGTGACTGTTCGTCAGAATGAATCACAATATATGATAACTAAGTCTTAAGTTCTGATGGCATAGTCGGAAGAAGCTTGTCAAGGCACCACCTCAAAGTAATGCTCAAAACTATTTTATCTCAACCTATTCAAAATTTTCATACATCAAGAACAGCACTGGCATCCTCACACAAGACAAACTAGCTATTGCAGAATCCTTCACTGAGCACTACTGTTCCAAATACGGCAAAAAAGTCTCATATCCAATGTCACTAACCAGAGAAGAGCAATATCTTTCAATCAATCTCCTCCACCTTTTTCGCCATCAGCATGAATGTGACGCACCAATTCATTTCAGCGAAATGAAATTTACAGCACCGTCTCTCAGCTCCAGAGTACAACTCCGGGCGTGGATCTGATACATAATGAAATGCTCAAGCATCTACCGCTGCTGCCCTGGATGAAATCACCACCTTTTTTGATGAAATCTAGCACACGGGTAATTATCCAGATCAATGGAAGACGGCCATTATAGTCCCACTGTTGAAACCAAAAAGGGAGAAGGAACTAATGAACTCCTACAGACCAATTTCATTGTTGTCCAGCCTGGGCAAACTACTTGAGAGAATAATCAACAACAGACGTACTTGGTGGTTGGAGTCCAACACCATACTGGGCAGACACCAATTTGGCTTTAGACCTCAAAGAAGCACCATGGATTCTGTCCTGAGTTTTTGTGACAACGTGTACTTGGGTTTTCACAATCATGAGGTAACAATAGCAGTAATGATAGATCTGGAGGCCGCTTTTGATCGAGTTCCCCCTACAACTCTTGCCTTACAGTGCGCAAAGGCCGGTCTACGCGGCAAGCTGCTGCGTCTTATCCACAGCTTTATACAAAACCGCAAAATCACC
This sequence comes from Aphrophora alni, assembly GCA_963513935.1. NCBI lineage: Eukaryota > Metazoa > Arthropoda > Insecta > Hemiptera > Aphrophoridae > Aphrophora > Aphrophora alni. The sequence continues at coordinate 30,006,077 of OY740770.1, forward strand.
ACCAAAATCAACAACATTACTTCATCTCCTAAAAATGTCCATAATTGCATCCCTCAGGGGTCAGTTTTAAGCCCGACTCTTTTCAACATCGTAATGTTTGACTTGGAAAAACAGCTTCCACCAAATGTAAAGATCGTTACCTATGCAGATGACATTACCATCTGGTCCAGGTGCTGAGATGCGGACATCGGCTTTAAAAACATCCAAGGGGCAGTGGATATCATAAACACATGGACATCAAGATGGAACCTCACCATTTCAAGATCAAAAACAGAGTACACAGTTTTTACAAGAAGATACAAACTCAAACATTTCCGCCCTCAAATCACTCTGGGCGACTGGAAACTAAGCTATAATCCCAATCCAAAAATTCTGGGCATAACACTAGATGAAAAACTTCTTTGGAAGCCACTCTTCTCCTCAATCACTGACCAAATTTTACCAAGGATCAATCTACTTAAGATCGCAGCTAACAAGTCATGGGGATCAGACACGTTGACCTTAAGAAAACTCTACCTTCAGTACATCCGACCCAAAATTACATATGCCTGCGAGGTCTGGGGAGGCGCAGCTAAGACACACCTGAGACTCCTAGAAACAATCCAGAACACAGCAATTCGAATTTGCCTGGGATGCCCCAAAACCACACCGATCAGTGCTATGCAAATAGAGCTCAACATTCAACCACCGTTCCTATATCTCGAAGAACGAGCTTGGCTCTAACATCTCAAAAACACCTCCTTAAACGATAGCAACCCATCCTGCCAGCTGATCCCCACCATAGACTCGTGCAAACAGTCTTTCAGAGCCTGAATCCAACAACTTTGTTTCGGCCATAGCAATTTCCCCCCCCCCCCCGAGAATTCCCTCGGTGGTCTAGCATAGCAGGTGGTCTGACCAAGCAAGAGAGTACAGTGCACTTAAGACAGGCCGCACTGGAGACAATCGACACTGAACACCAAAACTTACAAATCTATACTGATGGGTCACACAATCCGGAAAATCTCCAATCGGGATCAGGTGTCTATATCCCAGAGATGGAATATAGTTTCTACGTCTCTTCAGTCAGTAACTCGAGCATGGAAACTGAACTTCTGGCCATCCTTGCTGCTCTCTAACACTGTAACGATTTATCCAAGGAACAGATTTGCATTCTTACAGACTCCAAGGCAGCCCTCTTTATAATAAACATGTATAAACCATTTCCCTACTTTCATTATACACAGGCAATACAAAGTCAACTCCAGAATATACAAAAACATAAAACCATTCACTTCCAATGGATCCCTGGGCACAGTGACATACAAGGTAATGAGGAGGCCGACAAAATAGAATGTACTGTTCTTCAGCAACATCCAAAGCCACTACATGCACCGTTCCTAACTACTATCATTCAGAAAGCGAAACGCTCTCTCAAATTGAAATGGATCGACATGTGGAAGAATGATTCAGCCGGCAGAGGACTGTGCAAACAGCTGAAATGGCAAAACGATTTGAAGTTATACAGGAACCATAATAGGCAGACCCAAACTTTCATCTCCCGATCCAGAACCGGACACATCATCACCGAAGAATACCTGTACCGTTTCGGTATGATGGACTCACCTCTGTGCACAAGATAGACAGAGGAGCGAGTCTGGAGCATGTGGTCCATGAGTGTACCCATGGTGATGGAGTAGTCAGAGAAGAAATGCTGAGACATCTTCAGGTTGGCAACACCACACGGGATCTTATGTCATCCATACTCACTTCCACGAAACTTGTGCATCTGTATAGAAGACAATGTGCAATCGACGCCGAGGCTGGACGCACGTACTAAGAAGTAAGTATAGTCCATGCCGCCCTGAACCTTGCTGGGCCTAGGTTTGGCTAAGTTGAATCTGAGAGAGGATCCAGCTTCACCGCAGGGTGCTCATCATGCAGACCAGGGAGCTTTTTCCATTAGACTGTAGAGCAACACCTAGTTGAAACAAGGATTTGAGAAGGGCCTTAAAGGTAAGGACCAGCACCAATAACACTTATATAGTCCCAACACTTAGCTCTGTTTCAATCCCATCCAGATTTGTATCGAACCTTATCAGTTTTCTCTCACTCCTAGCTTCCATCATAGCATCCAGATTGGATGAGTTTCAGGGAATTCAGGAATTGAAAGAAACAAATGAACAGAAAGTATTTCTAAACAAATTTTTAAAAAAGAGGGAAAAAAAGAAAAAGAAAGAAAAGAAAAAAAAGCCTACGGTACTTCAAAAAACAAACTAAAAAAATAATAAATAATAATAACAGTTGCGACTTCATAATAATTATATTCTTAAAATGTAAACTACTAGTTGTAACAGAAACAAAAATGAGTTTTTATATCTTGTTTTTTGAAGTCGACGCCATGATCGTTCAAGCAATGAGCTCTTATACTGTATGCCCAATCGACCGTAAGTGTTGAATCATGGCGTCGACTCAAAAAAAAACAAAAAAAAAAACAAGATATAAACACTCATTTTGTTTCTGTTACACTAGTAGTTTACATTTTAAGAATATTATTATTATGGTCACAACTGTTATTGTAAAAAAATATTATTTATAACTTTTTTAATTTGTTTATGAAGTCCGTCTTTAAAAATAAAATAAAATAAAATGTTCACAGTACTTACAAATTTGTCATACAAGTACTAGCTAGTTAACATAAACACATACTATATGCTTGCATTTTATTCAAATATAATTTTATCAATATTAAATAAAAATATTTCCAACTAGCCTGTGTCAATCAGGCACCATGTTGGCATTTCTTTTGCAATTATTGGCTCAATCAAGTCAGTAATGAAATGGAACCATCTCAGGAGTATACGCTTTCAAATGAGACCACTCCCTAATGAAAATGTTAAGCTGTTCCGGAAATATACGTGGACATACATAAAAAATTTAAAAAATCATGTCAAATACAGAACCTCCTTCTTTTTTGAAGTCGGTAAAAAGGCAGCTGTAGCGTGCTTTATAGGACTAGAACCAGCATGTGGGATCAGTAGTGCAATGGTAAAGAACACGGCTAAACAGTTACTATGGGTTAGGTAAGAACAATCACACGGATTGTGTCAATATCCTAATTAACGCATGATCAAGCTGACAAAGACAATTGCCAAACATGAAAGAACAGATGAATGACATAATCACCAGTGACATATACATAAAATGGGTCTTTATAAGAGTATAAGAGACAGTATAATGAAACTGCTACACACCTTTTACTTGAATGCCGGACACTTGGTCAAGAAAAACAAAGATCTTTGGAGCCCAGCATCCTGAAGAAATTATGGACACTAGTATCACAGAGAAGATGAAAAAGCACAGGAATCGGCCTACTGTGTTACATTTGAGTAGGGTCACAATAAACCTAAAGTTGACATGCAAAAAACCGGTGAGAATCTTTAGAGTTAATCCTGACCTATAGAAAACACATACTTTGAAGGACCTAAAGTTCTTCAGGGTGCCAATCCCCAAGGTCCTCACAGGTTTCATAAGGAGTCTAGGGATGATCTGGGATGAATTCTATTTAAATTATAAGCTATCTGTACGGTTAAGATGACAAGAAAATAAAAACAGAAAATTTGTAAACATAACATATAAAGTAACCACAGCCAAACCAGTTGTGGAATGGCAGTATCAAGAGATCTAAGTTATCTCCATTCCTTAACATTATGCGTAAATATCACATATAAATGGATAAATACTGAAGATATATATTTAAATATGTATATTTAAAACAAATAGAATTAAAGATATGAATATAAAAAATGTAATTTAATTTATTGTATTTTCCATATTTTATGACACAAAAATGTATTTAACTAAAATGAAAATGTAGCGATGAATTTTAATTTATCCTTTTTATTATTCTACAAAATGACTGTAGTAAATAAATTTCTGAACTTTAATTATTTACTACTTATTTCGTTTGACTTGAAACCATTAAATATGTTATTTTCACTAAATAATAAAATGTTTTAGATGTTATGAGACAAATTCAAGTTAAAACTTACTTGATAGTTCAAATACAAAACCCTCAGTTCGGAGATTACATTAAATAATGCCTTGTTGTCACTAAAGTCCCAATTTAGGAGACTTGGTACACTTCCCTCCATAACATCAATTGAAATTGAACTGAGAAAAGCCTCATCGTTGAGATCAAAATCAGGAGGATAATGAGGCAAAGAACAGTTGAATACTACCTCCCATGATAAGTACTGACCAGCAAATGGGATCTTCAATTTTATTCGATCATCAACCATAATATTTTTTTCCTGTTCCCATGATGGCTTTCCTGAGTTCACTTCATATAACTCTATAACTCCATCACAAATACCTGTAAATATAATGCTATGTTAAAATCTTTCGATTTTATCGACTCATAGTGCTCAATCGATTCAGGAATCACTGAAAAACCAACATAGTAGATTTATAAGTTCGAAGAATTTTTAGCAATTTAAAAAAAAACTTTAAAATTTTTGTTTTAATTTTTGTGTAATTACACACATTCCAATTTAGTTTTCCTGATAACTTACAAAACTAAACTATTTTACTTATTGCTAAACATTCTATTTTATTTACATTTGTTTTTATATTCTTTTATAATCACTATTGTGATTTTCCTTCGTGGAATATCAGACAACCAAAGTTATGAAATATCCATTGCACCTATCTATAAAAGTAATTTATTGCATTTTTTTTTTTTTTAATATAGGTAATTTTCATTTATATACCAGATGTGTCAAAGTCCCGGGATGGTTAAATAACTTTAAACTTTAAAAATATTTATTGGTGTAAAAACACTATATTTTGGCATTATAAGAAAATACAATCCCATCCCACAATGGGGCTTTTTAAAGGGCAACTCAAAATTTTCAAATTAAAAACCCCATCAAATAATACCTTGATAATTTAAAAGTCTTATTTAATATAACCGTGCAAACTAGAGGTCGCTATTTTACTCCTCTTATTTAATGTGAATACTATAGAAACATAGGCCCAATAAGCAAAACTACTATATTTGTGTACTAAACATTTTAAATTGTCTCCGATCACTTTGGCACATTAAAATGTGACAAGTTTTTTCTTAAGTTCTTTGTGGTGAGAGTGATAAATTACCATCTTGAAGAATTTTTATTATATATTTAAATTTTAAAATTAGAACATTAATTTGTTGAAAATTGAAAAATATATTTATAATATTAATTCTTAAATTTTGTTCTTCTTATAATAAAAAAGTAAGCAATATATTGTTGGGGAATAAAAATATATTTATATAAAATTATTACTTCTTTAATTCATTAAGGGTCAGGATACAAGTAGTATGTCACCTGGTTGTGTGATCCAAAAGCACAGGGACTTGCTGGGCATGTTATATATTTCTGTCTACAGTACCACTTATGTTTCCAATAATAATTACTATATCATATTAGTATATTATGGCAACCCTTTACTAGCTACTGCTCATAGACAGTGGTATTATTTACACTTTTATTTTGTATGATAAAGAAAACATATCAATATTTAGTACTACATTACATAATGTATAAGTATACAATCGTCATGCATGTTTTTTTGTTATGGAAATATATACACTTAAACATATACAGTACTTATTATTTAAGTGGGCAAACATGAATAATACTACAATTTGCTTTTCATTTGTTCTATATTTAATTCAAGCTCACAAAATGTGATAGGTTTGGGCTGTCATAAAGTGTGTGGGTAATGTCTATTTACAAAATGTATATTGATTATGTATTTTCATAATGAAGAAAAAAAATTTTATAATGAGTTTCTGTTAAATGAATCAGTGATGAGAAAGTAAAATATTATTAAAATATATGAATGAAAATTAACTTATAGTTTATTTATTTAGATCTTAATTCATACCATCAGCGACACCACATACTCATTAAATTGATCCTCTCAATAGGTTAACTTCAACGTTTTCACACAATACAAAACGAAACATAAATCAATGAATATTAAATACGTCAAGACTAAAACAGATATACTTAAAATGTTTATTTCCTTAACTTTGGTGTTCTTATAATTTTAAAAAGTAAAAGATATATTTTATAATTGACACAATAAAATTTAATTTTGATAAAAGAATGAGATGGAAGGGACCACTATATTATCTACATGCACATTTTTTTTACGTTTTCATTTTGATATGCATGTGTGGTACTACAGTCGTTAAAATATTACATAATAGATGTATATAAAAATATCTTTGTTGGAGTATATAATCAGGTCATCACTAATCTTTCACAACAAATTTAATTTAAAATATTAACTAAAAATGAAGTTACAAAATGCAACTATTTTGTAGCACATTACTCTTAACACAATAAACAAATTGACCATTATAGTAATACCAATACTAAACCAAAATTATAGTATTGGTGTAATTAAATATACTAAATCATGTACATTTTTATACTTGGCCATCTCTCTATCAATTTTACTACTGTTTGGTTATTTATCCTTCATAAAAAATGGCAATCATGATTTGTAAGTTGCACATTTCAAATTACTTATTTTATAATAATTTCTTTCTCATCTGCACCACATCAACATTACAATTGTTCAAATCATATTTAAGTTGCCACAATTTTTAAATATTTATTCTAATGTCTTTCCTCCAAAACACAGTTATTATTCTCCTACTGTGAAACTTCATAAAATATTTAGTTAAGACAGCTAACAGATTTTGAATTTTATAATGTGTATACAAAAAACTTCAAATACACAAACTTCACTATACAGTAAGAAAGATCACATTGTACAATAAAAACCACCAAAAATAAATAAACCTTAAAAAATACTTATAGAAACTACAACACTTATTGATAATGTTAACTTATAATAATAACTTATAGAAAATCAATTGATACTATTGATAGTGAATTACTAAAATGTCAAAGACATGTGAAACTACTACATCTTCTTCAATCTTTTACTGTACAGTACCACAGAGATGTAAATTCAAATTCGTGGTGATTTAATAAAAAAATAGTATCTATGTCATTTATGACAAAATTACTCTTCGGTCCCTCTTGGTTTCATTGTAAATTATTATTTTTTAATATAAATATAACCTAAAGTTAAGCACATAACAATTTGAGCCAGAGCTCATTGGTAAATGCAATGTATGCTTTCTAGCCAATCTTTGCACCCCAAATGCAGAAATGTTTTGTTTAAAACTTATGAGTACACCAGAGCTATTTTGCTACTTTCTACTTAAACTAGGTGTTTGTTCACTTAAGATAAATCACAGAATAGTCCATGTATGTTTAAAATCATTTAAATAAAATCTGACAACTGATAAAAACCTGACTAAAAATAAAAATTAACAGGTCATACTAAGATAGTGTTAATTACGTTTTGTACAATGAATACTGATTTTTTATTAATAATGATAATTATTTAAAATTTGTGCTATTCAAACATAGATTAAAATTAAATGAAACCTTATCGTAAAATTTGTTTTCAAATATCGAAGTATTTTTTTAATAAGTTTTCAAATCTAAACAATTGATTTAATGTAGTGTGCCAATTATTATCTATTGTAGATCGTGCTGGCTTCCATCGTAATGGCTCCATACAATCTTTATAGAAAAAACAATCATATTCAAACATTATAATTTGATATGAATCTATGAACAGAAATCAATCAAATGAAAAGATTTTGGTACCTCATTGCAATACTAATCAATTGTTTCTTAGGCTACAACTTCATACAACAGCCATTTCTTTAGAATTATAAAGTCAAACTGACAGACATGCAAAGCTCTTCAATATCTAATATAAAATTACACATTCTCGCTTGCTTCCCAATTAAATAACATAATAAACTATTTTAGTAACAGAAATTAAATAAAAAATTTAACAAGTTGTTCTTCATCTGATGTGTATCAACTAATAAATGTTAACAAAAGTGTTTAAAAAGAAGACTAGAAGACCATAATTTACATTTATTCTGGATCAAAACATGAAAGGAAGTTGTTAGGTTGAATAAAAGTGGTTAAGAAGAATGATTAAAAGAAAACCTGTTACTTATTTACAATTTATTATTTAGTTTCATTTAGACTTTAGTCAGATTAAAATTATGTAAAGATTTTTATTCAGGCATAACAAAAATGGTGACAGACATTCTTATTACAATATAATGATACATTTCAAAAGATTTTTTTTCAATAATTATTTTATATCGTCTGGCTAATTAATATTTGATGCTGATGTTCTAAAGCCACTTAAACCTATAATGTTGAATGAAGGTTCAACATGACTTTAATGCAATAATTTGAATTGAATAATCTGATATGAAAAGTGATTTTGGAATTTAAATGACCTTTGTATAATTTGACTATAAATATTATAAGAGGAGGGGGGTCAAGAATTGCTTCAGATAGGCTAGCAGTCTGTCAAAAATGTATCTACAGAATTAACGAAATATCATTCACATATTTACTGCATGTTCAACAAACAAATTAAATATATCAGACAATTGTTGGTACTGTTAAATTTATTTATTATTATTATATAAGTTAAACTAAAATTACACATTTTAAAATTCCTTATTTATATTACTGATGTTATTAAAATAAATAAAATATTTAATATTTGAATAAGAAGAAAATCAAAATACGAACATAATAATAATAATAATTAAAAAGAGAAATATTAAAAGAATGTTAATTTAATTATAATAAATCATACATAAAATATAAACAAATAACTCAGAGAAGAGAGATAATTCAATAAATATGTTCTTTTTACTTCTGAAGGACTTTATTAATTTACATAAGATTAATCATATTTATAATTCAAAATAAAAATGATTGAATATGCTACAGGTACAAATATTTTGATGTTTTAAAGAAATATGAAATAACGGTTTCTTTCATTTAAAGCAAAAAATGTTCCATTTTTAATATTATATTAATATTACTTTTTAAATTTACAAACTTATAATTAATTCGATCAGCTTTTGGCAAACACTGAACTTTCCAATGAGACCAGTTCATTAATATCTATCTTGCATTATTTCTATCTAGGCTGATGAACACCGAAACCCAAACCCAGGCCTCTGTGTGTGTGAGTTGCCACTCTTGCGACTTCGTATTGTTTTTCCATTGATTCAAAAATTTCTTCCTGCTTTTTAATTAAACTACTACCACTGCCTTCAGGAGTTTTATCATCCTCAGTTGATTTCATTCCCATTAATCTCTTAAACTTTGCAGTTAATTTTCCATCTTGATCATTTGAAAACGAAGTACCTTTCCAAACGGTTTCAGGACCGACAGGAGCTTTTTCTTCTACTTTTTCTGTTGATGTCTGTGTTGTTTGTTTTTGTGTATTCCCCCAAAGAAGTTTACGCTTTTGCATTTGCTGGACATATTTTAAAGGATTAACACCTGCAGGATTATAATAGCTAGGAATTGTTACACCGCCGGGAATTTGTGTTGGTTGTGCTAATGTAGGCTGGCCTTCTGGTACTTTCAGTTCTATTCCTAACTTTTCAAGCATATTTAATTTTTTTAAACTTTTGCTGTAAGTTTTTCTTGACATTGATCTATCAAAACTACGAGATCGACTACGTCGTCTAACACGCTCATGGTCTTTTCTAGAATGTCTGTGAGAACTATGTCTATATCCAGGACTTTTAGATCTACGATAAGACCTTTCTCTTTTTTTATCTCTACTTCTACTTCTGCTTCTTGTTCGTTCCCTTTTTCTTTCTCTTTCTTTATGTCTACTGCTATGAACATAATGCGATTTAGCACCTTCCCTTTTATCTGGCGAGCTTCGTTTTTCTTCTCTTCTTTTCACAATTTTTATATCTTCATTCTTATCATACTTTGAAGACTTTTTGGCTTTCTTATCTGCATTATCACTAGTGGAACTATATGATGAAGATGATGACAAAATGGAGGATGAAGAAGATGATGAATCTTTCCTTCGCCTTTTTTCTTGATGTTCTTCTTTTTCACTCATCTTTGAATCAGAATAACAAGCAGACTCTCATTAAAAGGCACTGTTTTATTATTTTAATCTGAAACATTAAATCAAACACCACATTCAACATTGAAAAAGCCTACCTTATTCAAATACAATGTTTTTCACTAATTATGAATTAAATAAACGGCTGATTAATAACATGATGCCACTAACATTTTCATATGAAGATTGACGTTACTTGGAATATAAATGTAAATATGAATACATACATTTATTTCAAAAAAAAAATCATATTACAATTAGTTATGATCATAAATTTTGAAATTCTTCCATTATGACATTGTCTCATATATTGTTGCTCCAGCTTTATAGGTAATAATTTTTTAAATATGTAAATAAAAGAACCAATCACATTTCATGAATTGGCCTATATATGCTACATTACTAATTAGTAATTTACACATTACAATTATTAGGGTTCTTCCAAAACATTCTTCTTATAATTTTATTTTTATGGAATTATAAAACTTGGTAAGTGAACCAACTCATTTTGTGTACAGTTATTTCAATTCAATACTTTTTAAACAGCTTATAAAAATAATTATATATTTCTATGAATAATGGTATGAACATTTTAAAGTTTCATCATTATAGGTAAACAAACAATATTTGAAGTGTGAATTGGCTATTAATCTAATCAAACATAACATCAATGTGGAACTATCCTAAAGTATAATACATTATAATGTAGGCCTAAAATACTTAATATATAAAACCAAAATTGTTATTACTGATACTTCAAAATTTTAAGCAGCAAATTTGGTGAATAGCCTACCAATCTGGTATATGTTGGTATATCTGGTATATGTTGTGAGAGTCTACTTAATAGTCCAGAACATGTACTGGAAGAATTCACATGGATATCTGGTCGTTTTTACACATTGAGAATATTTTTAATAACGCTTCATGATTCAAATAGCCAAACCCAAATACAGCAAGATTCTGAGTGTTCTGGAAGAACAAAATAACAAATGACATAATGTTAGTGAGAAATGGTGAAAGAGCTGGTTACGGTAAAATGTAGGAAACATTCAGTTATGCCACATAATGCACAATGACAGAAGATGCAGTCTTCTATAGTGTGTACTCCAAGGTACAGTGTTAAGAAGAGGAGGTGCTGGGAAAAATTTGAGAACATAGTTTTGCCAAATCCATGACAGAACTTTTCAAAGCAACGGTGAACAAAGTGAAGATTGTATCAAAATGATAGTACACACTCGAGGACTGGATGAACGTATTGAGAAGAAGCTGACAAGGATCATCATCAGTGAAGAGGTGAACAATATGTGATATTTCATCCAATTTGGATTTAATGTGATATAATATCCAATAAATTTGGATATTTTCTTTCCTATTCCTTAAAAGCAAAATCAGCTAGTCATCATCACTTAAAAAACATGGAAATCAAAATCATTATAGGGTGGCCCGTGAAGTTGTATTTTTCCTCCATTTCTCTGATGCCTAGTGGTCACAGAACTACAGGCACAGAAACTATTCTCAGAAAAATATTATATGCTCAAAGATATTAAGATAATATGGAAGACATGGAAGCAAAGTAGTAGATCTCATAAAAGGATTTCTAACTTTATTTGAAGATTGGTATCACAAGGAAAACTTAAAGGTACATCAAAGTAAAACTGTTAAAACTAGCCATATTCACAAAGAAGAGGACTACCCAAGCTTGGGAGGCATAAATAGATATATGGATATAATTTAGTATTCAAAACTAATCACGAATCACCATTTCAGAAAATTCAGGACAGCTAATTGAAATATTTAATAACAGTTAAGAAATCTGTAGGCAAAAACTTAGATATGGTTGATCAAGACTATGCAGATAAGGGCTAAAAAGGCTCTAATAAATATTCAGAAGCTAGCCAGCCTATACACAAAAGGGGCCTTGACTAGGGTACTGATAGCATTGATGGAGAGTCTTCTGAGGGTCCTTCCTGTTAATATATTCAATAAGGTTGACATTATCCTGTTTGTTTAAGGATACAGAGAGCTAACAAAAGCTACAATAGAATATGAAATATAATAGTGTTCTGCAGTGAACCATATAATACCATAGTGTATTATTTATATAATTCTATAATAATACATACAGCTCAATATATTGGCCTAACCAGACAACTTAAGCACTAGGATGAAAGGCCACAGATATGATGTGAAGATCACGGATATGGAGAAACCAACTGCACAATATGCAGCAATCCACAATTTTGTCACTTTTGATGAATGCTTCATGACAAAAACCATAAAATCACTCCTGTCAGAATGTAACTCCTCAGAACTAAGAAAATGGGAACTGTCTCATCAATGGGTCACAAAATCTAGAGAACCACCTAACCTTAATCTCAGATTCATCATCCTTTATCCTTTTCCCTTTCCCAACAGGCTTTATAAAAAATCTGTGGTTCAACACTCAGCACAGATCCATCCCAGATTAAAATAATTCAGTCTTCACAAAATATTTCAGAACTTTAGTGTTTTTACGTGTGTTTTCTTACTTGTATACTATTAGGTAATGCCAAGGATCAATACTTTCCAAGGTAAGTATGTCCATACAAAATCTAATCTAATAGGCTATGTCCCTATTAAACTCTAACCTATTGTACAAATAGATTTGTTAAACAACCCAAAATCTATGATTTCCACATTAATCATAAATGGTGCACAAACTTTCTCATAGACTCATGGCCTATCAATCAAGCTCAAAGTGTAAGGGTGATATGTTGCCTTACAACCAAAACTCAAAATTCTCTATATTTTATGGCTTTAACAATTTTTATTAAGATGATTTCATAATTTTATGTTTAAATATAATGGTTAAAAATAAGATTCTTTTTTTAATTTATACGACAAAATTAACGGTTTAAAATGAGTTTCCAGACAATTTTTTTTTTTTTTTTTTTTTTTTTTTTTTTTTTTTTTTTTTTTTTTTTTTTTTTTTTTTTTAATTAGCCTTATAAGTGACTTTTTGGTAGTGAATAATAGTTGCTTGACATTAATATGTGAACTTGCTAATCCCTATTGCAATATTTACATAACCTATCTTTATGTGTAGGCCTACTTTTCATTTTCATTTTTTATGATGAAAAAATAAATAAACATGTTAAAATATTATTTTTCCTTTTTAAAGTAAGGTTTGAAAATTAATGTATCTTGAAAACAATTTCATTTAAAGAAATGAGATACACGCTAAACGTTTATGTAATTTCAAATAAATAACCTTGACTGTATCAGATGAAACATATGTCATACAGTTTTGCACCCTTCGAAGGATTACATACTTTTGATAGTAATAAATAATAACTTATACTACCGACCGTAGGTACTTGGTGGAATTCCATTATGAATAATTAAATAAAAGGCAATTGTACTCCCACAATATTTTTTAATGAGCCGTGCCGACTAAGGCTTCACCAAGTACGGCATTGTCAAAGCAGCTTACAAACTCAAGCTGCACTAATTTTTGTGTGTTGTGCTATAAGCTTAGCTACTTAAATTATTACTTGAGAAAAAAACATGGCAGAATTATTGAACATGTAATATATGAATGTCAACTATGATATTACTAGAACCCCCATTTTGGGATCACGAGTGAGAAGTTCTAGGTTCAATCCATGTGGGGGCTCAAACTTTATAGAGTTCACCTAGCTTGTGAGGAAAATTTGGAAGCTACAATTAGTAGCTAACTTTGGTTGAGAAAGCTAGAACAACGGCAATGGAAATTTTGATTTGCTAATCACACACTGTTCCACTGAATTTCTTATGTGTCATTTTAGGGTACAGATACATAAGTTTTATATATAGACATAAAAAATAAAAATAAATCATACTTATTATAAACCTATGTTGATATGATACATGTATGATCAGTTTGGTGTACATTCTCTCTAAATGTTACTGTGATTCAGAATAGATAAAAATGAAAACTGGTTTTTAAATTTAATATTATTTTTTGTTTAATCGTTAAATTTTAAGCATATTTTCTTTTTAAACAAAATTTTTCTCTACAAACAACTTTTTTACCATGAAAATTTAAAATAAAATAAAAGCAAATAACAAAGCAAATGCAGTTTTTAGACCATTAAAAAGACATTGGCAAGTCTAAGTATACAAGAGAACCAATTAATTTTCACTAAAAAGCCACGTCACTTTCTAGTCTATTTAAAAGAAGGTGTAATATTTTTCCTTGGTGATTACTTTTTAAGTGAAATTTTTAGATTCTAAATATGAAAATGATTAACAAGATAGATTTGGCGAGTCAACATATTATAAACAACAAACTATAGCCCCATCCTACTAGTTATACAACTTATGTTGTCAAAATTAACATATAATCAGACTGATGTGTATGTCACAAAACAACATCAAGAATGTTTTAGTTTTTTTTTAATATAAATATTTTGATAGTAATATTCTATTATAAATAGTATTTCATGTAAACAATAGTTTTATTAAAGTTGTATTTAAAATCGAGCTAACCTTTAACAGCCTTCTGGCCTTATTAAAAAAAAGAAGGCCTTAAGAAGTCTTCTTGCCTTATTTACTCGTGTAACTTTGCTGGGTCTGTGCTGAAAGCAATGAGAGTGTACAATAATAACCCAACATTGTCAAGATTCACATATAATCAGACTAATTCAAATGCATAAGAAATGTCAGGAAAAACATTTTATTTGTCATTAAAATAAGAATATTTTGAAAGTTCCAATATATAAATGGCATTTAAAACCCTGCGAAGAAGATGTACATTGCTCTAACAATACGGTAAAAATAAGGGAAGCGTAAAGTAATGGAGATGTGTAGGTGATTGTCCTAAAAACCAGTCTTCGGAAGAACTGTCTGTGTTATTAGCGAAATTCCAAATACTCTTCTGTCCCATGAACCTATTCAATTCCCTTACTCTTATGGAGGCTGGTAAAAGTGGTTTCTCAATGTGGATACCATTCTGTCTTTGTATTATAGATGAAGACGGATAGATTCTTCAAACCCTTTAATCAAAATAAATAAAATGAACAATAAAGATGAGTGATCATAGCTTAGAGCTTTATCGAGAACCTTAATATCACCAGTAACATTTTGCCACAACAGAGCAAGAATACCTAATCTATGTTACAATTTGGAAAGTACCATGGCTACTGATAATTAGTTGTAGGACAACTAATTTAGCAATTAGTATGGAAGGAGATATTTCTGGGAAACTGAACAGGTTGTTTAAGGTAAATCCACCTTCCACCTATGAACCAACAAGTAAGAATGGTAAAATTCTCCAGCTACCAAATGCGTCTAGATAATATAATAAATAAGGATACAATAAGTTTTAAGCTCAAACTCCAAAACCCTACACTGAGAAACTTCAACATGAAGATCCAAAAGCAATAAGATGGAAAAAAGGGGGGCAACTAATTGTACTCTAAGATTATAGAACGTGTCAGACCTCAACTTGTGGCCATATTACGAACTGTGCAGAATCATAACATTCCAGCTATTTAGATCCTAAGATGATATGGCTGCAGCACAGATGGAAGCTATAGTGAATACACCCGTCACTAATTCTATGAAATCCTAGAAAATGAGGACAGAAGGGAAACTTTTTTTTCACAGGTCACTTACATCACAGCAAGGCACCTACAACCGCTCTTTGGGAAGTTCTGCAAGAACCTGTATATTTTAAGGTCCTGCAAGAAGTATTTTCTCTTTTTTTCTTGTTTTTTTTTAAGTAAGACCCTTTACAACCTTATAAAAAAGGAAGAATATAAAATAAAACCCACTACCCATCGAATAACATCAGGGTAAACTCTAATAGCATCAGGATCAGAAATGGACAAGAGTTGGTCAAGAGAGACCTGATAGGAAAGAGAGAGACCTAACCAAGACAAGATGAAAAAACATGTAGATCCAGCTAGGGAGCTTTTGGGAATATCATGCCCAAATTCACTATAAGTGAGCCTCGGAGAGTTCTATATTAAGGCTTTGCTATTATACAAGTGCCCTACATCTTCTCAGGAAGAATCTGAGATCTAACAACTGCAAGACAAATTTTTGTACTCAGGGAGAGGACCTTTATCTTAACACGATATGTTAAAGAATGTTTTAGTCTACCTACATATAGTTCTAGAGATCTGATACTAGTAAGCACAGCAGGAAATTGACATGACACTAGATGATGGATGGGTTTCAATTTACATGCCCATTGAAGGAATTAAAGGATCTGTTTAAGAATTCTCAGAGGTGTGTCGCTTGTAATAGGAAGTGATATTACAGTGCACTATTTGCTCTGGGGCAGTAAAACATCCAATGAGAGAGGTAAGGACCTTGTGAAATGCTTGGCAAAAATGAACTTGGAGATTGTCAATGAGGACAGGCAACTAACATTTGTCACTGGGGAGCATTTGTCTACTTATAACCCACCAATAAGATATCCATAGATATGATATGATGTGTTGTACTGGAGAGTCTCTGATAGGGAAGCTATGTTAGATCATAAAAGATTAGAATTTGCTTTGGTAACAGATCCCATACTGAAGGAGAGTTATAAGAACCTTAGAAAAGATTGGTCTGTGTAAATCAATAGATGGTTTAGGGGGTCCATTCCAAAAGTTGGGTACAGGTCCAGTTTAGATAAACGAGAGCCTCAGTCTTCTCTCTGTCTATAAGTAGTTGTACTTAATTTATATGTTATATGTATGGTCATATATTAAGTTATATATCCTTTTGAAATTATTTTGGACAACTACACACACACACAGAGATAGAAGAGGATGGGTCTTTCCTTCACTTGACCAAGACTATTTGCATATATTGGGGTTACCCCCCAAAGTTTGGAAAATAAATAATTATACAAGAAACTGTATTTGATCATTTTTGATCTTTTAATCACAATTTGTTTATACCATTTGGGGTTACCCCAAATTTTTTTTTGAAAAATAATCTTTCTTTTTGTTAGGGAACTTATATTTTGTACAATCTAAAATTATGACCATATGTACTGAAGGAGAGTTATAAAAACCTTAGAAAAAGATGGTGCTTTGTAAATCAATGGATGGTCTAGGGCTAGGGGTCCATTCCAAAAGTTAGGTACAGGTCTAACTTGGATAAATGAAACTCTGAATAAGGTGGCAGACTATCTATACCCTTCAGAGTGGAATATACTACTGTATAGAAAAGGTGAGGACTATCTTAGAAATCAGAGAACCTCTAAGATCTAATTGAAAAGATCACTACTTATGAAGGTGGGCGAAAAAAGAATTTGGTACCATAAAAGCAGTAGGAGGTGAGGATTGAATTTTTCTATCATTGCTGTAAAAGAGGAGAGTTTCTGGTCAATCCATTGGTGTGTATCTTTCATGGTAGAATGAGATTAAAACCTACACATAGATATGGAAAATATGTTTCTGTCTAAACATAAGAAAAGTTATGTTAGAACAAGATTAGTTTCATTTGTAATCCATTAAAAATTACGAAAAAGATAGTGATGAGATTCATTAGATCAGGCAAAGCTGTGCTTTAACAGTAATTGCATATTCAGACTTCGTAAGTAGAACCATGGAGTTGGACTCTGCATCAACTCCTCATCAAGGTAGAATATGTATTAAAGAGATAAGAATATGCTTTCAGAATGTTCTTTGATATTAAGGGAACTTTCAACAAAACCAGATATTCAATATTCGAAAGAGATTTTTAAAAAATAATAATTTGGTAAATTGCATAATCGAGACTAGAAGACTGATAATTGAGCTAAACAAAACAAGTATGAATACACAGGCATTCTCTTATCAGGAAGCACGTCGACGCATTGTGTTGTGATTTTCAAACAGCATGTAGCACAATTCAAAGATAGTGTGGAAGGATAAGATTACTATCAACCAAGCTAACATAGAAGATGTCCATTTCAGTTCATTGGTTCTATGCCAAACAGCTACAACTGAACAAAAGATTTAAATATCTAGAGGTTACTCTGAACACAAAGCTAGGTGGAAACTACATAATGAAAAGGAATATATGAGAAGACAGAACGTTTTTGTGGCAGTGTACAAAATGTCTATTGGAAAACATAAGGGCTTATACCTAAAGTGGGAACATCTGAATCTATAAAACTATTATCTATAGTTTGGTGACAATAGATATTTTAGGCAAAGAGTTTAAATAAATGCAAGAACAGCCAAAAGCTATGAGATCTACACCAACTGCAGGCAATTGTGAACCTGCCACCAGTGGATGTTGTGAAGTCCTGTGAGGCCTCACGAAGAAGTAAGTAGGCTTCAATATATAGACAAATATGGTGGTCTAACAATACTTCATCTGCTGCAAAGTAAATAATAATCATGCTCCAACTGATCAGCCTGCCTAGCTACCTATAGACCACAATTTTTATCTCTGACCTACGTTTCCAAGGAAAAGCCTTGATATTATCATGTCAACTATAAATTCTGACAAACATGTGTGAGGTAAATAATGTTATTGTATATATGTGAGGTAAATAAATATGACATCTTTAGACTACAATATTTGAACGTTTCAGAATTTCACCTCCTATACTGGGCATTTAAACAACACTTTCTTATTACATAATGTATACAATCTCCATAATACAGGGAGCGGCAGAAATACCTGACGGTTTTTAAATAAGAATACCTCCAATGTTTATAAACATTTTTGCATATTTATTATATATTAAGAACAGTAAAAGACGGCAATTAATAAAAAACACTGTGAAAAACATATATGTAACAATGTATAGTCTCAAAAAACACAAAACATAAAGACTACATTATTTAAAGATAACGTCATTTAAGTGGTGGCCATTCTTCAGCATACATTCCTCAAGTCTTGCAGCAAAGCTGTCAAACACTTTTCTCAGCATGTCCGTTGATATAGACGCAACCACTTGTCTAATAGCTTCTTTTAATTCTTCTAGTGTACGGAGTTTGTTTGCGTACACTTTCGATTTGAGGTAACCCCAAAGGAAAAAGTCGCAAACACTCACGTCGGGGAACAAGTGGGCAGCAATGTCGCCGTTTCAAGAGATGACGCGGCCTCGAAACTTCATCCTCAAATAACCCATTACAGCATTTGTTGTGTGGGCAGTTGCTCCGTCTTGTTGGAACAACATCTTCTTCAAACCAAGGCGTTTTCTTTTAAGTTCAAGAACGAAGCAAGTGTCCAACATTTTTAAGTAACGTTCTTGGTTTACCGTAACTGATCGCCCTCCTTCCTCAAAAAAGTACGGCCCGATAACACACTTCTTAGTAACCCCGCACCACACTGTGACTTTGGAACTATGCAGGGGGTGTTCATGTAACTCTTGTGGGTTTGTGTCTAACCAATAGCGAAAATTTTGTTTGTCGACATGCCCATCAAGATGAAAATGAGCCTCATCACTCATTACAAGAATTGTTTTATCGTCCATCAAATCAATCATTTGTTCAGAAAATCTCTGGCGATTAGGGTAGTCATGAGGCTTCAGCTGTTGAACAATTGCAATTTTATATGGGTGAATGTGTAGCTCCTCGTGCAATATTCTTCTCACTGACCGGTCGGACATTCGAAGAGCAGCAGCAAAGGTCGATGCACGGCCTGCCTCACTCGCCCAACGTTTTTCGGCGTTCTCACTGACCTTGGGCGTCCTCCAGGCTTTTGTTTTAACGCTCAACCAGTTGACCTGGATGGAACTTGTCTACCCACATGAAAATGTCTGTGAAACTGACGTTATGTGACAACAACAGAATCACCACTTTTAAAATACGTCTCAACGACGAACGCACGATTCTCACTGGACCACTGCTCCATGGCAACTGAAACTCCCTCGAGTGACCTTGAGAACGATGCGCTCCCCACCACCCCCTCCACACGACTGCCGTACTGTGCACGAACAAAAACCGTCAGATATTTCTGCCGCTCCCTGTACAACTCGTCCGTACAACTCTTTATAAATTTGGTTAATGTATCTACAAATTTCCAAGCTCAATTTATTAGATTGATTCATGTGAGCAGTAATTACTAGAACGTGCAAATTAATGCATAAGACCAATAATTACAACTTTTTCTTTTGGGTACTCTCTTGCCTATATTATAACATTATGGTTTGCAATAACACATCACATGTCCCTCTTAGCCACACTCCCATGTTTTAAACAGATGTTTGAAACATGTAACTTGGTAGTTATTGAAATTTATGTCCTTTAACCAAATAGTGAGTTTTTCAGATGTTTAGTAACACCATATTTTGATAAATGGAAAAAACAAATATGATAGTAAAAAAGTCATAAGCAACTGAAAAAAACATGATTTCATATCTCCAGTAAGAGATTTACCAAAGCAGTACTACACTATTTTGAAGTCATATCTATCTGATAGACACTTTCGAGTGAAATATGAAGCCGAATACTCAGGACTGAAGAAAATATCTGCTGGGGTGCCACAGGGTAGTGTGTTGGGACCTATCCTGTACTTATTGTACACAAGGGACATTCCTACACCAGATGATACAACCATAGGTACATTTGCTGATGACACGGCGATTTTAGTGACTGATAAGAAAACCGAAGAAGCTGTAATTAAACTCCAGAGGGTCGCTGATGAGGTGTGCACATGGACTAAAAAATGGCGCATTAGTCTTAATGAAGAGAAATCAGTCAATGTTAACTTTACAAATAATAAGAACGAACATCGTATTCCAATTATAATAAATTCTAAACAGGTTCCTCATGCCAACTCGGCTAAGTACCTTGGAATGACACTTGACGTAAAGCTGAAATGGAAGGAACATGTCAAAAAGAAAAAACAAGAATTAAATCTAAAGTTCAGGAAAATGTATTGGCTGCTTGGAAGACAATCACAACTGTCAATCCATAATAAGCTGTTGATATATAAGCAGGTCCTGAGACCAGTGTGGACATATGGGATTCAGCTATGGGGCTGCACTAATAAGAAAAATATAAATATAATCCAAGTGTTCCAAAATAAGGTGTTAAGATGTATAGTTAACGCACCCTGGTTCATCAGAAATGAAGATTTACATAGGGACCTCAAAATAGATACTGTCAGAGATGAAATAAAAAAGCAGGCAGAGAAGCACAGACAGCGCATCAGGCACCACGAACGTCATGAGCTACGAGGGATGTTGGATGTAACTGGAAGAAGACTGAAGAGAACCAAGCCTTCGGATTTGATTTGATGGACAATTAGTGATAGGGAGTAACCATTGGGTTATATCCCTTACAAATGTTATTCATTTATGAGGAATAAATTACTAGATGAGTACATCTTACTCAGTTGTAATAAAAAAATCAATAAAAAAAAAAAAAAAAAAAAAAAAAATATCTCCAGTGAGAACACCACATTTTATTTCTCTAATTAAATAAAATAAAATTATTTCACCACTTACAATATGGTACAGTAGTCTTTATGAATTTAAAACCTAATCTTAGTAGATTAGGTTTAAAATTCATAACGACTACTGTACCCAAAACTGTTGGTAGTCCAAAACACTAAATAATATTATTTGTAAAGAAAGTTGTATTATAGAAATCTATTTTATTATTATTACTACATCATGTCTTAGGCAATTTTTGCCTCTTAAGGGACCCATCATTATATAATCTTATTATTCTTATTTACAAAATATTTATTTTAATTAGGCCTATACAAATCATTAATTAAACAACACTACTAGTTATAAAATAAAAATAGCAAAGGCTAGAAATGAGTAAATCATAAGGTGGCTAAAGTTATTAGATAACATGTAAAAACATAAAAATACTGCCTTTTAAAAGAAATAAAATGTATTAACAATTGTGCCCCCATTCATTTTACGAAAAACGTTGAAGCTATTCGAGTTGCCATGCAATGTAGTCCGGGAAAGTCTACATGGCGAGCTCCACAAGAAATGGAAATATCTCTGATACAGCACAAAGTATTCTACACAGTGATTTCACGATGTTTCCACACAAATTGACTGTTCCACACAAGTTAACAAAACCTAAGAAACAAAGAAGATTGCAGTTTGGACAGTGATCGGAAGAGAAAGATAATGTTCTGTTCAACAATTGGTTTTCAGACGCCTATTTATTTTCATATGGATGGGTCGTTAACAACTTGACTGCTGTAAATGTATATATATATATATATATATATATATATATATATATATATATATATATATATATATGTTCGGGCTCAATGCCCTCAATCCTCCTCCCATACATATATGGAATGTGGTTGCCCGGATTTTGTTATTGTAAATATCAATCTAAACAGCATGTGTTGCATTCTAGTGGCAGTTTTTCATATTATAACAGCACTAGCGTTGTTATCCCCATTGCTGCTGCTATCTAAATCATTTTATTAGAACTATGTTAGCTACACAGGGTTGACTAAACTATCTATTTGGACATTTGTATCTCATTGTGTTTCTGTCTTTTGTGATGTAAATTTGATAACCTGATTCTCCTAACACAGCGAGGTTGTCCATCATTTGTACCAGCAACAGAAAAAAACAGCTCAGTGAGATTCATGTTTGTGAAAATACAAAAAAAAAAAACATGAGAAGCGGTGAGAGTCTCGCTACCAGTGTCTAGAGTGTGATGTTGGACTGTGTGTGGTGCTGTACTTTGTGGATCTACGAATTCAAAAATTACTAGATTTAGGTATAAAAACCTGAGGTTTTATATATTTTCATAATTTCGGTTCAAGAACATTTACAATTTACTCATTGTAAAAAGTAACTTTGGCCTACACCACATTTTAGAAGATTATAAAATATTTACAGAACAACGGGGGAAAAGGATAACATTCTTAAACAGTCTTATATATTTCTATATCCAAATTATTTCGCACAAAATCTTAAATACATATGTACAATTAATAATACAATATAAAGTTGGCGTTTGTATAAGTAAAAGACAGGACATTACATTTAATTCGTGACATAATGCCACACCTATCTATCAGCACGCTTTCTGATTGGTCCTTGCTATTTCATACATTTGAATTAGTTCTTCTGCTTAACACGCTCAAATAAATATGCAAATTAGATAATTAATTATAGTATTATTAAAAGAAGTTAATAATTGTAATTATAATTAGTAAAAACCAAAAACAAAAATTAATTTCCTATTCTAAAATATCACATCAAAATTTATTGCATCTATTCATACCCATAGAAGAATACTTGTAATACAAATAAAAATCACAAAACAATCACATTTAATTCAGAGGGCTCAAGTTTCAAGCACTGGATAACTTGATATGGAAAATTAAGAGAAAAGGGGGTTGTTGAGGAACCCTTCGTTTGGAATGGACATATTTTTCCAATTGCAGAATGTAAGAGTTGAAATTTTTAAGAACAAATCCTCCAACAAAGTCGTCTCTTCAACAAGAAAAGCCAGTGCGATTATGAATAGAAATTACCTTTCATTGCGAATATATCGAAAAATAAAGAAAAACCAATAAAAAACAGATTAGACAAAACTGGTGAGATCCATCCATATTTTCATCATCATAGACATTTTAATTTTTTTAAATCCTTTGAAACCTTTTATTATGGTATTGTGTTGACATTTCTTTGACCAACAAGAACACTGTAATAGGAACTAAATGATTTTAACCTAACTATAATTCCCATAACCAAAACCATCATCCAGCTTTCAGAATCACATTTCACTACTTAAAGTTTGATATTTATTATTTCAATTATTTGAACATTGATAGAACATTTATATGATTAATGACTTTATTTTAATAATTTGATTAAGCCGGCACTTTAACTCCCCCCAGAGATAATTTGGTACCATCAATAGAGTTTTGGTAAATTGAACTATAACCGGACTTATTTCTCAATAGCCGAGAGCAAAGATTCATATGCAACGAATATTTATTATTGAAGAAAGTGACAATTTAAATAATTATTATTTCTTTCATTTGAATTTTTTTTTTTTTTTACCTAAACCGAATTTTGTTTTGATTTAATGTAAAGTGAAATAATATCAAATAATTTATAATTACATTTAAATATTTTTAAAAAAACTTATTTTCACAGTTTAAAAATTTCTTTTGTGTGTAATTTAAAAAAATATAATTGCTGTGTTTTTTTTTAGAAGTTCTTATAATAAATCAAATATCAACATATTATGCAAACATGTTTTGTTATAAATGTTGCAAACAATTCTAAACATCTAAAAAAATATATGTATTAAAATTGACCATTTGCCATGTAGCCTTAACTTATTTTAGATGTACCTCGGTTATCAATCTTCTACCATACATATCAACTTTCTACACTGAATAAGAAAGAAAATAATATGTTTGTTATAATAATTTGTTATGTATGAAGTATTATACAACAAGAATGTAATCATTTTAATGAAATAATTATAAATTTACATAATAAAGAATGACACATGGGAGTTGGATAGATTTGAATTGCGTTGTAATAAGTGCACAGTGAAGGGAGAAGGACATGTTGGAGGTATAAATTCTTCAAGTGATTTTGAAATTGAACGAAAATGTGCAGTTGCTAATGAGTGTGATGAAGCCCATTTTCATCTAAACAAGACTGTAAATAAACAGAACCTGCATTCCTGGGCTCCTGAACAACCATATCTCGTTTACCCATGTCCTCCAAACTCTCAATGACTCACATTGACTCTTTTAATATTATTGGACCCTATTTTTATTTCAACTAAATTAGTCATAGTCACTGTTAATTAGGCTCGTTACATTCAAGTGCTTCAAACGTTCTTCAAATCAGAACTGTGACGACAACGAATTGTCTTGTGAAATGTTTGATTTCAGCAAAATAGTATTACACCATATACTGTGAATGTGTTAATTAATGTGTGAAACACATGATCCCAGGACATCTCATTTCACGTTTTTGCAATGTTCAGTGGCCTCCAAAATCTCGCGACTTATCCATGTGTGACTTTTTCAGTGGAGCACCTCAAAAGCGATGTGTATGCTAACAAACCTGGAGATTTGAATGGGTTGAAGAATCCCATCATTAAAGAAGTTGCTTCAACCCCTCAAAAGATGTTGACTTGTGTGATGGACGATTTTCAGCAGAGAAATGGACGATTTTCTACATTCAAGAAAGAGGATGTTACCTCGACAACATTATTTTTCACAATTATGTCTTAAATAATAACCTAAATTAACCTTAACCTAATTCATATGGCATTTACCGATCTTTAATTTTGTTTCAATAAACCCACATGAATTATAAAATTTACTGAGTAATGGTTTTTTAAAAACTCTCCAACTCCTGTGTGTTACTCTTTACATTTGTGCAACTATTACTTTTATATAATTTAACATGAAATAATTAATAATAATTCAAATGGATTTTACCATCTGCCATCTTTATTATGTGAGCCTTAATGTTCAATGAATCTCTAATATATTATCCATACTTGTGATCACAGTTATTTAAGTAATTTTCAAAGTATGACATCAGATATTCCTTTAGTAATTTAATATGTAGGCTGATATAATTTTGCAGCCCCAAGGAAAAAATTGATGCGAAAGTGAAGAATTGCCATTATGTCTAACTTACAAATAGGCTAGTAAGATTTTTAAATTATGATTTTTCTGCTAAAAAGTGAATTCCTCATTGAAGAAATAAATTATTCTTAAGAATAAAGGTATAACAACAAAAAAAAAATGAAAATTAACATTAAACTCATAATTACCACACAGTATACAATAATTTTAAACTTAAGACTTACCGTACTTCTATATTAATTCTATAATGATACTACTAAATACTCTATGTCACATCAACTTTTCAGTTTGTATATTTTTTTATACTGTAGATTGGACCTTCAATGATATTGTACAAAAAAAAGTGGTAGTCAAAATTATTAACCATTAAACTTTGGTATTAGTGAAACATAACCGATGATATACAATTTTGTTAAAATAATGTTTGTTTAAATAGGCTATAGAATAAGAAGGTTATCTGAGATTTAAAAAATTGTTGCAAATAATATTAAACATCTCAACAAAAAGAATCATACTGATCATTAACTATATTTTCGATGTACCTTGGCAGTCAATGTTTCATGTTACATATCAACTTTCTACTGTACACTGAAAGAGAAGGAAATGCATAATATATCCATCCAACTATTATTTGCAATAATTTAATATAAAATTATTGCAAATTTTAAAAAATTAATAAAGTTGATTTTACCAGCTGACATCTTTATCATGTGAGCAGAATTTTTAAGAGAATCGTTAATAGACTATCAAATCATGGTTACTGTGCTTGTGAAAAATATATCGGCTTTAAAAAAAATTATTATCTATTAAAGGTTTATATTGTTATAATATCATATAAATTCTTACCTAACATGACCTAATAGGCAAACAACACAACAAATACTGTGTGAATGTGTTGCTCATATTTATGATAGCCTGTTTATGTTTGCCACCATTTTCCCATACATAATTAAAATTCTATTGATTCACTAATCAGGCTACCGAAACTTTTTTTTTTTTGTCAGACTGGTAGATCATTTAAAACATGTTTCAGGGAACATTTACCCAACAGCAAAAGGACAAACTCAACATATGCAGAACAACTTATTGAAACCAACATAGGTACACTGACATCCAGAAAACATGACCATATTGCACAGGTTAAGGAAGGGACATAAAATGAACGTAATGGAGGAGTTTGAAATTTATAAGCACCAAAAGATCAATCTGTCAAACATATTAAATGACAAACTGAATTTCACCTCCAACTACATGAATGACCTGATATTTGAACATCAGAATAGGACTAACATATCTGATAAGGAATGTTCAAAGTAGCAGTGTCCCATTCTAACTCACTCAGTGAACATGTGGCCAATATACTGTGAGGAACTAAAACAATTTTTAACTTTTAACGAGTGCCGGTTCTGCATGATGATTTGTGTTAGACCAAGAATTTTATGTGCTTTTGTGATGTGTATGTGAACAATGTTGTTTATGTTATTAGCTGGCCTGATGATGCTGCCTATGGTAGCAAAACATGTAGCAATTAATATAATATAAGTAATTAATATAATATAAGGAACTACTATCGACTTCAAATAAGGTATGTTAATTAAATATTTAATGATTTCATAATTTTTCAAAGCAAAATTCCAGGTAGAGGTACTATTGACATTTACCCAAACTTCTAGAGTAAAGTAGATTTTAAACAATATAAATAATAGAACATTGTCTTCCCTCCATTTGGATTTTGAGAGTTGCGATGCAGTAGGCCTACCGTCAGACCCTAAACTTTCCGAGAATGGTAGGGTTTGTTCAGTAATATTGTATTAGTTATATTTTTACTTTGAGCTATTTAGAATGAATGTGTTTAGGCCATGCCTTTTTTCTTTATGTATAAATATGGGGTGTGGCATAGTACTAGGTTTAGTTATAATAACTCGTGTCACGGAAGATGACGACTTAGTCATTGAAACACATTTGAATAAATAAATCTACTATTTGTGAGAATTTGTGTTTAAGTTATATTCTAATAAGTAGCCTATACTATCTCACAAATGATGCTCATTATTTATTTACAGTATAATTGTCAAGAAACTAATAGGCTACTTACTTCCAAAACTGTCACTTTTAAACCTATTTATTAAAAAAGAAAACAATATTTTCCCAGGGAAACTCAATTTCAAATATGAATTTTCAACATAAAAATTATGATAAAGTGTTAGTAAAAACAAGAGAAGTTTAAAAACTACAAATATTTATTAGCATGTCAAGATTCACATATCATATAAAAAAACACATTCAACATATTATTGATCATTTTGGTTCGTACTGAATAAGGAAAGTTTCAATAATGTAACATTGTATATGAATCGTAATTTCATATAAGTTCAATTATAACTGGCTTAATCTTACATATCTTGTATTTAGCCAGCTCTAAATCGTGTGTCACTTCATAAATGATGTTAACTAAACCACAATTTCTGACAGGCAGGACAAGTTAGATCAGGTAAAGTATCTTATCTTTAATTATAAATCACTTACTAATTAAAACTATCATAATAGTCCTATTCCATAGAAAAAGTAACACTCCTCAAAAGGTAATTATAAAAGATCTACTGCAACTAGAGTTTTTAATAATTTGTTTTCCAAATTGTAAAACAATGTTATAAATGAATAAATGTGAAAATAAAAATAGACTCAAAACCATTTTAAATATTATTTCATAGTAACTTAAATTTATACTGCCAACTGAACTCGATGTAACTATTTCAATATACTCAACTATAACAAGACTATACTTAGGCTATAGAAAGGGAACAATATGACACAGTAGTATTCATCGACATAAAATAGTATTTTTGTAAATTTTAAATAGTAAAAAAATAAAGCGTACCTAGCATAACTTGTTTCAAAAGTCAAATATTCGTTGTGTAGATTAAAAATGTTGTAGCCTATGACATTCCATGATCTTGACAATAATACATCATACTATTATTTTTACCCATACTGTCTTAATCCCGTGTTAAACTGTTATGGAATTTGAAAACATACCCCTACTCAAAAATCCCATAATTCAACATATTCTTTATATTGATACCGAAAAAAAATGCCTAAATAATATTTTTAGTTCTCCCGACCTTAGGAATCCAGAGTGATTCCTAAATTGTAATGTGTTAACTGCATTAGACATTTTGACATTCTATGGTTTTGACAATATCATAACATACCACAATGGTTTTTTGACTAACATAGGCCTACCGGTACTCAATTTCCACACTCCCATACTATGAAGTATCCTTCTTTGCACTAGACTGTTAAATTATCTTTGGCATTTGATTATGTTAAGTTAAGCATGAAGATAGAAAAACTTTGTACTCCAGAGATAAAATAAGTTCCTAACAAAAATATTACATTTTTGAGTGGTAGCCTAATTATTTGCAGGTCCTATCTACAATAAAAACTAAACACAGATTGAGATCAATATCGTTCACTAATAACATTTTAAAACTTATGCTATACATGCCCAATTAGGAATAATAATCAATACTGACTTTATTGTATAGTTCTAAAAGCTATATGTGTATATTTTCAATTTTCATGGTGAAAATGAGAAATGTGTGAAAATGTAAGTTTTCTTTTCGAGATAAAAGTTTGAAGTTACAGAATCTTAAATTTTTCTTAATACAGGTGATATTTGTTCGATTTTTACCACACAAACTTGTGTACGAGGTTTATATCCTACACAACAAATATTTAGCATTTAGATCAGGTTAGGTAAGATTAGCATCCTTTTATTTATATATTATAATTATTATTAATATATAAAAAGCTTCAATTTATAAATAGGCTAATATACGTATGTGATTTAATATAAATAAATAAAATTTATGGAAATAAAACCAAGCTAACCTAATATTCATTGTGTAGATTAAAATTAACAAATTCTACAAAGTTACAATAGCTCAGTTATGAATTTTGCAACAGCTGCATAACCGATAACATCAATGAAATTCTGGGTAAATTTTCAAATAATACGAATTCTTAATATGAAATAGGTCTAATAATCTTCTTTTTTTTTTAATTATGTTAACCTCTTTTTAACTTGCAGTTTCCTATGAAAATTAATGATTTCTTTAAATTTAGTTTTTCCTCGTTGTTTAAAGGCAGAAACCTCTCTGTCATCATCACCTTAAAAAAAAAGAAGGACTGCTAGCCTTCGAATACTTTAATACCATCAGGGTCGAAAGAGGTTTGGTAAACAGAGACTCGATAGAAAAGGTGAAAGTAAGAGATCTAACGAAGAACACTACATGAAAAAAGGTGGGTAAATGTTCAGTTGATACTGTGTTGCGATTTAATATAGAAATATCATGGAATCGTGTTTTATACCATATTATTAAACAATTGGATCATCCTTTAGCAAGGAAAATAAGCAATTTAAAAGTACAAAATCGTCGCCTTATTAGGTTAAGGTATCTGTTTACGGTAATTCATATGGCAATGATTGTGAATATATTGAGTGTCTCATCACTCGATGTTTATGTTCATTCGCGCAAAGCAAATTGGTCCAGATAGATAATTATGTGTATTAATATATATTTAGTAAAGACAGGTCTGGTAGCTATATATAGAGAGAGAAAGAGTTACCTAACCAGATCTGGTAAAGAAACTACATTTATATATGGTAAATATGCAAGAGACATGTCCGATCAACTTTAAATGCAAAATCTCAGCATTTTATATACAAAATTGTGTTTTGTTCGATACTTTCGATCATTCTGAACAAACTAATAACTTTTTTATGTTTCCCAATTCATTATTTCTGCCCGAAAACAGTGATGTAAAATGACTGATTTATAGCATTTTGAGGTTATTTCAACATATATTTCATTATACCAAGTAAAATCTATCGGTTTTTTTTTTATTCTGCACGGAAATTGTTCTGTTTTAAGAACTGTCACACTACGTATCATTTAGTAGGTATCAATCATGTCATGTAACAAGGTCAGGGAAGGTAACTATATAAGGTTACCTAACAAGACCTAGATAAAGAACTGCAGGTCAAGGAAGGTCATGCATCCAACGAGTGAATTCAATGACTACAAGATCGAATAGTATGTAAAAAATTGTATAATTTCTAAGATTGTGGAGTAAATTTATGAATTGTGAGAGATAAAAACCACTAGTTTTGTTCAAAATATTCGAAAGAACTCAATTTTGAAGACAAAATTCAGAGATTTCATACTTAAAATCGATAGGACATGACTCCTGCATATTTACCAAATATATAGTTACTTCCCGAGATCTAGTTCACATAATTCCTGAAATTATATAGCATATTAATACATATCTATTACCTATAAGACACTTTTAACGACATGCTATTAAATATTTCTAACTTATGAAACCTAGACGCATAGGCCTATCGTATATTCTGATCATTGAATGCAAACTTTTAAATTGCTTATTTTAGACAGAAATATTGGATTTTCATACTTGAATATCGTCTTCCCAGCTTAAGGATGATCCAATAGTTTCATAGTGGGGTATGTAAAACACGATTTTATAAAATTTCTATACTAAATTGCAACGCTGTATCAACTGGAGATTTACCAAAAGGTGTAGACTGCACTAGGCCCTTTGAGATTGCTAAGCCCGTACTCTTTAAGGTAAGCCCTCTGAGGGTAGAGAAGGTGAAAGTGTAGCTAAGTCATTGTATAATGTAAGAGAATTGAATATAAATTACTGGCCTATATAATAATAGTTTATGTTAAGAGTGTTGACAGGGGACTCCAACCACTCTTAATTGATGTAGAAAGGAAGAATGTATTTAGGAAGAATAAAATTTAATAATAAAAACTAGGTCTAATGAGCATCAGTTAGGCAACAAGTAGGCCTATCAGTAACTTTATAACTTATGGTTATTAAATATGAATTTAAAACTAAGCTAAGCTGCCCTAGACAGCAAATATCCAATTAACTTACATGTGTATCCAAATTCTGTTGATGTAATGATGTATCCAATAAGAGTAAACATACATTGTAGCATAAGTGTAGAATATTTGCTTTATTTTGTGAAATCGTTAATTATGGACCTTATTATGTACAATTCACATTTTAGTGATTATGGCATTTGTCCCAACACCATTTTCAATACACAAAATACATTATTTAGGTAAGAAAATAACAAGTATGGTATTTAGGTAAATTTATGCAAGTATGGATTATATTTTGCTGTCTTTAATATAGGCCAATACGACGAGAATAAAGTTTCTTGTGACATGCCTCATAGATATTATTTTGTGTGACAGATTCAGGTCATACAGAGGTAATAGTTTATTGATGTCATCGCTTTATTAAGGAAAGCAAAATAGCCCTACAATCCATATTTGTTATTTTCTTACATAATGTATTTGGTGTATTGAAAACGGTGTTGGCACAAATGCCATAATCACTAAGATGAGAATTGTATATAATAAGAAACATTAATAATGATTTCACAAAATAGAAGCAAATATTCAACACATATGCTACAATGCATATTTACCGATATAAGATATAGCCTACTATCCCCTCTTTTGGTATTACAAAAATGCACTTTGCAGGTAAACATAAGGCTTCCAAACTAAACACTAACCTTGGTAAATACATAACATTAGCTTAACATTCAATGGGGTAATCCTAGTTATGTTATACCTCAAAATATTATGTAAAATAGTTACACGAAATCTATAATAATCCTTCTGAATTATGAATGTGGTTTCTCAAAGGCTCAGATGACTATAATAGCCTATGCCCAAATTGAATCACAAGATCTCCTTTACAAGTTTGCAATGGTTTTTCTTAGCATTAAACTTTTATTTTCATAATCTTAATTATTCTGCAGATG
Organism: Aphrophora alni; assembly: GCA_963513935.1. NCBI lineage: Eukaryota > Metazoa > Arthropoda > Insecta > Hemiptera > Aphrophoridae > Aphrophora > Aphrophora alni. The sequence goes on from OY740770.1 coordinate 30,038,505, forward strand.
AATTTTATATTTTCTTTTTAAAATAACTTTAAATATGACCGGTTTGGGGGAAACTTTTTATCCATTATTAATAATTAATCCAACACACCTACTTATTCCCCAATTCAATTCGCTCAAATAGTAGTAATTTAATTCAACCATTTTTAAAGAATGAAAATCGAAATAAGTGCATTGAATTTTTGTCCAATTTTAAACTATATGTAGGAATAAATAGCTTAAAAACATTAGGCTATAATAAATTTGTTCCAAGTATGAACATGTACATACCTATTTTTTCCTTAAATATTTCAAAAATAAGAGGTTGTAATGATGAACAAATTGAATCAATATTAGGCTCCGACATTATTAAATGTTAAGTTTAATCACAATATGATATTAAATTATAAATCATGAAAATAATCTGAACTGTAGAACTATCTGATAAACAAAGCACAATGCACACAGGTGACACAGGCACACACCAAACAAAAATGAAATTGACAAAACTCACAGATCCATGATTCATGCAACAAAAAGACAAACAGAAAGAGGACAATGTCGGAGCAGATAAATGGAGAAGACTAGTTATATACAGTATATATGTAATGTTGAGAAAAAGAAATAGCGTTAAACATAGAGAGTCGACATAATTAGTATATTATCATTTATATACTTGTGTCTTTCGCTATTGTTTGATTTTCAAAAACGTTAAAATATTATAAAATTTTCATTTGAGAGAAAAATGCCACAGATAGACAAACGGAGAGACAATTCTGAAAATGGTTTCAACGTTCAAAAAATGGCACAAACCAAAGTAAACGCTTTTTGACAAATTTAGACCGATCATAAACTGATACACTGTTACAGATATAATTGCTGTTGGTGAATTTACAGTACAAGTAAAATAATAAAAATTTAGTTATTGAGTGTAAAGTTCTGTTCCTAGTGACGCTTTTTTTAGCAACAGGAAGCGGTTTTGCCACGTCGGCAGGAGCGCGAAAAATATTACGATCTGTTTTAGTGTTTTCCTAAGGGCAACGTGTTAATCTATTAGGTTGATGAAGTGTCTCAATGTATTGAAATATATAGGAAAATTATTGCCATGCTGGTTTTAAATATGTGCTTAGAAAATATACGAAATTCAAAAAGGGTGTCAGTTACATGTATAAAACTCGGGACACCAAAGGGTTTTCCAAAATGTTATTCATAAAAAATATTTTAGATTAACCTGAAAAAGGTTCGCATATTGTTGTAAACCTAATTGAAAACGACTTTAAAACTTGCCCCCTGCAAACAGAATGAGGTTTTTACACCAGCTGAAATCTGGCCCTTTTTGAGGTAAGCAAGCAAAATATAAAATTAAGATTACATATCTTGTTTATTTTCTTTTTAAACAAAACATTATTATTAAAAAACATACCAATAAAAATTATTAACATTATTATTAAGATATGTGTATATAAAAACAGTAGTATTAGTCATCCTCGTTTAGAAAGGTTTGCTTGGATGCTTCAGAAAGTATGTCACTGACAATACTTTGAACCTTCGGAGGGAGAGGTGACTAGGGTGGACCACTGGGTTGCTGCAGATGAGGAATATAATATAGAGTCTGGTTTTCATATTGGTAAATCTTTTGGTAATTGGAAGTGGTGACTGCTGGTTTAGTAGTTCCATTTCAGTAATTATTTCGAAAAAATTCACTTTTGTCTGAGTGACAAGGTGTAGTCCGAATTTTTTCATAGTAGCTGACACGGTTTTAAAATAAGTTTCTTTCATTGTCGTTTTCTTTGGGTTACTGGTCTCACAAGTTCTTTTAAGCAGCTTCCTTTTTTTCTTCTTTTAAATATATTAAAGTAAAAGAACAATAAATTTATTGAAAAGACAATTAATTTAAAAAAATATATATTTTTGGTTGAGAGGATTAGTCTAAATACAAAATTTGAGTGTTGATTCAGACGGTAGTTCAACCTGTTCAACACTAAGGTTGAGATTTTCATATGGTATAAGTTTTTCCTAAGGGTTAATGAAATAATTTATAATATAGGCTAATAATCTAAACTTTGATAAATATACTAATAACGTGAGTATTTAATTACTTAATTGTTATAGTTGAGAAAATAATTGAAATAACTACTTACATATATTTGACAAACATGCCAACAGCGGATTGTCTCTAAATAAATAATAATGTAATGGTATTACTTACTGAATACCAGATGTTATTTACAAAATTCAGGTGTAAGATATTATTTGGAAACCTAGACTTATGAGCACAACACAACATGAACAAGGGAAGTAGTTATAGGCCACGTAAACAATCCGTTTACCGGTAGCTCAAAAGTTTTGATAAAAGTGGAACGTTAACTTGATTTTATTCCCTATTCTGGCCAAGTGCATTTTCTTTTATCTTACTGAAACTTGTGTTAGTGCCTTAACTATGGGTAAGTTTGAAAATTCTAAATTAATTTGAAAACATTCTAAATGTCTATTAAATACGATTCTTTATGAGAGCTCTGTAAATTATCCTTTGACTATTTTCTCGTCCGAAGTAATCGGTTTATTGTTATTCTGTTTAGATTCCAAGTAGTAACCTCATATTCTATGTCTGATAAATTCTTAATTTCTAATTTAGATTTACACGCAACAGAATAGATTAGATTGATTGTTTAGCTTTTAGTGGAGGAGGGAGTTTGTAGTGGAGATGATCCATGATGTATCTGTGAATTTGCTTATTAATAAATTTTAACTTACTACACAAATACATAGGTCAAACAACTGTAATTATTTTGTTTTAAATCTCGAATTAACACTATGAACAATAAGAAAGGAGAGAGGAAGGACTAATTTACTGTGAAGAAATGTTAGGGAATTCAGTATTTAAATATAGGGTATATAGGCCTATTGGTAAATATATAATGTTCCTGTAGTTGGGTTTTTGTCGCTAAATGTAGGTGATTCGTCTTCCAAATACCTCTTCTTGCAACATTTTGACACTCCCTTACTACAAATTTCACTTTTGAAAGACTGGCACACTCCATATTTACCTAAATACTTATTGTATATCATCATCAGATTTTGCTATGAAAACTTATGAAATCGTTAAATATTTACCTCATATTCAAACAATCAGATCATATTTTATATCGGAAGACAATATTCAAGTCACAAAATTCATTAGTTTAACTAAGTAGAAAATTAGAAATATAAAAGTACGAAATCCAGTTTAAGACTGCTTATATGTTAAATATTGATAACTACGTTCGTCAAGTCAGTAAATGTTTACTTTAAGGTGGCGCCTTATTTTCCGGATTTAATTTGCGCAGATCACTATTTTTCATTGAAAAATTACAATCTAAAAACTATTAAATCAAACGTAGCCTATTTATAGGCCCTAGATATAAGGGGTTCACATTTACGTCTCATATGTTACTAAAAATATTTCAATCTATAATATCAGTGATCACAGATGACGTGATATACTGTGAATTCTAAATATTAATAATCTAATTTCAAATTATGAAATTCAATAAACTTATGAAAGGTTTGGCCAGTTGATTTATATATAGCTACCTGGCCAAACCTGTCGTGATATATAATTATATCACAAAGTATGCAAATTTATAACTTCAATAACATACAAAAGTCAACTTGGACAAACCTGTTGTGATATGAAATAGCGATCTATAGCATAGTCTCATTGTATAATGCACATGCATTGCATATGGTATTAACATTGCCATAATGTTTTAACATATAATACGTCATAATTGATAGTTTTTAGATTGTGATTTTTCAGTGAAAAATAGTGATCTGCACAAGGAAAACATTATTTATTCTTAAAAAGTAAGGTACCGGTACCTATGTAGTAGATGATAAAAAAAAAAAAAAAAATCCGAAAAATTAGGTGCCACCTTAAAGTAAACATTTACCAATGTTGTGAATGAATGTTTTATTAGGTCTCGCTAGGTTATATGTGTGTAGTAAACGATAAAAAAAAAAAAAAAATCTGAAAAATAAGGCGCCACCTTAAAATCATATTCTACATACCTTATTAATAATAATATATGTTTTCAACGCCGAGCTAACTTTTTCACTGAAAAATCACAATTTAAAAACTGCAGAGTTCAATGCATAGATCACTGAAGTCAACCAACATTGATCACGGTTAGTATTTGGGTGGGTGACCCCTCAGGAACACCACATGCTGTTGGCACAATTTCTTTTCTTTGTTTTCCAAAACTTCAGTTGGGGCTAGATAACGATTTGGTTAATGGCCTCCTGGCCAGACCTATCGTTACCATCCAAATACATTTTTCGGTGAAAAAGTTAGCTCAGCATTGAAAACTTTTTATTATTAAAAAATAAGCTATGTAGAACATGATTTTAAAAAATGGCCAAAAATAAAGGTACCGGTATCTATTTTTGTAAATAATTACCATATATAGACTATATATAGCGCATTACAGCTTAATATTATGACTTTGTATGATCGAAGAATCATATGATTCATATTTCAATGATCTTAACTAAATTTTAGGGTAAGGTTGATTGTATAATCAATATATTAATAAAAGAAAGACTAGAATGTGCGTGCCGGTAAAACTCAAAAACGAATCCCGGTACAATCAAAGGGGGTATATGGTGTGATAGTCCTCTATTGCCCATCCGTGAAGAAGGTTTCCGTTTTGTCTCTAAGGGAGTCCATCAGGAGATAAAAGGGCCGAACTTATGACCGAAAAATACAAGGGAAATACAGTATTTATCCCCAGAATACCACTGATATCGACTGAATTACCATTCAAATTTAAGAGACTGCAATTGTAAAATTAATCCGTTAACTTTTGTAAAATAAAAAAGTCAGACCCAATTGTTACACTTTAACAATAAGCCAGATAAACCATTACCTTTCACTAGATGCAAGGGATAAATCAGAAATAAAGTAAACACTATACAGTATGTACAGTTAAGCTGTTAACTTAATTTTGTAAAATAAAAAAGTCAGACCCAATTGTCACACATTAATAATAATCCAAACAAACCATTAACTTTCACTAGATGTAAGGGTTAAATCAGAAATAAATTAAACACTATACAGTATGTACAGTTATGCCGTTAACTTTTGTAAGATTAAAAAGTCAGACCCATTTGTTACACATTAAAAATAAGCCAGTTAAACCATAGGGACAAACATTATAGTATTGCGGCATAAGTCTCAAAGGTTCTTGTTTTTCTTACGGTCAATTATACATAGCTTGCTCTCGAGTAGGAAATCCGAAAAATTTGTATAATATATCCCAGATAACAAAATGAAAAATGTTGTTATTTGCGAAGCTGGGTTAAACCACTAGTCAATATATATCATAAAAGGAACTCTGGAATGTGCATGCCGGTAAAACTCAAAAGTGAATCCCAGTACAATCAAAGGGGGTATATGGTGTGATAGTCCTCTATTGCCCATCCATGATGAAGGTTTCCGTTTTGTCCCTAAGGGCGTCCATTTGAAGATAAAAGGGCTAAAACTTAAATGAAACTTAAAAAAGGGCTGAATAGCTTACAATAAATTGTAGAATTTACTAAATATTGTGTTTGTTTTTCATTTTTTCAGCTGAATAGCTTGGCTGAAACTTATGACCGAACTTATCCAAGGGAAATTCAGTATTTATCCCCGAAATACCACTGATATCGAGTGAATTACCTTTCCAATCAAACTAGCCTATAGTTTTACTATTAACAAATCGCAGGGACAAACATTAAAGTATTGCGGCATAAGTCTCAAAGATTCATGCTTTCTCACGGTCAATTATACGTAGCTTGCTCTCGAGTAGGAAATCCGAAAAATTTGTATATATACACAATGTACAGATAACAAAATGAAAAATGTTGTTTATAAACAAGTATTATAAATAGTTAGAATATTTTCAATTAAAAGCTTTTACTTCTTATATTTTGAGGTTTATCTCCTTAAGTATATTCCAACTACCGCACAATCCTATAGCCCCGGATCCTCTTGACAAAGGTACAGTTAACTGAGTAAATTTCTACTTTGTAAAAATACTTTATTTAACTCATTACTATCATTTTAAGGGTCTTGTGCATGATTCTTCAATTAGGTGCTAGCAGGTGGGTTTGCGAATATTTTGTAATCAAGATCATATTTAACATTTATTCATGAATAACATAAATATGTTAGAAGTCCTGGGCGAAGCCGGGTTAAACCACTAGTTACTCATAAAACAATTAGTCCTTGTCACGTAAAATATATTTTATAATAATGTTTCTTACCTTAGTATTTTAGAGGATGTACGCACATTTAGCATAAACATCAAACGATCAGACATTCACTAATTTGACGAACGTAGTCATACGTATTAACGTAGGCATATGTACTAACGTAACCAAACCTGGATTTCATACTTTTATATTTCTAATTTTCAACTTATACAATATGTCTTCCGACATTAAATATTATCTCATTGTTTCAAAATAAAGTATGTAGTCAACCTTTTTCAGATTTAAAAAAATTAAATCGCAACAACAGGTACAACACACAAATACCATGGGTAATTGTTTACTGTAGCACTCCAATTTCTATATTTTTTCTTCTTTATTTTTGTACTCTATATAAGAATAGTAACATTTTTAGGCTAGGAAAAATGTTTATCACTCAAAAAAACATAATTTCAAGTTTTCTATGTTGAAGTCCATTACATGAATTACACGTTATAATATGTTTGTACACGAATTGTTTTTACCTTACAAGGTCAAGATATATTTATATATTATAGCCACCTTACTTGACCTAAGCGTAAATAAACCTATGTATGATATGACAACACTAATCCTAATTGAAATTTTTCACGTCATGTTCCCAAGCGGTCTCGCATCCAAGTACTGACTAACCACGTTCAATGTTGCTTTACTTCAGTGATCAGATATTGTTTGTACCTAACAAGGTTTAGTATGGTAGCTATATATATATATATATATATATATATATATATATATATATATATATATATAGTGTTACACATCTCACACTCCATGTTTACTGTTCAATGGTTTGAACAACACTAATCCCATGCACATGTGGTAGTAAAACTATCACCCATCCAAGTAATAACCATGCTCAATGTTACTTGATTTCGGTGATCAGTCGAAACATTGTGTTTGCCATGTAAACTGACCTATAAATACGTCATTGAAATATGTAAATTTTGAAGTGAAAAAGATTTTTGCTCGCCAAAAATGTTATTATTCTTTTAAAGAGAGGTATGTAGTACAAAAAAAAAAAAAAAAAAAAAAAAAAAAAATTAAAATTGGGGCGCTACATTAAACAATTACCATAACCGTGTGTGGTATGCTATTTCATTTTTAGGCTATACCTTTTCAGTATTAGAAATACTAGAAAATTTTGTGAATTTCATTTAGTATAAACTTTATTTTGAATAAGAAAAATGTAATTTTTTAGCGCAGTTCATTTTTTCACAGTTAAAATTGAAAATTAAAAGGATCAAATATATATATATATATATTTATATAAACATGAAAGTTTTGAGTATTAGTGCTTGTATAATATAACTTTTGGCAATAATTTTACTATGCTTTGTGTAAGCAAATAATTTAATTATCTTATACGAAATCATGAAATATTATTTACATATGATATCACTATTACACTTTGAAAATTTTCATAGTTTAATAGAACAATAGCGATTCCTATTATGTTCAATGGGCATGTGGCAAGCAATATATGAATCTTGATATTTGATGGTTGAAATGTGGTCCAAGATCTGTTTATTATGACTATAGTGTAATTTTATATTTGAATTTGAATAGTTAAAAATAATAATCTTTCATTAATAATTTTTATGAAATTTAATGGTTAAAAAATATGTTTTTATTTTTATTATTATTTTATTTTTATAATAGACTTTAAAAGTAACCACTTGATACATACCACCTATGATTAGGTGATTTTGGTATTTTCGTTTGGGTTCCAAAGTGTTCTGCACTCTTCAATACTATTAGTCATTTTCAAAATAAAGTTTTTACTGAACTTCACCATATTTTGTATTTATTCTAATGATCATCTTCCTATATCTTTACTCCTTATGATTAATAATAACAGGATAATTATTCAGCCTACTGTGCTTTTTCATTTAAGTAAATTGACTTGTTGCTAAATATTATAGATTTAGATTTAAGCCTATATATTGTAAAAGACACATAAGCATTGAACATAATAATTGTTTTAGTATTTATTGCAATATGACTTTCAAGATTTTAATATTGTATTTCATATATATAAATAATAGTTGAAATTAAAATATAATTAACTTAACTTTACATAACTTGTCGTAGGCCTACACTGAATTGGGTGTCACATTATAAATGATATTAACTAAATCAGAAACATTGATGTGAGTATAGGAAAAGTTAGGATAAGGTAACCTTTTTTGAAATTTATTTATATTAAACAAATATACCTTACAAATTAGAAACATCATAATATTCCTATTTACGGAAAAGATTGATAATCAGTACTGACTTTATTGTGCAATATCTTTAAGGTCGTAACCTGTAATTAATTTAGTTAAAGCAATTTTCTAGATAACAACAACTCTACTTAACTTAATTGTATGTGTATGTATTTTTTCACTATTTATTTTAAATATTCACGGTTAAAAAGTGAATAACGCTTTTTTCTTTTCCCTTTTTGATGGTATGACATAGTTTACAATTATAAGTTGTGAAATTTTAATTAACGTTAAAGGCACAGTAGAAGTGGGAGTGGCTTTTATGAAATAAACAGTTAAAAATAGTACCTGATTTAAATTGCATAAAAACACAATGTAGGCTAAATATGTTGTAATACCAAAATAGCCTATGATAAATTTATTTGGCATAATTTGAAACCTGAAATAATATCATTATCCACCCATCCAGTTACTAATACAGTATCATGTAACTTGTTTTATTATAATAATTTAACAAAATTTTAATTACCGGTAATGAATACAAATCCATATAGTCTACATATTGCCATTGATTGACACTTTATTTCTTCTTATTCATCACAATCCATCAACTAGGATTCCTCTGTCAAATAAATATAAATAAATAATAATACTAATAATGAACTGTCGCACCAATAAATTTTAATAAAGACTGACTATCTAATATGTTTTGTATTTACCTTAATAATTGGTCTGTCTAAATTAATCCTTATACATTCATATTATTAATAAATACAAAAATTATCCAATAATAAGGTATTTTAGACATAAAATAATAATAATAAAAATATTATTTTAGATAAATATAAAATATTTTTAATATAAATAATCTAGAGGCTTGAAACAAAATAAATTATGACTATCTAAGTTATAAGTGTTTAGTTCACGGCTTATACTTTTATTATTAATATTTCTAATGATCTGTAATTGTTTTAGCTGTTTCCTGTGGTACATCATTCATTCTTTCATCAATATTAACTGTACTATTATTTTCTGGGATGCAAATGTATCGCCAATGGTTTGCTTCTTCACAATTGCACACCATACTTGGAGGCTACTTGGGCTCAATTCTATTTATTTTAATTTTAACTGTATCCTTTTATATATCATGAAATTACTAAGTTTATATAACATAGTAGCATTGACTGTATAGATAAGATTAGAGGTGATTTTTAGTAATACAAAATTTGAACTTGTTCTGGATACGCTCAAGAAAACAGTAAGGGTCTTTAGAAAACCCTGTAATTTTGTTTTTTTACCTCGTCACTAAGAAACTTTTATTTGAGATGAGATAATATTTTTAGATAGCTTAAGATTACAGTTTGTCAGTAAGATTGTTTTATGTACATTATATGTTCCAGATAGATTGGTAGCAACATTAATTAAGTGCATAACAGCTTATATTATTCCAAATACGATTATAATATCGGACATGTGGAAGTCATATAATAGGATGAAACAAAAAGCCCACCAAACCAAAATCATAATAATTATAAATTAGGATGTAAAGGAATTCTAAATAATAAAATATGAATTGGCACTTGCGATTTTGATGAGCAGTGCAATATGACGTAGAAGAAGGGGAGGGGAGAGACGAGGAGTGGAGGGCTTGAGCTAGCGAGCCGACCGAGAGTCTGTTCCGAGAGCCGCGAGTAGAAAGACCGCTACGGGACGAGGTCAGTCCATTTTCTGCCACGCGCTAGTTAAATTAAACGGTATGCTTTTCGGCCACTATTAAGGCTTTATCTTGCCGTTATGTCTTTTTAATAAATCATAATAATTTTTGTAATCTTTTAATTCGGCACTAAAATAAAATATAACATTAAATTTCACTTGCGTTGCGTGCGTTCATTAGCGTCCTAACCCGACTCCTTGGCCCATCCTGACGAGATTCGGCTAAAGTGTACGCGGTGTGTGTAAGATAGGATATGATTAGAAGGTTGTATATCTAAAAAATCAGCTGAAGCTATTTCAATCAAATTTTGGTGAAATTTGAAGATTTGTAATTCAAATCAATGTGCCAAGCTACAGGCAAAAGAACATTATATTTTGTGGGTAAATTGGAAAATATCTCAATGAACCTTGAATGTAAATTATTCATAATCCACAAATTTTTGTGTATGTGAGGTTTATCTACATCATCACAATATACAGTATCCTCAAAGTATAGGGTATAGTATCCTCTAGGGTGGAGAGGAAAAGAGGGGCCCCACACTTCATTTGTTGCGTTTGCTTTCAGTGGTACAACCCCAATAAAACAAATATATACCTCAAATGCTTCTGTGTAAACGCCTACCCTACTTTCGTTTCTTTTATCGGTGTAAATAAGAATAAAACGTTTACAAAAGTGCATATTATAGAGATGGACACATTTTTGTTAATGAACAGAAGGTGTAACAACTAGTTGTTATATATATAAAACATTTACTAAATAAACAAAAAATGTAATAATTGTTAAAAATGTTTAATGTTAAATTTCACGAAAATCGTTCATTAAAAAAAAAAATGTACATCTTTTTAAAAGAGATAAAAAATTCCTTTTTTAATGCCAAATTACATTTATTATTATTATTTTTTACTAGGTCAGATAACCTGAGTTATGGACAAAACACTTAAAACATAATTCTTGATAATTATCTACAACATCCAAATTTATTCTAAACCAAAATAATATTGAATTATGTTAATTTATAAAAACAATTTTTTTTTTTAAATTTAAAAAAGGTGAATGGTCAATTTAATGTATGTTAAATAAGTTGAAAGTGGGTAACATAATATGGTTTATGTAACTACTAAGCTTACCTAAAGTTTGGCATGACATTTTTTGATACTGTTTATATAAAGTGAAAATATTTAGACCTTTTAGACCAGGCATCCTCACTACGCGGGCCGCATGCGGCCCTCGGACTGTTAGGAATTAAAACAAAATATAAGAGTTATGAAAAATAAAACATGAGATTACACTGTTTTTGGCAACAAAGAATAAAGAGTGCCCTGACGTTCATAATTGAATTACTGTAACTGTTCATGACTGATGTTCATAACTGATACAATTGGCATTATGAATGAAACACTGACTAAATTGCAAGGGGACTACAATAACATCGTAACAAAAATGATGAGTATTGTGTTTTCACAGGAACAAAAGCTCGAAATGTGTATTAAAGAATTGTCAACCAGCGATTATTCCAGCTTTCTTTCCGTGAAAACTGTTTGATGAAAATCCAGATGAAAGTCAAAATGTTTCTGATTTAATAAAGCTGTTGACAGACCTGAAGGACGAAATGTTTGTGAGGTTTATTGACTTCAGAAAGTTTCAAGAAAAATTTTGCTTGGTGGAAAATCCATGGGCAATAACAACAGCAAATGTAGCCCATCTTTCTGTTTTTGGATACGAAGCTAGGGATTTGAAGAATGAGTTTATCGATCTTCAGAATGATACGGAGCTGAAAAGTGTTTTTGAAGACAAAAGGAAGAATAAAGCTCACTATGAGTTTTGGAAATCGGTTGAAAAGGACAAATTTCCTAAGTTAATTGACTGTTCTCAGAAAATTATGTGTGTTTTTGCATCAACTTATGTCTGTGAATCTACATTCAGTAAGCTGAAGTTCATAAAAAACAAGTACAGATCCAGGTTAACAAGTGAGAACGTTGAAAACATTTTGAGAATTTCAGTTTCTTCCCAACCTGCTAATATAGATGCCATATTAGAGAGCTGTGAAAGATTTCGCCCATCCACTTCAAATAATTAACAAATTCAAGTATTCTTGGAATTAAGTAAAAGACATTTCCAACTTTTATATATGCAGTTTATTTTATTGATGTAATAAACTTATGTTATAATCATATTTTTTGTAAGTTATTTAACGCCACTTGTACTTGCGGCCCTGAGAAAAATTTTATGCAAACCAATTGGCTCTCTAAGAAATCCTAGTGAGGATCCCTGGTTTAGACCATAAATTTATTCACCGTTTTTAATAACTACCGATAGTAAAAATATTAAATTATTATTATATAAAACTTACAAATAAATGATAGTTTATTCTAACTCGTCTATTACAAAGTTTCCTTGTTCACCTTCTTTCTTCATAAATTGCATAACGTTGTAAATAATTTCACGAGTTAAATAATACTTTACGATTCCTCATCATCACACTTAGCACAACACCTATTAGCTGACCAAGTTAATATTTTATGCAGGAAATAGGCTATGTGAAAGACTGATTGACAGATATTTTGCGTTTGCCTTAAAGTTATCATGTGAATGCATTCTTGGAATCAACGAACAAAGGCATCAGGAAGGCGGGAAGTATTTCCTTGGATACCCTTATCATCCTGTTTACCTTTCCCACAAAAATATAGTAAATATTACGTGCCATTCTTAGATATTCAATTAGCCTAACCAGTACACTCAGTATTCATTCAAATACTTCTAGAATGTGCCTAATCTAATCGTAAAAAAAGTAATCTATCAACAAAATAATATCTAAAACTTTCTTGCAGGAAGGTATCATTTAGCCGAGAAATATAAATTTTCCTCGTTTTGAATATTTGTGTCATTACTTTTATTATGTAAAAACATTTTACAGTTTATCATTACATAAACTTACTTTTTTACAAAACTTTATACTTTGTTGGTTTTTAGTTTTTATAAATAAATATTGTGTGTAATTAGGCAAAATCATAAGATAAGTGAGATGCAATCTGTCACGAAGTTGTAACTTTAGGAATTAAATGTAGCTAAGCAGTAATTTGTGTACCTAGTTTTCTTGGAATGGGTTGAACCATCAAGTCAGGCTAGGGAACCAAGTAGAAGGGAGGACATGCCCATTACACCAGACACACTCCTAGTCTGAGGGTACTGTACCTTGGGTTGATTTTGAGTGACTCATGTTCTAAGAGATTCATTTTTTACTTATTATAATAATTCTTCAATTGGTATTTATACTTTTTGGTTGTGTGTGGCTATATGAATTTCTGCAATGTTTTTGTTAAATTTACTTCTTCGTGTTGAATAAATTATAATATTATTGTTTTTAGAAATATGAATTTTCAAGGTTTCATTATTTAATAAAATAAGTGATTTATGACTTGCATTTAAGTCTTAGAATTCAAGTTTTTAAGTTTAAAAAATTTGACCAATTTTGATCAAATTTTTGGTATATGATTATGTTTTAGGAATATCTAAAGGTATTTCTTTGTTTTGTTCTATAACTACAAAATTAGGGATGTGCAAGAAAAACACAACACTATAATTTTCTAATAGATTATTGAATATGTTCAGAGGGAATGTATTTTTTCAGGGTTAATTTGTAATTCAGTTTTTTGATAAGTGGAACTTGATACAAGGTGGTGCAAAAAGAGTGGTTTCTTTTGAAATAAATAAAATTTCTAAGATTGTTAACAAAAAAAAAAATTCCATTTAAGAATTCTGTAGTTTACCCAATTTCAAATATGTAGTTAAATTTAAAAAGAAATAAAAATAACATTCATGTACGGAAAATCTCGTCTGAAATGAAAGATGATGTCTTTCTTCATATAAACACATTAAAATTCTTTCTTTTAAGTTCTCCATCACTTTCACTACAGTTTCTCTTCCTATGGTTGCAATTTCTGTATGAATGGCTTCTTTTATATCATTTAATGATTGAGGTTTGTCAACACACACTCTTTAGGTACCCCAAAGAAAAAAATCATGCTGATAGATACAGTGATTGAACGGGTCAGTGGATGTCACTATAGCTTGAGATGACATTATGGGGAAACATTTGTTTCACAACAAGCATAGTTTCTCTCTCTGTGTGGACTGTGGCACCATCCTGCTGAAACCACATTTGTTCCATGTCAACTTTTAGATCTGGAAGTTGTGGTATCAAAAATTTGCGGAGCATGCTAACATAGTGCTTTGAGTTAACAATAACTTTAAATAATAAGTTTTATTTATTTCAAAAGTGACCATTCTTTTTGCGCCACCTTGTATAAAACTAATCTATACTCTGTGTAATATTTAATGCTCTCTATATGATCGTATATATAACACCCTTAACACAATGAAACAGGCAATTGGAAATATTGAATCAGCAGTTTTTGGAAAGACTTTTCAAACAAAACTCTTCCCTGAAGGTAAGTACTCTAGTTGTTACAATTTCTTATTACTAACAGTTCATTTTACATTTTTGATAGAATTCATTCTTTTGATAAATGTATTTCTTGTAAAATTTACTTTACAAATTTACTGAATAAACGAATCTGAATTTTTTTGTTATTTCTTTAAAATTTGGTAGATATATAGCTTTAGAGAAATTTGTTGATTGAAAAATCAAATGCATATTTTTGTCAATTTTGTAAATTTGGTATTCAGTTTTATTGTTAACCCTAGCATTATATCGTGCTACTATTGTGCATCAAGTTAGGCAGTTTTACTTGTGACCTTAAGATATCAACTGCATCTCGTTAAACTGATATATCACACACGACTGTTTGGCATGTACTACTCCAACATTTGTACTTGAAGCCATACAACCTTATCATAGTACAACAAAGCACTAATACAAATGAAGTAATTCTTTATGTATTTTGTACAGAAATATTAATTTGAATAACAAACTAAGAGATTTTCCTGGACAACATTATTTTTAACAATGAGTCAACATTCACATAAGTGACAAGGCGATTTCCCACAACTACAGAATCTGGGATAGTGTCTGGAGTATTTTCGTGATAGTTCAGAAGTGAATGTGTTTTTGAGACTTCAGGAAATGTAAGGTGTACATCTCCTTTTCATGGAGTAACCAAAAATGGTACCATATCTAGATAGATTCAAAAATATTTTCTAATTCCACAGTTTAGTGAAGATGATCAAGTTGAACTCCTTCATTAACAGGGCTCCACTCTTCACACAGAAGTCTGAGAATTTTTTAACCCTTAGCACACTGAATAACAATTTAGGCTATTTACTCATAAGGTGCTATTAGAGGGGAAAAAAAATTGTAATTGTTTAAAGTTCTATTTGATTTTGGGTTCTTACAGATATATTTGGTAAAAAAAAAAAAAATGTAGATTGGCTTTAAAATTATTAAAAAAATTTTTTTTACAGATTAAAACAAGAAAAAATACTTGATTTCACATTTTTGACCGCCCTATGAAACAGATTATATATATTTTTTATATTTACAAACAAATCATATTAATTTTTTTTATACCGGTATAAAAGTAGGCCTACTATTTAATTCAAAATAACCTGAATTTCATCAAACAAATAAATTTTACTAAAAAAAGATTTTGAGAAAAATCAACATACTGTATCAAAAATATTTTTCTACTGCTCATAATAATTACCTACATTCAGGACATCAAAAAATTACTGATATAGACAAATATGCATATAAACAATAATACTACCTAAACAAATCAACAATGAACAGCTATAGCAGTTATAACGCTGACACAAAACATTTCACAACTGACAGTCGTAGTAGAACGAGAAATCACGTTATACGCGCTGGGGCAGAACACAAAATGGCGCCTGGTTGCTATAACAACCAAATAAAGACCAATGACAGGTGATCGAGAACAAATACCGTAGTGGGAGTGTCACATTATACCAATAGGACATTTCCCTGCACCCTATTGGACTTTAAACGAATTAAAAATACCTGCAAAAGTCAAATAGTGTTGAATCAAGATATCCCGTCATACGCGTTACCAGTCAAGTTGAGGGTTACTTGAAATCCAGTCATACGTGTGCTAAGGGTTAATAAGCGATTTCCAGGTCGGTGGATTGGTGCTAATTGCATGACCTTCTCATTCACCAGATTTGATTCTACTCACTTTTTCTTATGAGGTTTAATTAAAGGTACCTTTATGTCCACCTTTATATGCCAATCTCCATGAGCTCTGAGAAATTGAATTTACAACCAGATTTGACTCCACTCGCTTTTTATTATGGGGTTTAATTAAATATCACCTCTGTAATCCACCTGTCTTGAAAGTTTAAAGTAGTGTCATCAGCGAACTGAGTTAATTTATCAAAATATATTGCTGAATATATATGGCCTGAGAACTGACCCTTGATATAGGCCATATATTTATTATTGGCCAGTTCAGACAACCTTCCTACCACAGTATATGAATGATTGGCTGTCCCTTAATGCCAAGTCTTTTACATTTCATAGTAACATATTCAGATCTACTCAATAAAAAGCTTTTGAAAGATCCAAGAAAACATTCGTAAATTCATTATTAGGTACTATTACCTCCACTACAAGATAGAATAAAACTCTTAACACAAGATCTCACAAAAATTACGTTTACTTAAATTAGTTTAGTTATTATAGATCATGTATCACTAAGGATGGCGACTTTCTTGTTGAAATGTGTTTGATTAAGTAAACGTAATTTTTGTGACATCTTATGCTCGAGTTTTATTCTATCTAATATTAGCTCACAAGTCAAGCTCAATATTTATTTACTTCCACTACAAAGTTGATAAACTCCACCATAGCATCTACCGTAGAATTTCCTTTATGAAAACCATACTGGCTATCAAAAAGGATATTGAATCTGTTTAAGTAATTTAAAAGTAGTGTCAGAAAAAGCTTTTCATATATTTGACTGAAGACAGGTAGAGAAGTAGTAGAGAAATAGGCATACAATTATGAATATATCCTCCTTACATTATCTTTTGAATAAGGGAAGAACTTGGCAACTCTGAATTTTAATGAAAATTTACTACAAGAAAAAGAAGAGTTAACCAAAACTTGTAAAGGCCTGATAAATTCCTCTGCACACAGCTTAATTAGTCTGTGTACAAGTCCTCAATATGAGTGGTTTTACTGTTTTAAATTTTTTTAATCACTCTAGAAATCTCTTCCACAGACAGGCGAGAGAAAAAGTCAAGATTTCTATTACTAACATGTAGTGGCACAGAGTTTAGAGTTTTACATTTAATTATATTATTTGGAAAAAAATTAAAGAAATTGGAAATGCAAGAATGGTCAGAATTATTTATTCCTTCGATGTTTAATGTCTCTTATTTACAATTTTGACTTCTAAATTCATTAATTATTTTCCCTGTTTTGCTAATGTTAGAATTATACATTTTCTCTGAGACCTCATAAGACTGCTGCCAAAATTACCCTCTTATAAATACCTTTATAACTCCTATAAATTAAAAAAAAAACAAAGCTACTAGAGTTCTTATATATTTCATAGTATAATTTCAATTTATTTCTGGAAACACAAATTCCTTTAGTTATCTAGCCCGAGCTCTTATGCCGAATACCAATTTTGATTTTTTTTAAAGGGCAGGTAATATTAACAAAAACCATAAATATCTCAAAAAATTCAAATATATCTATTATGGAATCAAGATTTTTCCAACTTTCATTATTTAAAAGAAATTTTAATAAGTGAATATTCTAAAGTCTATAGTTTTGGACCTTTCTAAATAAGGACTTTGAAAAAAGGCCTATACACCACTTCAAATGATTTGTTGCCAGAAGGTCTCATAATCCTATTCTTGCTCATCAAGTTTACAAGAACATTTATATTAAAGTTTCAACAAATAATAGATTTGTATGTTTTCAAATATAGTTTCTGCAAGAACAAATTAAAAAGAGTAATTGGGGATGGATAGAGGCCTAAATAATCAACTACTTGTTATTACTTTTTCTCTTAGCTTTGGTAATCTCAAAGTCTTTTTCAGAGGCAAGATCCTCCTCAACAACAAACTCTAAAACGTGTACTCTATTATTAACAAAAATAGCCAACCCACCATTTTTATGATGAGCTATAACTAAATTATCATATTTATCAACAATCAATATTATCTTTACTGAAGTCATGTTTTGTATAACAAAAATAAGAGGTTTCTGTTCATGACAAAACAGATTAACTTCATCTAATTTGTGCATTCTGCTGGACAATGCTAAAACAAATTAAGTTTGTTATTGTCTAAATAGTAGAAGCGATATAAACTAGATGCTTATATTGCCCCTACTTGTGACAATGGAGCAAAATTATAAACCTCACATTAAATACATAACTATTACTAGTTTACGATAAGTGAACAGACAGTTTGGATAATACAAGTCTGTATCTGTTGAGTATACAAATCAACTGAAATACAAAAGAGTGGTATGATTCTTAAAATTCTATAGATCAACGAAGAGTTGTGTACATTTTTTTGCTACAAGTATGTAATCATTAGATTGCCTGGTACTAATTTCTATTATTTTTGTTTTATTTTATAATTAAAATAAGTTTTAATAATTTTTAACCATCTTATAATAATAGTTATAGTGTAAGTATTAAAAAAAAAAAAAAACCATTTAGTAGAGTTCTTATAAACTTATGAAATGTGTTTCAGTTGTGCTTTGCCTGATAACTGCACTGATTGCATCTGGTATGGTGCACAGAGTCTGTACAACTACCTGGTTAGTATGCTAATATCAATCTATCATTTATATTTTGTATTACAGTAGAGTCCCGCAAACTCAGCGTAATGTGAACCGGAAGTGTGTCGAGTTTGTGAAATGCCGGGTTATCGGGAATAAGGGCAAAAAATAAATTGTAATTGAAACACCAAAGCTTTGTCGATAGCGGTGTCCCATTGTCGGTGGCATAAAAACACCGCGGCATTGGCACCCGTCGGTATAGCAGATATACACCTGCAAAAACGTTTGATGGGCCGCTTTTTTTCCACGAATCAATTTAATATACATTATGGAAAATATAACATTTCTTTTTAGTTTTCTTTGACTGGTTATGATCTACGCACAGTATATACAGTAAATAAAAAAGAGCGAGTTACGAAAACGGAAGCGAAATTTAAAAGAGACGAGGGTAATAGTGTTAAAAAGACTTGACAGAGGGGAATCTGTAACAAAGTTTTGAACGTGGGAAAAGTACCATCAACGATTCTAGTGATCAAAGTTATAGCCCGCTTTGGGATCTGCCGAACTTTTACGAACATCGCTGTTTTTAGCAATATATTTTTTTTTCCGTCGGGGTCGCCGAGTAATCCGGACGGCCGGGTTATC
The DNA here is from genome assembly GCA_963513935.1 of Aphrophora alni. NCBI lineage: Eukaryota > Metazoa > Arthropoda > Insecta > Hemiptera > Aphrophoridae > Aphrophora > Aphrophora alni. The sequence continues at coordinate 30,058,042 of OY740770.1, forward strand.
GAGTGCCGAGTTTGCGAGACTCTACTGTATATCAAATATATTTAGAATGAGGAAATGAAAAAATAAAAGGATTACAATATATAGATTCCACATTTATTCAACAATTTAAAAATATGTAATCAAATATAAATATGCATATTGAAAAACTCTGTGAAATTGTTATTTAATTTGAAGACATATTTTTATTCATTTCATTACATTATTTTTAAATTCCTTTCCTCTGTAGGCAATTTATCACGTAAAGGATTCATGGTGGCAATTTACCAGGGACAAGGTCCTCCCCCAAATTTAAGAGCACCAGACAGAAATTTAGTGATTATTCAAAGTCATGTTTACATGTTCACACACATTCTGTAACTTTTTCTACTTCCATCTATTTTAATGATTTATTTAATTGATTTTAAATATTATTTCAAGTGATTTTAAGGGTGCCAATTCTGTGAGTAAGCACAGAAACTTTCTGAAACAAAAAACCTGGGATTGTGGACTCCAGGAAAATGTACTCAATTATAAAGAAACCACAGGTTTGCTTAAATACCCTTATTTAATTATCGATATTAACACATCTATCTTCTGAACTAATATAATTTTCCAAATTATGAAAATACTTTCTGAAATACATACACATAAAATATTGACTTAAATTTCTAAAATTATGAAATATATTGGTTTATAAGCTAAAAGGGATTCACAGTTGATGACTGTCTTTCTGATAATACATATGTATAATTTTATTTCACAAAGTTTATTGTCTTTCTTCAAATCTCATTTCAAAGTTTAATAATGTTCAAAAACAAATCTTGATTGGCACACCTTGAAAATTCATACATTTTAGTTTTTTTTTAAGACTTCAGATATTAGACAACACATACTTTTTATTAATATAGGTGGTGAGAAACAATGAAATTGGAATCTCTTCACCATTTACACATAAGCTGTGTGTTTCCAGTTATTTTCAGACTTGCAAATGATGCATAAATAATTGTAAGTACTGTAATACGAATTCAAAAAATTAGTAAATATTTTTTCTGGTGGTTTGTTTTGTATATTGTCTGATTTGTTGTTTTGTCATTATTAGAATTATTAGGCACTTCATAATAAAAATAGTGGGCTTAAATAGTTTTACAAAGTAATACTTGCTTTTGGCATTTTATTAAAAAACTAGGTCATTATCAAATGATATAGATGGGAGCTGAGGAATGTTCTAAGTAAAATATATTTATTAGTTTCTACCTTGAAATGACATTTCAATTTGCTGATGTGTATGAGACAAGGTGTAAATTAATATACTTCATGAAACTATGCTTACAATCATTTTACGATCATACTTTGTATATTTGAAATTTGGTGAATTATGGCTTTTGGCTCGGGTCATCATTTAAAAGTTTGACCTTTACGAATGACAGGTTATGAAATTCTAATTATTGATTTTGTGAAAAAATAGTGATGATCAATCAAATAACTTTAGCATTTCAATTTCAACCTTCTGAGTGAGCTTTGCTCCAATAACATAGATTAGATAGTACCAGGAGGCTAGAACTTCTATGAGTTTCCTTTTTAGTAACTCTTCCTTAAATGCCTTTCTGTTAACTTTTACAATGATCAGTTATATTTTACAAGTTAAAGTTCATTTTGAAACTCTTTGAATGTCTTTTAAAAAGATTATGGTAACTTCTTGATTTGTTTTGCAATTTGATCTTCTCACTAATATACTTTTACATTTTGATTTATTTTACAGCTTGATTTTCTCACTGGTTGCACTCTATTACATAAATAGGATCTCACAACAGGCACATGCTGTACCTGCTCCTGTCTATGTTGCACCACTCAAGAAGAAAAAGTGATCACTTATGATATTTATTATATTTTAATTTCTTTTTTCTTTTATTATTCTGTAAATAACATTATATTTTTTTGTGTACAAATATTTCGCCTTTAGTGTAGGAATTATTGTTTTTCCCCCTCTCCATTAGTAGGTAGTAAAAACTTGGCAGTTCACAAAACTCAGTGATTATTTATATAACATCCAGATTAGTTGTATTTTAAATACAATTCTTTGAACTCTGTATTTTTTGTTTTGTTATGTCCAAGATTTATGTAAAATGTTCTATTTATAATAAAACTTGAGATAATAAACTTATTCTATTTTTAGTTCTTAAAATTTGAGCTATTTATTATCATTTTCATCATTTGAATTGATTAATAGTATAAGAATTGTAGAAGAACCCCAAATTGTCTTCTAAGTGATATAACATCAGGTAGGAGGGAAAAAAAATTGGTGATAAAGTAAAATAACTAATATATTTGTTTCAGAATAAATAAAATTCATAACATTAATGTTACATTCATTATGTATGAAATACATTCTTAACAGAAGATCCATATACTAATGAGTTTGTTTAGAATTCTCTGTAGAATGTCTTGCTTGAGCCATTATAGATTCCACCTTATTTGCTGTCTCTCGCAAGGCATCTGATAGCTCTGGTAAATCTGGCAAATCAAGTGTAATGTGAGCAGATAATCTCTTATACACTGATGTTGTGTCTTTCTTACTCCTATAATAACACACAAATATTTAAAATTATATACCGGTAACTATTTTTTTAAAAGCATTAAAATCTAAAAGCATTCATCTTATAAATATTGTTAGTTTCCTTGTTACGTTATTAACCAATGTTATTTATATTTGGTTCATTTTTTAAACAAATTCAAATATTTCTTCTTCTAATGTTTCTTGTTAATTGTTTAGAGATGAAGAAGAGAAGTTTGTTGCATACATTAATAATTTAACAATAGATCAGAGTTTGATAGATCAATGTAAAGCAGAAATTGAATATAATAGCATTTTTATACGGAACTGTTGCACCTAAAAATCTATAATAATTAGTGTTAAGTCCCTTAACACTATATAACAGATTTTGAAATGTACTTATTTTTGGTTTCAGAATTAAAAGTTTTTATTAACTCTGGCTATATTAGGATTAGTACTGATATGAGGTATTTGATGTTTATCTATAAATAAATGTTAAAAAACATTATAAATAAAAAGCAAATAGAATGAAATTAAAAATTTGAATTTACAATTCGTGAAACAAAATACTTGTGCGTAAATTATAAAAGATAGTAAAGTTATTCGTTATTGCAAAAATATAATAATTTTGAAACATTGTTGCATTATAAACTCTATATTTTGATACATATACAGCTCTGAAAGTTCAAACTAATTATCTTAAATGTTAAGGAGAGGGGTGGGAGACCTTGTGAATCATCATTTCAAAAGTTTTTATTACAAATGTTTAATGGTTAAAACAAAATGTACTTCTGTTGAGCCCATCTAAAATAGAATCATAAAGAATTTTTCATATAAAGCAGAGCAGTATACAATGAAAACATTATTTTGTTGTATATTATACTTTTTGGGGGTCTTAGTAAAAAATGCAGATTGTTCTATTTATGGGCATTCAAGATATTTATTTTTATTTTTCATTAAATAAAATTACATATGAATTAGCAATGACATGAACCTAATTATCTACCTGGAGCTTTTCTATCTATAATCTTATCTTCAACATGTAAGTACTAAATTCTCTCTCGCTTACTGAAATTAAGCCTTAATTTTCCAAATAAATTTATTAATTCTTTAAATTCTTCCTATCTTTATATTTCCACATTATCATTGTGTCTTCTAAACTACTATTCATCGTGACTACTAAGGAGCAAATAATGATTTGTTTGTTAAACACTACTCTGCATCTTACATGAAAAATGGATTTACAGAGCTGTTTTAAAGTTAAACCACAAAGATTGCACAGATCTATTATGGGAATTTACGTGTGTTTAAAACAATATCACAAATTCATTAACCTGAACATCTTTTTGGTTTTGATATCTTTTTAAAATAAGACAACATATGTTTTAATAATGTAATATATAAAACCAGCAGTAATTATATATTCAGTAACATAATCTGTTTTTCATAATTTACGAGTGTAGCTTTACTGGATTATGTAAAATATTTTTAATTACCTGTTTATTATACTGTCGGACAAATCTTTTGCTTCCTGTTTTTCCTTATACATGGCACATTTAGACTTTTCTCTTCAGTCAATTTTAAATGTTTTGCATCAAACAATGGTCAATAAATAAAACACAAATACAAGGGCATGTTTAGAAATTACATTTAGGAATTTTTTATTTTATATGGGCGATGGATGTGGTCATCGAACTTGTTTTATGATGTAGTTCGAACTTTTACCGATTATCTAGGGGTTTTGTTAGTTCAAGGAATCTTCATTGTTAAGGAGTTTGGTCGGTAGGGATATGCGAGATCTCGAAATTTTGAGCAGAGGTCTTAAATTTATTGAGCCCGGAGTGATTCGTTGAGTTCAGGTTGATTTTCCAAGCATGGTACGATTTTTGAGCACAACTAGATTTTACGTTTTAATAGTTTTATTTAAACAGTCAAATAAAAAAAATTTCATTTAAAAATTATAACTCGGATAAAAATTGAATTTACTTGCATTGTGTTAGACATAAAAAAATTGAGAAATTTTATAATTCACATCTTTTATTTAGGAGTATGTGTTATTAATACTGTCTTATTGGTTAGAGTGGGCCCTATATTAAAAAAGCGCATCACAAAGCAACAAGATTGAACTTAAATAATCAATCAATAAGAGTATTTTATTAATTAACATTGTTATAGAGTATTAAAATAATAGAACCTTAAACTATTGTTAGAAGGGGAGAAATAGAATAAAAAGTGTATTATCCAGAAACTGAATAACCTAGGTAAAGCAGTGATTGTGGGGAAAAGATAAGGAGAGATAATAATTATAGGCAGGAAATAGACATTACTGATTCTCTACAAGTGATACAAATACTAAGCAGAAGATTTACTTAATATTGAGCTATACTTGTTATTCTTTGCATTTTTTATATTTTATTAGAATTAAAATCATTTAGAGTCTGCTAATGGTGATTTATCTGTTGGGATAAATAAAAGAAAATCAGTTCGGATTTAGTAAAAAAAGATAAAAAACTCATGCCTTACTAGGACACGGAAAAAAAAAGAAAAAAAGAAGAAATTGTGAAAACGTTAAATTACCAAGTGTGAATTTTCGATTCATTATTTTATACCAAATATAAATACATAACAGCAAATAATAAAAAAATTGTAAAAGAGTAAAATTATCGATTATGATTCGTTATCGTAGACAAAAAACTGTTTTTTGAGGATAAATATAGGCAACCCTCTCCATTCCCATATTACAATAATTATTCTTATTCCCTACTTTAATATAGCTTCGATTATATAATTTGATAAGAAAGATGTTAAACACACTAACCAGCTGATGAAATTATTCATTGTTGTTTGTAGACACCATTGGACTTTTACGTTTGAGGGCGGATGAAGGAAATTGTGTACTCGATTACAGTGGAAAATGGTATGGAATTACTGTAGTCAGTAGAAGCTGGGACCATTATTCAAGAAGAGAATGCAAATATTTGGCAGTCAATAACAAATAGTTTCACAGCTTGTAACCATGTAGGAGGACATTTTAAACAACTACTTTAAAACTGTCATTGCAAGGGTTTCATTCTCACACTTTTATTCTTTATGTACTGGTATGCAAAATTTAAAAATTATATTTTTAATGTTTTTTGAACAAAAAAAATATGTGAAAACAACAAAATGCTGCCTTGTGAGTAATTGGGTACTTTCGGACGATTTCAATACGATATTTGATTTGCTTTTGGCCCAGAAACAAACATATTGGTAGAATGTTCTGAAACACACCTGTATAATAATTGTTTCGATTTCTTTCATTCTGAAATAACTACAAGTATAAGACAGTAAAGAAATAAAATACTTACCCACACATTTTCACACTATCCAAACGTAAGCAGCAAATAACATTATTTTGAGATGGGTTGTAACGATTCTAACCTACACACAATATTTAACTTTAAAAAAATAAAAGGTAATTGGAAAAAAATAAAAAGTACATCAAATAAAACAAAAAGAGGAAAATACAGGAAAAAGAACAAAATTCAGTTTACATAATGTGAAAAGTCACTATAAAGTACACTAAATATTTCCACACTTCTTTCTCTTTACTGCTTTCATAATGTTTGTTTAAAGTTACCTTATGACCATGTATAGCTAACAGAAACTTATCATTTATGAATCTTTATATACATGTACAATATTGTTAAGTTCAAATAATACAAAATTTAGATTTTTAATTGAGTAACTTAATGGGATGGATGTTAAAAAGCAGATTCTCTGTGTTAAAACATTTTAGATGTGTTCTGGTATATTCTTTGATATATATTACTGAATACAAATTTGAATTATATATTTTTATTTTTTGGGAAATGTCTGGCTATATTTCATAGATATGGTGTAACAATAATTATTTAATGGTTTATGCTGCAATTGACAAGTAACTTAATTTACAATGGTGGAATGTGATTTTAAGATTGATAAAAATTTAGTTCATGTTTAATCTAGTATTTAGGTATTATTGTATAAACAGATGCGCACACACACACACACACATGTATGCGCATGCACACACACACACGCGCGAGCATACACACACACAAAGAGCTTTCAAATATAAACAGGAATTTTCATGTTCTGTGCTTGTAAAGGGTCAAGGCAATTATGACTCATTGGGCAAACACTAGCATGAACCAACAAGCATGTTGGGTGTGTGATAGTTTCTTTCCATTATTCCTAGTCGGTTTTAATCAACATGTTAGAGCAGACTGAAAGAATTATTATATCAAATTTATTCAAGACTTAAAAATTAGAAGATTAATGTGTAGCAGTCCAGAGTGTATAATTGGTGCAAGTCATTAAAAGAAGTATGAGTATGAGTTAAAAATTAATTATATGCTCGTCGGCCAAGATTCGCACCCAGGAAGGACGAACCGACTGATGTTGATGCAATAATTTGGGAAAATCATTACAATCAACATTATTTGTTAAAGATTATCTTAAATTTAGCAAGATGAGTACTAGATGAGTTCCCAGTTTTTTGAGGAGCTGAACGAAAAGTAAAATAATTGGTTGCAATCACACAATTTCTGCAGTGTTATGGAAAGGATGGAGACTAATCTGTGATAAAACGTGTGTGCACTATTTCATTCCAGAATCAAAACAAGTAATCCAAGCTTATTTCCTCCATGGAAAGCCAAAACTACATTTTAACCTGGGAAAATAATGGCCACTTTATTTTTTGGATTCACAAGGAATTCTTTATCTTGATTTCCTCTATCACTGCAAGTACTCTTCCATGATTTTAAAAGAGAAAGCGAAGCCAGTGCTTTTTACCAAGAGAAGTGCCCAGCATTTAGTTTGTTTCCTTCAGAACAAAGCTCACCCTTACAGTGATTTTTTAACTATGTGTAAACATTGGAAAAACTTCAGTGAGATGTTCTACTTCATCCTCTTTATAGTCAGGATAAGGACCATTAGACTTCTTCTTTGGCCTACATATAGAATTTTGAGTAGGGAAAAAATTCAACTCTAATGAGGTTATTGACACTGTGCAAGAATGGGTTAATGCAGTTGTAAGAATTTTCTTCTGAAATTAAGAAACTTCGTCACTACTGGAACAATAGTAAAGTAGTAACAGGGGAGTTTCTAAGAAACTAGTGTGCAAGTTAATATAAAATTGTAATATTACAAATTTTATTGTATTAAATAAAGTTTAGTTGATAAATTTCTGTTTATATTTGAATACCCCTGACGTGCATATATATATATATAACAATGGCAATACTTTATTTTTTAAGAAATTTGTCAGTAAAGTTTTATCAATTTTAAATGATGATTTACAGAGACAAAAAGTAAAGAAGCTATGTGGAGTTTATATCGAAATTCTGTGCTAAAGTGGTGTAAAACATAAAATAAACATTTAAATATGGTCATTTTTGGCTACAAAGCCCCAAATATTTAAACTTTAAAAATAATAACTTTTAGGTTGTAAGCTTAAATGAATAACTGTAGTTAGGACAATAACCCAAATTACCTTCTGGATTCTTCGTATTTTATTTGTTGCTTCAAAAATATTGCATTCCTTAATAATTCTTGAATACGTAGAAAGCTGATGTCAGCATTTTCCATTGATTTCACTGCACTGAAAAATGTATATTATTAATTTATTATTATTACTCATTAATTGGATTAGCCTACAGTTTAACTCCTTTCACAAAAACTGAACAGGTAATCATTTTTTAATTATAAAAAAATACTAATTATTTTTTAATATTATTAAAAAATACTATTCAATACTATTCTTATGCTTTATTATAACACTACAGCTGTTTCAGCTATTCATCTATTTTCATGTTAATTTTAATCCTGGGATTTACCCATGGTCATGAATTAAAATTTAATGTAATACTTAATAATGAAATAAAACATACAGAGATTTGATTTGTTTTATGGCGTAATCTATACCTAGTTTTCACTGACAGTTCGTGTCTAGACAGTGGAACCTACTAGTTATACACTTAAGCCATAAAGTGGGGCTGAGAGGTTGGTGACATGATCACTCAGTTCAAGCCTAGTCACTCTCCTAATCTCAACAGTACAAGACCGTAATCTCCCATGCTCAAGACCGATAAATTGGGACACACAAGTAAGAAGTGTCTCAGTGCAGTGAAAACTTTACTGCACCCTGCTCGTAGAGGCTCTATGCTGGACTATTAGTCCAGGATAAATCTGTTAAATCTAGGGGAGTAAACCCTGATTTAAAATACTTTAATCTCGAAGTGGAGGCTACCTGTGCTGAAGAGATGAATGGTACAGATTATATATGTCCTTAACAGGTGAAGCTCTCTGAGATATAGGGCATCCTCTCAGAGTAATTAGTCTTGCCTAGACATGTTGGGCTTTGTCCAGGTCGACCAACCTTTCCCATATCTACTCATGGTAACTATATGGCAGAATATAGAAATTAAGGAAAAAAATTGGCAAAACCCTGAAGAACCATTAGCTGAGGTCCATTCTGAGATCTTAGCTGAAGGGTCTGGGTGCTGGTACACAAGCACCTGAAAAAGCCAATGATGGCCTCTAGGACTTAGATTTTTTATCAACATCAACAAGGAGCTGAGTCTTGGGAGGTTATCTCTGCTCATTCCAATGGAAGAAGAAGACCTACTCAACTCCAAAGGTGACTCAGACTTCGCATCTCAGTTTGACGATGCTGCTAAGCAGTTGGATGGGCTGAGGATGCAAAGAAACAACAAAAGGTTCAAATCCAAGGACAAGAAAGCTCTTAAGGCTTAAGCCAGGGGCGAGACCTGGGAAATGGAACTCCAGGAGAAGGAATAGGTGCAGGTACTGAATTGGACCTGGCACCAGTTCTGAAGTCCAACATCTGAGGTCATCAGAAACTAGTACCACTTTTAATACGGAAAACGTGTACGAAGAAAGTGGGAGAAAAAGAGAAAAGGGAGAGTTCTTTAACTCCATTTCAACATAAATGAAGAAAGCGAGGTCACAGAAGGTGAGATGAGTGGGGTGTAACACCTCCACACAAGATAAAACCTTCAGTAAGGCTTTGTCTTCGAAAAAGTTAGCAGTAGTCCCTAGAGATTATCGTGGTCAAAAGTTAACCAAGAATCAAGGGTGTAGTCTGTAACCAAAAAATTAAGGAGAGGTTCCAGAAGCTTACAGATGGTTCACTTCCTGTATTTTCAGTGTGTTATATGGAGAGAGGCATGCTTGTTATAACCTGTTCTAATGACATTTCAAGAAATTAACTACTTAAAAAAATGGTAAACATAGAGCTACATGAATTCAAGAGTTTGCGGTCGACAAAAGTGGCGGACCAAATTCTTGAAGTCATAGTTAGCATTCTCGATGGAGAAAATTCAGCTCTTAAAGTAAGGAGCTGGAAAATTCTGCTGGCAAAGCCAGACCAGAGCCTTTAAAATAAAATCAGAATTATTGGTTGTGTTTTGGTAAACAACTCTACGCTGGAGACCATTCAAGTATCTGGTAACAGAATACACATCGTCTTCTGTAGCTACGTATGATTTCTTTGCCGGAAGGGAAAGTAAAGGGTCTTGGCAAGGTAGAGAATACATCTGTTAAACTTCTTGGCATGCATTTTGATACAAACCTAGGCTGGAAGAATTATACAAATAGTCTGTGTACAAGATTAGCTAGAGTTACTTTTTTATTAGAAAGTTAAAGTTGTATGCCAGCCTAGATTTGTTGATAAATGAATATTACAACTTTTTCTATGCTCGTCATCTTTTATATGGGAGAATTTTATGGGGAAACTGCAGGAACAAGACAGGTTTTATGTGGTAAAAAAGGTTATTAGATGTATTAAGGCATCACTGGTTGTGAATCTTGCAGTGCACACTTTGTTGAGCTGAGTATACCCACTGTACCCTGTTTGTTTATCTTGTACTCATTATTATATGTAAAAGAAAATTTCTTTACTTATAGTAAGAGAAGTAATAGGGTATTCATAATTATGGTACTAGCAATAATGGATCAATTTATGCAGACTAGGTTAGGCTCAGCAAATCTCTTGAAGTAAAACTTTTTAATAGATTGACATTAAGTGCAAGAATAGTAACTAATAAGAACTAGACATTGAAAAATAGATAAAAAAGAACGCATTCTATAGCACATAAGATGTGGAATGGAAAATGATATTAATAATACAAAAAATTTAAAAGTATTAAGTATTTTATCTTGTGTATTAGGCTTAAGTTGAAATTGTCTTTTATAAGCAATTGTTCAATAACAATAAATAAATGATTATTAATAAAGAATTATGAGAAAAATACAATTTCTAACAATTAACTTTTACTCATTTTTGCATTACTTTTAAAACAAGATATAATTTTAGGAGAAATAATAAAGTAAATATTTGTGAATTACATTAATATATATATAGTACTATATAATACTAAAATATAGTATACTTACATATACATAATATAGGAAAAGTTATATGATGGGTAAAAAAAAAGGTATTTACGTATTAACGCCACCGCAGCAGAAGTTGCGCTAATGCGCATGCGCCAATAAAGAGCAAACTGGTTTAAGGGAAGCAGAATTCCATTTTTTTCAGCTTTGAGATTCATATACTTTCATTTTATGATTTGTCGCAAAAATTTTAGGCGTAGATTGGCGGCACTTCACTTTTAAAGCTCATGTTTATCCATGATCTAATTTCAAATTATTAACTTCAATAAACTTACGAAAGATTTGGCCAGGTGTTTATATATATATATATAGCTACCTGGCCAAACCTGTCGTGATATATAATTATATCGCAAGCAAATATTGGCGCATGCTCATTAGCAACTTCTGCTGCGGTGGCGTTAATACGTAAGTACCAAAAAAAACATAGTTTTTTGTGGAGATATCTGTTTTGAGGTCCCCCGGCTAAAAAAAAGTGGGTTTTGGAACGGTATCGGTTTGTTGTCTGTATAGTGCTCTACAAATTGTGCTAAATTTTAGCTTCTAAGGACCCCAAACAAAACATTTTGAACACCATTTAAAAAATATTTCGTGAATTATTTGTTAAAGAAAATTTAGTGAAATGTGAGTATTACAGTTCAGGAATAATTGGCTAAAACAAAAATGAACCTAGACGTCATTAAAAGCTGACTTTAAACTTATGCTGATGACATGTTTATGGCAATAAGCAAAGGAAATTTAAGCTCTTATTTATACATAAATATTTCCATCGTTTATTTTAATTTCTTTTTATTGACAACTTACAGAAATGACATTTTTGGTGATGATTAGTTTGGTTCATTATTACTTGATTTTGAGGATGGATGAATCAGAAAATTTGTGTAATGTTTTTGCACAGTATATTCTATATAAATGTGCAACTATCAGATTGAATAGTTCATAGTTAAAACTATTGGTAATTATAATTGATCCACAGATATAGACCTGAAAGAAACTAGATTAATAAAAATTTGTAGAAATAAAATAGACAAACTTTTGATTTATATTAAAACATTACCAGACTGCATATTCAACATCATAGCAACGACCTTGTAGTTCATGGTGTAGTTTACTAACTTCTACACGTTTTTCCACCATTGGTGGTAAAGCTTTCCGAACATGTTCTTGAAGACGGTAAAATGCTAATGAAGGTTCATTGGCCACTATATGCATGTTTTCAGAAATTCGTTCTGTTGCTGTAAATACATAATTGATATGAAAATCACAAAATATAAGAGGATATAAATATTATTTTTATAAAAATAAAAAACACAAGCTTCTAATAATTTTGAATGTTTCTACAAAAAGTCACATCTAAGATTTTATAACTTTAATAATAATAAACATTTTAAAAAAACCATGAATTATTAACTTAAATTTAAAAATAAATATTTCAGAACTTTATTTTAAGAACAATGAGTAAGAATTTTTTAATAGATGAATATTTATTAAAACTATTATTTATTATTTACATAATAAAACTTTTTGAGAGAGCCTGTAACCACCTATATAGCACAACTCCTGTTGGGGGTAGGGGGAAAATGAAGTATCTCTCAAGGCCCTGCTGTCTTATAAGTAGGTGGTGGAACACTAAAGGCTACAGGAAGAAAACTTTTAGCAAAAATATCCTGGTCTTCCAGGTTATAAATCTGTGGACCACAACGCCTCACTCTTCAGAAAAAAACATAGCAGTGCTAAAAAACCAAGGATAGGATCGAGTCAAGCAAAACTTAATGAACAAATAATAAATGTGGTAAAATATTTTTACAATTATATTTAAAATTAAGAAGGGTAAATCATTATGAAAAGGACTTAAAAGGAGCACGGTACTGCAGGTGCATCCCATGTCTAAAATTTTATTCAAAATATATTTAGTAAGACATAATAGGAATGAAAACCACAAACCATAAAGCAATACACCAGTTATCAACATTTCTATATAGTTTGTATCATTTTGACAGTGAAAAAAGTGAATAAGGAAGTCAAATATATATATATTTGTTTTCAGGTAAAGTTCAAAGTTAATGATATTATAAATTTTTATTTTTGAATTCTGGTCCTATACAATCAATATTTAGTGTTAGCCTACATATCTACATAAATCTCATATACCGATAATATGTTTAATAATTATTTAATGATCTAACAGCATTAACTTAAGTAAGTCATCTAGAAATCATTTCAAATTGTGTGTTTTATCGTCATTGCCTTCACTATAGATAAACCGGCTATGCAACTTTAAGTCGGTGTAGAACCTTTAAATATATCCGAAGAGAAAAACTGAGATTGAAGTTCAGGTAGAGGGTTAATAGAGTTGATTTTCAACATTGACAGCCTTACAGACCAGTTTAATCTTGTCTAAAATCATAAACATCTCCTTTGGTAAGAGCAGAACAACTCCATCAAAAGTATAATCTTAGTATAAGTGTTGATACAGGTATACAAAAAGCTTTCTCCACTCTTTTGGAGAGGTGACTGTCTCTTCTCGACCATAAGGATGATGATGCACACTTTTAAAATGGAAGAATGTTGGCCTTTACATGATTAAACAATTGTATCCTGCAGGTAAGTGGTTGCATGCTACACAGATGGGTCTTCTATGGCTAGATTTGGTGGAACTGGAGCCAGGTACAATTGAGACTTATTTGAAGCCTCTTAAGCAGTAGTGCTAATGCCAGCAACTTTGGTGGAGAAATTGCAGCAATTCAATGAGCAGTAGAACAGTTCAACCCATTGAAGCACAAATTATCTCATCATAGAATAGACCTAGCATTCCTAGTAGATTCCCAAGCTGCAATCATTTCACTATCCAAGAACAGTTCAATATAATGCACAATTGAGTGTTACAAGAGTTTATTTAGAATGCCTTGTGACAGATGGAACAATGTTCTATCTAGTTAGTTAGTTACAAAGGGATTCAAGGCTACACAGTCTCCTGCTGCTGTGACCCAAATAGATCTTTTTTGGAGCATTGTTCTTCAGTGGATACCTATTCATGTCAGCATCTTTGGAAATGAGAAAATAGACCTACTTGCTATACAAGAAACTATATTGCCACAACCCAATAACCCTATACACCTTGTCTTCAGCAAGAAATTCCATTGAAAATTAGGTATCCCATTATGTGAAGCAGTTGTATAAGATATAAAGTTCAGGCAAAAGATGGGTGCTCTCACCCATCGTCAGCGGATATCATGTCAGCTGCCAAGATCCGTAGCTATGGCAGAGTTCTGACTACTTATTGGACTAACTTCAGGTAAACTTAGATTGCATCAGATTGGAAGACAGTAATGCCTGTCCTCTGCTGAGATGCACTCAACTCTCCTACATTCAAAACAACAGCATGTTAAGTCTTTATTGGGAGGCTCGATATTGAATGGCTGATGTACCTACCAAAGGCAGTACCTACCGAAAGTTACTATCTATGTACCTACCGAAAGTTACTATAGATAAACCATCGGAAAATTTAGTATACAGATAGTCTGAGAATTTCCTTATGGTAATTAATAGTTATGTGTAATGCACATATGTGCAAAATTTAGATATCTACATTTAAGTATTCCCACAATTTTATATTATCATACTGATGAGGTTAATAACAGTCACAATAAATATTTGGTAATAAACACCACAACTGACATGTTTTAAAAATGTATGAAAAGTCTAAGTAAACCTGCACAATATAATTATTGTGATTAAGAAAGGAGCCTAAATCATCTGTCGATTATACTTTTAGATGATTTCATACTAGGCTACACTTTTCATTTTCGTCATTTCTAAAACAAAAACATGTTTTTTACAGAAACTTGTTGAAATATTTTTGTTTTAAATCTATGAAGTCTAAAGTACATTCAACAAAAACATTTAGCAGAAACAATTCTAAACATCTGAAGAAAGAAAAAAAAAAATTAAAAAAAAAAAAAAAAGGCTAAGTACAGGTTGTTTAAGACAATAATTTTGTCTCAAGGTCAACTTTTTAAAATGAGAAGATGCCTCTGCATAATATGATCTGTTATTAACACAATACAATAATTTTGACGAAATAAATTAGATAATAAACATTGCATTGCTCATATAGTAATTTTTCAACTTTAGTCCATTGATTTACGCCGGTATACTTTATTTTTATATTATCCGATTTTAGTATTATTACAATATAACATAACCTTAACCTATTTGTGGTGGTTCTTTCTAGCACTAATTTAATTATGTTTTTGTGTACCAAAAGCTCCATGAATAGGTTAGGTCAGGTTATGTTGAATACCGGTAATAGTTTACTGTTGTACCCCAATTTTTATCCCATTATTTTTGCACTACATACTTCATAAGAATAGTAACATAGGTACTTACGTATTAACGCCACTGCAGCAGAAGTTGCGCTAATGTGCATGCCCCAATAAAGAGCAAACTGGTTTAAGGGAAGCAGAATTCCATTTTTTTCAGCTTTGAGATTCATATACTTTCATTTTATGATTTGTCACAAAAATTTTAGGCGTAGTTTGGCGGCACTTCACTTTTAAAGCTCATGTTTATCCATGATCTAATTTCAAATTATTAACTTCAATAAACTTACGAAAGGTTTGGCCAGGTGATTATATATATATATATATATAAGGTTTGGCCAGGTGTTTATATATATATATATATATATATATATATATATATATATCATATTTTGTGAGCAAAAATATTTTTCATGGAAATAAAAAACAACCATAATTGCAAGTTTTCTAGGTTAAGGTCCATTAAGTCAATTACACATTATAATAGGTTTGTACGCGAATTGTTTTTATCTTAGAAGGTCGAGCGAGGTCACTCTATATATATATATAGCCTACTTGCTTGATCTACACATAAATATACCTACTCGTATGTACGATATGACAACACTAATCCCAATTTATGAAAATTTTCATGTGGTTTTCCCAAGCGGTCTTGCATCCAAGTACTGTACTAACCACGCTCAATGTTGCTAGACTTTGGTGATCGGTTATTGTTTTTACCTTACAAGGTCAAGTAAGGTAGCTATATATAGCCACCTTACTTGACATATTTGTAAATAAACCTTAGCATTACACTTGTAGCACTTACTTTTTTTATATTGTGACGAACATAAAAGCTTTGAGTTTGTAAATCATTAAAATTACTGACATCGAACAAATGTAATTCACACATCTCACACTCCATGTTGACTGTTCAATGGTTTGAACAACACTGATCCTAACTGAAATTTTGAATGCTAGGTATGAAAACGGTCACCCAACCAAGCAATAACCATGCTCAAAGTTGCTTGACTTCGATGATCTTCGAAACATTGTGTTTGCCATATAAACTTAACCTACAAATACGTCATTGATATATATGTTAATTTCAAAGTGAAAAACATTTTTGCCCGTAATTTTTGTACTAGCCTAAATATATAGAGCCACCTGACGACCTCACCGATGTAATTTACGTCCCATTTTGTAACTTACACAACTTAGTCGCTACTAATAAAATTGTGAATTCGATTTCAATACTTTAATATTCCTATTTTCGAATAAAATAATGCATTTTCTGACTTTAAAAGTGTTTTATGAAATTTAAAATGATCTAATTGTTTTAAAATAAGGTAGTCATAACAAATACACTAAAGTAGTCATACATATTAACATTCGTTTTCATTAATTAAACTTAAACCTAACAGCAGTATTCTCTTGTTTTCTATGTGTTATTTAACAGTGATGAAATGCTTTTGGAACTTGAAATGATTATTGCGCTACATAATATGACTTGATCCTTTCATTAGAAGGTGAATAGGCCTACTTTGTTTTTATGATTTTTTATAGAAAAATCAAAAGACAATCTAGAACCGATATTTACCAATAAAACAATTATTTCAACAAGATTCTACATTTTCAAAAATACCCAAAGGAATAAATTAGGTCTACCAAGAATTAGGCCTACCAATTGAGGACCCTTCAAACTTCATACCTTACTTCAAAACAAATATTTAAGGTTATGTTTTGGTCTGTTAGTTTATTCAATTTTATTGCCCCACTTTGGAATCAAGATTATAATTCCGTAAATTTTTCTTATTATTAAAAATTAAGAAAATTATTTTATTAAAAAGTAAGCAAAGACAACTAGGGGTTCTCTTGCGATTTTGGCCTACGTTAGCTATAACAATTTCCTCATTTTATATCTAGAAACATGGTTTGACTTACCTTTTTTAACCTTTGCGTCCAACTCGGGATCAGAATGTCCTGTATTCATGTTTTACAGATAATATTAAATATGAAATGATAGGATAATTTAATCTAAATAGATTAAAAAACTGCAGTTTCACAACATATTACACTTTCCAAAGACAAAAAACGTGAAAGATACTAGACTATCAGCTCTATGCTCTACTGCTGATATTTTTCTCATACTGATACTGCTTCAAAAACAGCTGATTTCAATGCATGATTGATATAGTTAAAAGGTCCTTTTTTTTCTTTATAGTCCTAGGACCTAAAATCATCAGCTGAGGTCGAGGTCATCAGCTGTTACTTCGGATATAGGAATAGGAAATAGGAATTATTAATGATTGTAGTTACTGTATTGTAAATCATCTATAAAAACAACCAAACTCTAGATTGTAAATAACCGTTAAAACAGCTGATACCATCGATTTGAAGGTAAATAGGTTATAACATATTAGTGTTTGTGAAATTGTTTTCTTATATTTTTTGCAGTACTGTATAACAAAAAATATAGTTCATCACTTGGATCAAAAGAAGCATTTCGATCCTCACTCATTTTTCGGCCTCGGCCATTACTTGAGCTTATATTGAAAAGCTGCAATCAGAACTCAGAAGTCATATGTTATTTGCACAAAAGTGGTGTTAGTTCGTGTCTTAATAAAAACCGTAATTGTTTCACACATCATACTGTAAGACATTATTCATTAAAAATACTACATAATCTAAATAAAAGTTCAAGAAATGTTTAAAGTTTAATAATTAGTCTATAGGCTATTTATAGGCTATTTGATTTGTCACAACCCATATTTTGTAAAATAAAACTATTTTGAGTGATCACAAAATAAATAGTTTCGTTTTCAATATTTTTCTAAAATTTTACACAAAAAACAGTTACTGTAATTGGTAATTTTTTTTTTTTTTTTTTTTTTTTTTTTTTTTTTTACAAAAAGATGCAATAAAGGGTTAAGGTGGTACTGCTATGGATTATTACTATATAATATCTCAAGATAATATTGCAGTTAGTGAAATATTTCACAGATTTTTTGTTTGTAGTTGCCTCCTTAAGGTCAGGGATTTCAATTAGATTAAAAAACAAAATAGATAGACTTAACCATCTTTACATGTTCACTGAATTTTCATTTGTCAAATATTGTAAACAGTGTTGACGCCCCAACAAAGTACGGTAACAGAGATGTACTCTAAATTTTTTTCTCAAGTAAGTCTCTAAAGATTTTAACAGCTGTTAATGTAAGTTCCTGAACTGCAACATGACTTCTTACGTCATTACCAACGATTATAATGACGGTCTTCTAGCAAATCTTGATTTTGAAATGGAGGATGAAAACCCTAACACATTTATCAAGATGAATAACTTAAAGTAATTAACTAAATGCCTGATAGTAAGTTAAAAGATTGGTATATTTTCTTCATTCATATAATAAGGAGTTCGTAACATTTTAATTACCAATTCTTATAAGTAAAATATTATAAATCTTATTATAATTTTGTGTAACAAGGTAACTAAAATATATCATTCTTACTCTTGAACATTTTAACTAATTCTTGAATTTTTTGAAAAGTAAAATTCTTGTAGCTAAAACATCATTCATGTTATTTTTTGTAACATTTTAACTAATTCTTATATATTTTGAAAATTAAAAATCTTGCAACTAAAACATCATTCATGTTCTTATTTGTAACATTTTGACTACCTAATTCTTGTATATTTTGAAAAGTAAAAATCTTGTAACTAAAACATCATTCATGTTCTTATTTGTAATATTTTGACTACCTAATTCTTGTATATTTTGAAAAGTAAAAATCTTGTAACTAAAACATCATTCATGTTCTTATTTGTAATATTTTAACTAATTCTTGAATTTTTTAAAAAGTAAAATTCTTGTAGCTAAAACATCATTCATGTTCTTATTCGTAACATTTTAACTAATTCTTTTAATTTTTAAAGTAATATAATATACTATATGAGATAATATTTTTATGTTATTATATTTTAGTAGGCTAATAAAATCTTGTTTGGATTGACAGTACTCTTACGAATAATTTTATGTTCAATCAGAGTGAAACAAGTTAGCTTTGATAAAAAAAGTATAGCAACTATAGTGAATCAAGTCATTGGAGGATCACATATATTTTTTTTTGTGACGGACAGAAATGAAAAGAGTTTTATATATATTCATTCCTTCCTCTAATATAACTTATTTTTAAGTGGAATTGCTTTTAAATTTGCGTAGAAGTTTTTAATTATATAATTATAGAATTAATATTTTCTTTCAGGACTGTGAGTTTCGTAAGTACATTTTAATCCGCTTTAATGCTGAAATAATTTATCAACTGATGCACTTGTCACTGAAATTGAAAGGATGAGATAAACGAGCTTCCACACTTGCGGTGTAACATCAGTAATATCAGTAATATTCAGTAATATCAGCTGAAAATATGATTTCAATAGATCACTAACACTATTTCTACGAAACTCTTCACTCAACTAAACAACTGACAGATGACTTCTGAGCAGTGTAAAATCAAAATATTTTACACTGTCCGCAAGACCGTGCAAAATGTTCATCTGGAAATGTTTATGAAAACTCGTTAAAGTACCTATAGTCTAGTAAAACAATAAAATCTAATTGATTAATGTCAGACAATCTTTGAGTAATCTTCGTCAAACTTTTACCGCATCAATAATCTCTAAGAATAGTCTTTTATAGGATTTCTTCTTATTAGTAGATTGTCGATCTTCATTCGTTTACTTCGACACTCTGACTGTGACTGCTTGTCAAAATCGCCACACGAATCATTCTCAATTATTGTAGTCCAGAAATTATCAAAATTGTTTCTCAAATACTCTAAATGTTGTTTGAACTCTTGAACTCTTTTCAAGAAGCAACCATTGTCACAGTATGTGTTTCTGTAAATCCCCAAAATGGAACCTTTGAGGGAATTGTAACCAAATAACACAAGTTGAAATTTAACGTCAAAATTAAGAAATGTAGAATAAAACCCTCTTGCACTGTTGTTTCATCATCCCTGTCCCAATTTTCTCCATTTTTAATAATAGATTGAAAAAGGCGCACGAGATCATCCTTGGATCTATGATAGTTGATATCAGTTTGCTTTGTTATTCCATCGGTAGGTGCAACGGATGGGAATATTTTTTTACGATTTCATAAAGTTCACTAATTTGTTTGGGTAATTTTGAAAAATAAAGCAAGGACTGAAAGTGAGGACAAAATATTATGTATTCTTTATATGATGAACAGAATATTTTTAACTAAGTTTGTTTTGTGAGCAATGAATAAATACATCTTGTTTGTACAGTTGTTTCACAAAGGCTTGCAAACCATCGTGTTCTCCAGCCAACTAGTGTTCCGTTGTATGTTTGTGCAACTAATTTATTTTGTCACTAATATTCTTCTAATGTATTAAATACTTGTTGAACCAATGCATTAGCTGTGTTAAATCTCTAAAATGAACAAACCGCTAATGGAATTTCTCTGGTTTTATCAATGTAACATATTAGTATCGATAGTTGACATTTTATTTGGTTATATCGGTAGATTCGTCCATTGTTATATATAGAAAGGGAATTTCAGCTACTTCTCTTTTTATTTCCTTGACTAATACATGAGCAATAGAGTTAATTAAATTATTTTGTATATCACTTGATAACCAAAAAAACGGAGAATATTTTGAGGTTGTTGTGTAACATTTCTTAACAAGTTAACAACCCTACATAATTACCTCAATAGATTAGTCAGTAGGTTCGTCATGGCCTAGTTCATCTTCACCTAAGTTACAAATAATGTCAATAAAACTAAGAACAATGTCTCTTTTGTCTGATAAATTCATTTTGCTTTTCTTAATTAATTTTAAAATTTTCAGTAATATACCCTTCAATCCTAGTTTGTCCAAAAAGTTTTAGATGTGAAAAAATATGGCTTTTGCGAATGTTCATGTCTTTTCTGAAAATTGGATAAATTATTTAAATCAGATACACCTAAACTATTTTCTCTATTTCTCTTTTGAAAAAAGTATACAATCCCAACAATATAATTTTGCTTTTTCTTTACACCCACATCACCAAGGTATTGCCTCGAAATTTTTTGGTTTTAAGTATCGCTTAGACTTGTAAGTTCTACAAGTTAAACTAACGATTTTTGGTGTCGGTCGTCCCTAAGTTACTATATTAAATTTATCAATAAAATTCGTTGGACTAAATGGTTTTGCAAGCAAATCTTCAATTACACAGTTGCAATCATTTGATGAAGACGTACCCGGTTCAGTCAAAAAACTATTGTCAACCAAGTGATACATAAAATCCCGGCCGGAAACACAAAGTACTGACATTCATTTAGCAAAATAGCTAGTAACCATTTGAAAGAATGTTTATGGGGCACTATGCACTGCGCTGTAGAGTTGGAGGAGAGAAGGGTTTCAACACATATTAAGTGCAGGTGTAAATGACAAGAGTCACAGTGTTGTATGCAATGAATATTGTAGTTACAGTAGTGTTATATGCTCCAAAACTAAGCCTGTCCCTCTCTATCTTTGTAAAAATATTTATAAAAATAAAAATATTTCTACACTATTGTTTAGGAATTATTTATTCATTTTTCGAATTTAAAGTTGGAAGTACTTATGGAGACACCGCGCCAGTGCACTATGGTTTCACACAAACCAATTAACCAGCATTACGCTAAGACTACAAGTATGGTATATAAAATAGAACATTCTGCTACTTATAGTTTTTATAAACTGTTTTTTTCAACTATAGAACTGTAACAATAATTATCTAAATTTTAACATAATCACAGATCTCTCTGATAATACATAAAACAAGTCGTAGAATTTCCTTTCGTGTTCTATGGAAAAGTAAAAAAAAAAACATCTTCCAGGTATTTTATCTTTATTACAAAACACAACTTTAATGTTTTTACAAAGTAACGCAACTTATAAGACCAAAAACTGTTAGACCAGAGATGACAAAGGCTATCTAGGTTAGACTTTAGCAATGATAGTTTAAAATAGTTTTAAGAATTTTAAGTGACACAGCCCGATGGGATATCCATTAAATAATGTCGTAAGTTGAAGAAATCAGATTCAATCCTAGTGAATTTTAGTGTCTTGAAAGGGAACTAAAACAACGGAACCTAGTAACACGAATATGAATTGCACCATTGAATTTATATCCAAGACATCCCATAGCAAAGGTTAAAGCGATGTTTCAATATGTGGGTCGAACGGTTATATTGTTGGTTCTGTTCAGCATGCGGTTGTGTGAGAGCATACTGTCCTTCAAGTTACCAGAAGTGGGCTCTTAGATACCAGCTCTAGAGCTACTAACCATATCATGGAGATTGCTTAGCTATTTTATATGTAAAGTCAATGGTAGTACTGGGCCAGACATGAGTAGCTGTGAAATGTGAAACACAGTCCCCTTCTTCTGTTTGTGTTTTACTGCATACTTTATTATGTTATTTCGTTAGAGTCGATGTATAGCTTGAATGCTTACAGTGGCTAATCTATGATTCATCCATTTCACATTTAACCTACTACATGTGAAATTTCAAATTTTGCATTAGTGTTTGATATATCTAATATTGTAACAGATACTTTTTTATAGAGATCTGAGGGATATACCATTTGAGGAGTCCAATATCAAAGAGATCCTTGTCTAGGAACTTTAATTGTTGGCAATGTAAATGACATGGCAACAATAACTTTCCTCTGGGAACACCATGGCTGTTCAGTACAGACGCCCTTTTTAAAATTACTGCTCTTCGTACCTTCAGCTGTGCTGTGCAAAATATTACGGTGCCTGTTCAAAACGGGAAAAGTAAGTTAATTATTTTTGGTGCGCCTCATACATCGTCCGATGTCCATGCCAGCAAGCTGATTGGTCGAGAGTTTGCCGCTAAAATGTTACACACGCTTTCCCGAAAAAAGGAAAGATCAGTCATCATCGAGTCGTCATCTATCATCGATCGCTGGCGGTATCACGCGCCTCAAGTACGGGGTAAATTTTACTTTGTCTTCGCTATTACTGCAAGGCACGCTAACCATTATTTACTTTTGGATTTATCCAACGCAGCATAATTCGAAATGCCGTTTTATTGATAAACTACGCTATTAATGCATTAAAATCAAAATAAATCTGACTCATACCGCTGGTCTTTAAAACACTAACGCTACCTATGAAATCTGACTTGTATATTTCTAATTTGCATTTAACGAAACTCTTGTACATATACGTTATGCTAAACATTTATTATGAATTTGTGAATTGTGTGTGTCGTGAATGAACAGAAACATTTTCGATTTGGAGAGAGCTCTCATCCACAGCCATCTTGATTAACGCATCGTTCTACACATGTGGGACAAAGGTACTGTAAAACTTATATTCAGTTTATATATTTGTTTGGTAGTATTAGTATATGTACGATTTTTCACAGTTCCTAAACACTTAAGTTTAGGTGGTCCTGCAGTTTCATTCAAAATCACTTTATTAAACATCTTGGTCATCACGAGACCGGGTATATTAATTTTACTACACATAATTTCACCTTTTATCAACCAATGGTAGTTTAGTCTTCTTGTGAAAATAATAACTTAGTTAGCATATTTCAATAGTTTTTAGTATTAAATATTTTTTTTTAAATAGGAAAAAAAAATAGTTCAACGATCATTTTATAATTGTACAGTGGATAAAATATAAAAAAATACTCACATCCTTGTTAAAAGAAAAATAGTTCTTTTTAAAAACACACTTTTCTAATAAGACACACTTTTTTAACAAAAAGCGTTTAACTGGAAAACAAACACAAAATAATATTAGTAAAAATGGCAAGAACACTGTTTTGAGATAATTGTTGATAACAGCTAAATAAATCTTTCCAGAAGAATAAAAAAAATAATTTTTTTTCAAGACAATTGTAGATAAATACATAGGTCTTTGTATTTGATGTATTTTTGGGAATAAAAATCTTACATGCTTTTAACTATCATTGGACAAGAACGGTTTGATTTCGTAAACATCAATATAGGCTTAACACTAGCCAACCGTATTGGAATGGACAAGGGACTATTTGGAAATGTTCACATATAGGTTTAATATTTTAATTTTACTGAATTTTGATTCAGTTTAGATTCTGTCATACATTGTCAATCGATGAAAATGGAATAAATCCAGTGATACCAATATCACAAAATTGAATTTCTTTGTTAAGGATCCTTTTGGAAATGGTCGCCTAATTTGTCACCTGCGAGCACATTAATAATTGCTTACTCTTCTCAACAGATTTTTTTGTACATCAGTTATGTTTAAAATTACAATTTAAGTTGATAAATAATTTTAGTAAATAAATATATAATTTAGTTGATAATTAATTCAAATTGTTTCTTAAACAATTTATTACCTAAATAAAATTGATTTTTAACTGCATAGAGATTAACAAAAATAATACAAGTTGTAAACATAGCATTAGAGGCAAATTTGAAACATAAGATGCAAACATTGCTAATAGATAACAAACTGATATTAAAATAAATAAAAACGTTACAATATCTTATAATTCTAAAATTCTGTTTCTCCTCAATATGTCAGGTTTTAGTGTTAAAAAAAAAAAAAATTAAAATATATAAAAATCAACTTATATACTGCATCTACTAAAATAAGATTTTAATTTATACTTAAAATAGTAATTTCAGGTTTCGTTTACAGAAATTTTTTGCTTGTTAAAACTTATTTAAATTACATGCTTAACATATTGAATTGCTGAGGTAAGGTTTAGAGTAGAGTAGAAAATATAAATTATTTAGTTCAGAATTTTTTGTCTAAAATTTTTAATTATACCACATATTTTTCGATGTTTTATTTCGATATTTGGGGTTTCGTTTCACGTAATGTTAAAACTTTACAGTAAAACTCTTTGTCTAATTGTCTACAAGATTTATGATAATTAAATTGAACGGTGCAATAGTAGAGAAATTAACTTGTCCTTCATCTAAATTGAGAGAGCTGGTTTAATTCCAGTCGATGCTTGTTTAGTAACTGAAGCTCGTAAAAGTTAGAATGGGAGCAGAGACACTTAATCCAGTAAAGCTAACATCCCTAAAGTTAAATGGAATGATCTGAAGGAGACTCTAGTTTTATTCTCAGTAGTAAAAGACTTTTTGGAAAATCGGAAAAGTACCATTGGTATAATAAGTACCAACAGTACATATTTAAGAATATTTCAACTATTTATAATATATTTATGGTATAAATTTAATATAATTATCTTTTTTTCCCCCTCATTAAGTTAAGAAGTTTTATTTTAAGCAGTACCCTTCTTATAATTGTTTGTAATAATGGAATTTAATAAGAAGTTATACAAATAAACCATATAATAATATGTAAAACATTAAAAAAGTTACATTTAAAATTTTATTTTGAGCTACAAATTAATAACCTATAATAAATTGTAATACAGAATACAGTAATGTTAATAGGTCAGAATTGTAATTTAAGCATTACGGTACTGCTATATTTTAAAGAAGAAATGAAAAATTCGAGAAAGAAAAAAATGCCTCATTTTTTTTAGAGGTTCAGAAATCACTAAACTTCAGAGATTTGTCAAAATAAGCGAAATAGATACAGTGATCTCAAATAAGTTTTCAAAAAACATTATAATGACCACTAATTAAATAAAGTAACTATTGAGGTATAAGTTTAGATTTAAAAAATCTAATTAAAACAATCTATGTAAAAATATATCATTCATATTTTACTTAGGTTATGTTTCAAATCTCTCTGGGGGGGGGGGGGTAGTGCTTCATAGAATAATCTCTATTATTTTACAAGAATATTCACGGTTTCGCTAGAAATAGTCTCGCTAATTTCCTGGTTTTGACAAACAAATAAACATTAAATTTGGAACATTAACTATTATCAAACAAATGATTACATAAAAAGGAAGGTGATATACACGTTATATTATATTAAGGATAAACATAAAGCGTAAGTAGCAGGAATTATTGTTCCGTTTCTTTTTTTCAGCAAGGAGATCTTATAAGTTAAAAAACATCAAGGTCAACAAACGAGCAGACTTTCAGAAATAAGGATATTGTATCTATGATTATTGATTAGGGACAAAATTCTGAGAAATTCACTCAAAAGTAGCTATTTTCACTTAGAAGTACTGTATGAAACAAATATGGAGATCAGGAAAGAATGTTATGTAAACACTTTACCCACATAAATAAAATAAACCTAATCTAAAATTAAATAGTAAAAAGGATTTTCTCTACCTGGCACTTGGGCTTACAAATGGACTGGTAATTATTTTGTTTTGTTATGAGTTGTTAATATGGGTATTTGTAGTTTTATTTATCTATATTATTATTAGAAGTTTATTATGTAGAATAAATTAAATTGATTGGACTATAAATTATTTTTGATGGAATTTTTATTCACTTATTTTTTATTAAATATTAATAAACTTAACTGCGATGTTCGATTTTTGTTAGGTCATATCAATCGCCAAAATAATACTAACAATCAAAATTTGTTCTTAGATCAACAAGTAAATCCACCCGGGCTGACCGTGCAGAGTGCTATTTCAAGTTATTTAATACCTGACCCTAATTCTTTGATAGAATAGTAATGCATATCTTCACACGCTGAAAATTTTTGCACTTTCAGGTTTTCAGATGTACATTTTATATTTTAATTAATATTATCTTCAACATGTTACGCTACAGCTGTTTGTAAGTACTTAGACGAGACATTCCAAAACAGTTGTTGGAAGATGGGTAATAGTTGATTTGTCTTACAATTGCAGCAAAAATTAAAAAAGTAACAAAACGTCAAAAAGACCCTAGACCGTAGTTGAGATAAAAATCAAAAGAGTGAGAAATGTAAACTGCGCAGTGAGTTTCAGGTGAGACTGGATTAGGTTGTACCCAAACATAACTTTGATAAATAAAAATTTTAAAAAACTGAGACTTAGAGCCCATGTCTATAAACTGTCAAAGTAAAATGACTCTATTAGGGACTTTGTATTGCAAAGATGACTATTAGATCTATTGCCTTTAAACACCAATGAAAAAAAATTAGTATCAACTAAGGCTTGTGGAAAATACTTAATATATTTCTATGTGAAAATATTTAAATTGGTAGAATTTTATTGTTAATTATTTTTAATTGTCATTACTTTAAGATAAAACTTAAAGGTAGGTTATATAAATTCTTATAATTTTTATATATGTATAGAGGATTTAATGTCATTCAAAGTTGCACATTGGAATTTTATAAGGTCATTAAAGAACAAATAAATGTTTCTAACAATGATTTGATCGTGATAATAGGGTTAAAATTACAATTCCTAAAACTTTATATTTATGTTTGTAGTATATTTGCTCACTATTCAACCTTTTAACTGTTTCAACTGTTCTAAATTACACAGTAAAAAAGTTTAGAATGCGATTCGGTTATTGATCGAACCACATATAAACTAAAGGCCCCCATACACGTACCGGCAAGACTGTCAGTCTTGCCTGAACAGTCGGCCGGTGACCGGCGGCCGGAGCGTGTGTGGGGTCCGGCTGGACTGTCAGTTAGGACTGTACCGGCGGCCGGTGATCGAATAAAAACTCATCAGTTCAACCGGCTTGCCGGAAGCTGTTTCAGTCAAAACTGTTTTTTGGTAGCCCCTAATGCTAGTAATAAACCTAAAACGGCGTAATCATCGTCATCACTAGACATTTTGAACTATAAAATTAATAACCTTCAGAAAATAAATTTAAAACAAAAAAACATAACTAAACACTAATTAAATTATTCAAAACAAAACTAAACACTAATACTGGACACTAATTAAAATACTAAACACTAAACTACTACACACACAAAAAAATTTCAAATCTATTAACTTAAAACTACTAAAAATTTTCAACGCACGAAGAAATCATTGAGTTTTGTTGCGCTTGCCGGACAGAATTGAACTGAACGTGTATGGGGTAGTCAGTCCAACAGGCCGCCGGTCTACGGCCGACTGTTCAGGTAAGACTGACAGTCTTGCCGGTACGTGTATGGGGGCCTTAACAGTTTATATCTGTTTCCGTTCTGCTTATCAATGCCTCAATGTTAGTCATGTTAGCTTGTGCGTTTACACGATATTTAATAAAAACTATTAAAACCCCTTATTTAAACTTTTGATAGTTATTTATGTGTATTTAAAATAATTGTAATTCAGTAACTAAACGTGTAATTAAATATGCTTTCAGTATTAAGGAAGAATCAACAATTAAGACAACTTTACAAAATTTCCCTGAGTGCTCAGAAACCAACCTTCAAGACTTAACCTACAAAAAACTACAGGTACTCCATTTTAGCATACATATAGTCCAATTATTAGTTCTAATATCACAGTGAACATTGATCCTCTGCTATCGGGATTAATTTTTTATGTAAAGTTAAATACATGATCTCTTTATTTAACCGTCGATGTTTTTGGAAAGGCACGATACTTGCTTAACTTTCTTGATTAATTATTAGGAAGTAACACAATAATTATCACTCTAGACTTTTTTAAGAATATCAATACCGATTATTGTTTAGGTTATTGAAAAGTGCGATAAGTTCACCTACTTCTGCTGTTGAGTATATTTTCATCAAATGAAAATTTTGATAACTCGCCTAACTTAAGCCTATTAATTAATTTGGGCAACTTAGAGTATACTTTTATTTCTATTGATATATTACATAACAATAATTGATAGTTTTGTAACTGTTAGCCATGTAGCCCATACAAATTTTATAATATTGTTTGATAAATAAAGTACAAGAATCAAATCTCTCGTCAAGCCTGAATAGATTTGGACCTATCTTAAAACGTAATTATTTGTTCTCTTTATTTACTTGATGAAGTAACCTTTCTTATAACCGATATTGGAAATAAAATATCGTTACTGATTAACTTGAGTGTTATTGTAGGATTCAGAAGAACAGTATTAAATACTATTTGGGAAAATATAATTATCTAAATTCTACTTTAAATACGGTAACCGAACTTCACAAACCTATCACTTAATTCAACTATTTTATTTACTTTTATAAATGTATTATTACTTGGAATAAAACAAGCATACCTTTAGTATGTTTAACAAACATTATAATACATTATAAGAATTAACTGAAACAAAAATATTTAAAATTAAATATATTAATTGATCTAAACAAATTAGATGTAATAACGTAATAATTCTTCTCCTTATCATATCAGTTTAAGAGCTGGGCAACAAGTTCAATAAATAAATATTGAGCTTGCTTTGAGATAATATTAGATAGAAAAAACTCTAACACAAGATCTTTAAAATTACGTTTACTCAATCAAACACTTTTCAACAACAAAGTCGCCATCCTCAGTGATACATGAGCTACAATAACTAAACTATAACTAACTTATTTATAAGTACTTAGTTTGTTATAGTTTAGTTTGTGTAGCTTATATATCACTGAGGATGGCGACTTTGTCTGAAACGTGTTTGATTAAGTAAAAGTAATTTTGTGAGATCTTGTGTTCGAGTTTTTTTTCCATCCACAAATTCAATATTTTAAATGCGTAACTACACAACAGATAATGAACTAATTGATATACAAATGTTAACAACAAACTGTGGCTTTTTTGTTGATAGATTATAAACTTTTTCATTAAAAAAAATTAAAAATTACTGGTCAGCCTATATTTCGAGTTGAAGGTTTTGAATTCAAATGTATTTTTTATGCATAAAATACAGCGAAACTACCAACACCACTATGCAATCATTGAGTTGTTATTTACTTAAAATTTTGAGTATTATCTAGATAACTTTTTTTTTCAGACCCATCTAATGCATATGGTGTGAAACCTATCTATGGTAAGTCTAAAATGAAATATTTTCAAGTTTAAGCAAAAAAAGTTTTGTCAGAGATATATTAAAAAACGAATATCTTTAAAATAATTACTATTGAACATTAACATTACGAAACACAGTTAAGATGTACAACAGCGAGGAACAAGTTCAGGTTTCAAGACGTGTGTCTATTAAAAAAGAAAAAAAACTTTAGTAAAACTCTGAGAATTGACTTATATGAATGAACTCAAGGGACTGGAAATTCTTTATGAAATCAATCCGTGATTGACCAACGAAGTCCATAGTAAAAACAAAATTCCATTTGAAGTTACTAACTTTTTTAATAAACAGGTGGTGTTAAAGCTTTTACAATCATCAATCTAACCAGATATAATAATAGGGGAATTAAAAAAATCAGCTGTATTAAGATTTTTTTTTAAACGAAAGAAGTTCATATATAAAAATAAATAGTGTATTTCAAAGGTAACAGATATTAAAAGGTATTTCAAAATCAAGTGTTAAGTGTAAGTGAGAAATTTAATTATTTTTAAATAAAAAAGTTATAAATAAATATTGAGTTTGACTTGTTAGATGATATTAGATAGAAAAAAACTTATTTTAGTCTCTTTACTTATTTTAACCTATAAGTCTATAAAACCTCCCATGCAAAAGAGATATTTATTCTAAGAATCAAATCTTGTGGAACCTCGTAAAAAAAGGAAAAAAATCAAAGTTAATTAAATTACAACAAAAGAGAATTATTTAAGTGTGATAAATCACCAAGTTTCATACCTTACAGGTTTTATGGTCTACTAACTTTTCAAATAGGTACAAAAAATTGTTACATTTTCAAAGCAATACATCTAAACTTACAATTTCCAAATATACTAAAGTATTTAAAAAACACTTTTCTAAAGCAAAGAATCCTAAATTTGACAAATATTGTGCAAATATAGATGCGGTTTCTCAAAGGTTTTACCCTTTTAAAAAGTGGTCAATAGCCTTCACTTCATCTAAGTTATTTCTTTTATCTCCAATATTTAGTCTAACAAATTGTGTCATTCTATTAAAAGTATTTGAAAAAAAAAATAATAAAAAATAAATGGATTGTTTTTGTGAATGAAATTTTAATAATATCTTTGATTCTCAAATTTTGATGTCACTTTTATGAATAGGGTTAAAAGTGGGTTTGTAGTCTTTGAAAGTTTCACAGCTCATGTCTACTTAACTGCCTGAGAGATTAAGTTAACCAAGTAGATCGTTAAAACGTTTTATAAAATGGTATTCTTTGAATGTAACATTCAACAACCTTTACATTAAAAGAAATCACCATAATGAAAACGAATTGGACCTAATAAAATAAAAAATAACATTATTGCCTACAAATTAACGGTTCATTACAAATAAAATGCATTTCATGTGATGCTTTTATGTTTATTATACTGCAACAAATTAATATAGAACTTATGGTATATATTTCCACCCATAAGTAAGAATTCATTGGTTTAATGAGTTTTTAACAGATACCTTAACAGGTGATTTACCTTGACTTGCAAGTTTACCTTAATTAACCCATAATGGAGGGAGAGATGTACATTAGATACTAATAATTATCGCATTATTCTATTATTCGTATATTCTTAATTTGTTAAGTTACAACTTTATTTTTTAGAATACAGATGTGTTTTTTCCAAAGACTTTTATTTTCACTTATAACACTCAAGAGCTAGAATTTTAATATTTTAATAAAATCTTGCACTTATAACTTCATATAATAGCAGTTATCATAAAGTTTTAAATCTGCATCCTTTCTATAGTTTGATTACAAAATAAAATACAAATCTTGTAGTATACCGATTTCAGTTGAAACTTTATGTGGATATCATACATCCTCAATAACAAAAGTGGAACGATATGGTCGGTATGTAAAGCTAGGAGTTATCTCACCTTACTACAATATTTTGTTTAATCTAATTGATTCTATATACATAAAGACATCATCATGTTTGTCCCTGAAGTTGGCGACACAAATCTGGTAAGTAGAATATTGTAAGAGATCGCTAATGATTTCTATACATCAAGTGAAATAAAAAATGAAGAGTAAAAATACAGCTGAAAACTTTTAAAACCTATTATTCCATAATAGATCATACAAGGAGCAAGTATTATTTTATTAATTTTGATAATATTGTAAAGACTAAAATGTAAATTATTGTCTCTTGGCTGCGAATAAATAAATATACAAAAAAATTAATAATTTCTGTATAACAATGTTTAATTTTTCTTTGTTGTTGTTGCAGTCATGGAAACGAAACCAGCAACATTCACATACTAGACATAAAACAACCTATTTATTACTTTATATAAATTAAATGATGAAATAGTATTAAGTTGAGTAATTTTAAGCATAAATAAATTTTAAATATCTACTACAAGCAAAGGTTCAGGGGACAGAAGTGAAATTACATGATGGAGGTCTTACCTTCACGCAACATCAGATGATTACGTAAAAGTCTGGCGTCACCTGGTGGTAAGACCAACATCATTTAATTGCACTCCGATCTCCTGAACCTTTGCTTGTAGTAGTTATTTTAACTTTATTTGTGCTGAAAATTACTGAACTTAATACAATTTCATCATTTTGTATATATAAACTATAATTTGGGTGTTTTGATTAGTGTGTGAATGTTGTTAGTTTCTTTTCCAAGACTGCAACAAGAACAAAAACAAAATTAAACATTTTTATGAAGAAATAATATATATATATATATATATAATATATATATATATATAAATTTCTTATATTATATAGTATATTTATATATATTTATGTATTTCTTCCGCACCAAAGAATCAAATATTTACATTAGAGTCTTGACAATAATATCAAAATACAATGTTATCACTCTCGACGCGACTCTAAGAGACTTCAGGCGTTAGTACCTTCATCATGGATTAGTACCGAAGTTTGTGGGTTCGTTTTCCACCTAAAATAAGGTATTTTTTCTGTGCAGTTTCGTTCACTGTAACAAGTGATATGGTGGTATTTATTATTTAAATGGAATTTTATTTGTATAACAAGAATTAAGACCGGGAACATGTTTTGTTGAGGAATAAGGACAATTCATCAGATTAAAAACTATTAAAATCTCAAATTGAATAATATAATCTCGTAGTCTTTAATAATATAAGACAACAAAACATCCCTTACCCATATACTCAGATTTCTAAAAAGAGAATAAAAATAGTATTGATATTTATAATATTTATAATCCCCTATATATATATATATGTATTGTTAACCATCAAAACAAAGAGTGAAAATTTCTCAACGTTAGTCTTGCCAGAGGTACGATTACAATAAAAATTTCGTCAGTAGACATCCAACAAGTGAATTGTGCAGGTGATCACCTTACTTTTATAGCTATGAAATTAGATTTCATAGAATTGGTAAAACAAAATGATAAGGCACTTATAATTTCACAAACAACAACAATTTATTGTTACAGCTGTTTCGCCGTTAGGCATCGTCAGACAACTAAGAACTAAAAACTTTAAAATCTTTAACTTTTCAACATGAGGTTATGTTTTGGGGATCCGAGGCTATTTATTCTCTTGTTACTGAGACCCAAATGGATCTTTTGTGACTTAATAACACGAGGTTGCCAATTAAATATCTGATCAACAATAATTCCCAAATACTTAATGTTACTTACTTGTTTAATTTCTACGCAAGTACTAAAAATTCTTTATGCAACGTTGCAATTTCTTCATTTATAATATAAAACACCTTCAAACTTTCGTCTATTGAAAATGATACAACTAGTTTAAAAACTTATTCAAAACCTTTTCATATTTCCACAACATTCACACACATCACTAACTCGATTTTATATTATAAATAATAATACGTTTCATGTTACACTTTATTAAACTAATTTATTTTATTATACAGTTAATACATTTTTTAATAAAATATATAATTGAAGTACAAAAATAAATAACTAGGGGCAAACGGATTTACGTAATAAAAAAAATCAAAATTAAATTAATTTCAGGAAACATAAGCAACACATTTCTTGCTAATTTTTCATTGAGTTCAAATAACGTAACGTTGTTTTTCACATCTGGAAATGTCGCCTCATTTGCTTCCAACCTGTTTAGTATTCTACACAGATAAATGGGTTTGTAAAATTCTTTAGTGGCCGGGAAATGTCGGATATTGCATTTCACTGTGAAACTTGTTGTGTTTTATTTCTATTAAATTTTCTTCAAAACATTGAATTATTTCAGTTTTTAATACCAAATTTGGGTGATGAAATATTATAAAATAAATTGACTCTATGTTAATTGGTTCTGTTTACCTTAGAAACCAATTTTATTTTCTAATAATGAAGTAATGAAATTGTACAATTTTATTTTATTTTAATGATATCACTTATTGGATGATTTTCGATATTCTGAGGTATTTTCAAAATGCTATCTCTACTCTCTTTGTCACGAGTTATGTCTAGAACATTTTATTCTTTTGACTAATGTTCTCGATGAAATAATGAATAGAATTTCTCTTTCTCTCCTTTTCTTACCAAGATAACACGAAATATTTACTCATTGTTTTTAAAAACAATTAATGCAAATAAGTCAAAAACTTTTGGAATTTGGTTTTGGGTGGGTTTACCGCATAATTTAATAGGTGTGAGTAGTGAAAGCGATTCGTGTGGTGAGTGAACTAGGTGAAGGCACCAAATATTATGTTGTCATTTTAATGAAACTCAAAATATTTATGCATTTTGGAGAGCAATTTGACATCAATTTGGAACATTTCGCCATGTATGTGCTAATAATTTAAAATGTATGTAACAAGCCTATTTTATTAAAAATTGTGATACCGAGTTATAAAGACATTGAGTTCAAAATTTAGTACTGTTTGCACCCTTATAACATAAAATACATATTTTTTCAATTGAAAAATATTTAATGTGAAATAAAAACATATCACTATTACAGAATAATATTAAGTGTTAAATTGTTGAAAATCACACTATCAAGGCTGACTGAAAATATTAAATATATTACATTTTTTAACAAAATGACAATTTCAAAACTTGTTTATAGAATACAAATAATTATAAAATAATAACTGTTATACGTTATAATTAAATAATTAATTACATAAATGTAAATTATTCTAAACATTTCAGAGGAATCTTCCCAGAATTTTATCTACAAGTATAAAGTAAATTTGCTGTTGGAAAATAATTATTTATTTTTAAACATTACTACAAACACAGTTAGTTAATTCTTTTTAATGTATTTATAATGTAAACAGTATGTCTTTAAAACAATTCTTATAAAAACTTATTGTTTAACAAAACTCGCAATCATAGTAACTTAATTCCTTTATAGGTAAGATGGATTTAATCGCCTTTTAAACTTTCATGGCGTTCTTTCTGACTAGAAAAGGGATCAGCCCAGGATTAAATCCTTATTCTTTTTTAAGTAGAATAGAGCTGCTAAAATGATTGATTGAAAAGTCAAGAAAATTATTGTATTTTTCTTGTATAGGTACCACATTACAAGATCACAAGCTAATACAGTTAGCTACTGTAAAAATCTACTGACGAAATTTTTAGTGTAATCGTACCTCTGGCAACACTAACGTTGAGAAATTTTCACTCTTTGTTTTGATGGTTAACAATATATATATAGTATATATTTTTATATATATAGGGGATTGTAAATATTATAAATATCTATACTATTTTTTATTCTCTTTTTAGAAATCTGAGCATATGGGTAAGGGATGTTTTGTTATCATATATTATTAAAGACTACGAGATTATATTATTCAATTTGAGATTTTAATAGTTTTTAATCTGATGAATTGTCCTTATTCCTCAACAAAACATGTTCCCGGTCTTAATTCTTGTGATACAAATAAAATTCCATTTAAATAATAAATACCACCATATCACTGGTTACAGTGAACGAAACTGCACAGAAAAAAATACCTTATTTTAGGTGGAAAACGAACCCACAAACTTCGGTACTAATCCATGATGAAGGTACTAACGCCTGAGGTCTCTTAGAGTCGCGTCGAGAGTGATAACATTGTATTTTGATATTATTGTTAAGACTGTAATGTAAATATTTGATTCTTTGGTGCGGAAGAAATATATATAATATAAGAAATTAATATATATACACTATAAAATAAGAAATTAATATATATATATATACCTATATATATTAATTATTTCTTCATAAAAATGTTTAATTTTGTTTTTGTTCTTGTTGCAGTCTTGGAAACGAAATTAACAACATTCACACACTAATCAAAACAACCAAATTATAGTTTCTATATACAAAATAATGAAATTGTATTAAGCTCAGTAATTTTCCGCACAAATAAAGTTAAAATAACTACTACAAGCAAAGGATCTGGAGATCGGAGTGCAATTAAATGATGTTGGTCTTACCACCAGGTGACGCCAGACTTTTACGTAA
This sequence comes from Aphrophora alni, assembly GCA_963513935.1. Taxonomy (NCBI): domain Eukaryota; kingdom Metazoa; phylum Arthropoda; class Insecta; order Hemiptera; family Aphrophoridae; genus Aphrophora; species Aphrophora alni. Next base: position 30,094,675 of record OY740770.1, read on the forward strand.
GCATCTGATGTTGCGTGAAGGTAAGACCTCCATCATGTAATTTCACTTCTTTCCCCAGAACCTTTGCTTGTAGTAGATATTTAAAATTTATTTATGCTTAAAATTACTCAACTTAATACTATTTCATCATTTAATTTATATAAAGTAATAAATAGGTTGTTTTATGTTTAGTGTGTGAATGTTGCTGGTTTCGTTTCCATGACTGCAACAACAACAAAGAAAAATTAAACATTGTTATACAGAAATTATTAATTTTTTTGTATATTTATTTATTCGCAGCCAAGAGACAATAATTTACATTTTAGTCTTGACAATATTATCAAAATTAATAAAATAATACTTGCTCCTTGTATGATCTATTATGGAATAATAGGTTTTAAAAGTTTTCAGCTGTATTTTTACTCTTCATTTTTTATTACACTTAATGTATAGCTATCATTAGCGATCTCTTACAATATTCTACTTACCAGATTTATGTCGCCAACTTCAGGGACAAACATGATGATGTCTTTATGTATATAGAATCAATTAGATTAAACAAAATATTGTAGTAAGGTGAGATAACTCCTAGCTTTACATACCGACCATATCGTTCCACTTTTGTTATTGAAGATGTATGATATCCACATAAAGTTTAAACTGAAATCGGTATACTACAAGGTTTTTATTTTATTTTGTAATCAAACTATAGAAAGGATGCAGATTAAAAACTTTATGATAACTGCTATTTTATGAAGTTATAAGTGCAAGATTTTATTAAAATATTAAAATTCTAGCTCTTGAGTGTTATAAGTGAAAATAAAAGTCTTTGGAAAAAAAAACACATCTATATTCTAAAAAATAAAAGTTGTAACTTAACAAATTAAGAATATACGAATAATATAATAATGCGATAATTATTAGTATCTAATATACGTCTCTCCCTCCATTATGGGTTAATTAAGGTAAACTTGCAAGTCAAGGTAAATCACCTGTTAAGGTATCTGTTAAAAACTCACTAAACCAATGAATTCTTACTTATGGGTAGAAATTCAACATTGTGTATATTATCTATTTTAATACAGCTTGTTTATCATGCTTGAACACAAATTGAATTAAAAAAAAAAAAAAAAAGGTTCTTAGTCTCTTTTAATGACTTACACACTCCTAAGTGAAGCATTCTTTTTATGGGACTATACATTACAATGGTAAAAAATGTGGGAACATGCTTATATTTAGTAAAAACAAATGGTCATCTACTCTTCTAAAAAAAAAGCCAGGAAAGGTTATTTTGCATTACTAAAGTTTAATCAGCAGCCTTTACAAAGACTTTTATAAACAAAAACAAATAATATAAAAACTGTGACGTATGTTATTATCTATTACTTTTGTTTGAAATTATGTAGTTCTGAATAGTGATTCAATAATAAATACGGATTTGTTTCTAAAAAGAGTTGTATCCTAATGCATTTATTTCATTTTAAATTTGAAAGTATAGTGCTTTAATCTGTGAGTTCAACTTTGAACAATTACTTGGATTTCAGTGAAGGATTTTTAGATATATTCCATGATAAGTGTTTCTTTATACTTTTGAGATTTCCGTATTGAGAACTATTTATATTATTATTATACTTTTACTTTTACATACACCTGTAGGACAACGATGAACTAATAATATTGCAAGACAGTTATGTGTGCAAAGTATTGCTGTTAAATTCCGCTTATTTATGTATAAAATGGTTCATAATCGTTGTGTAAAAAGCTTTTAGTTAAGTTAATGTATGAATTTGAAATTTTGTTTTAGTGGCGATTCAACTAAAGATAACGAAAGTTATGTTATATTTTTATGAATAAAAAATAAAATAGTTATATTTTACACTAACTTAAATCTCGAATATAATGTATCTATGATTATAATGCACAGTAATCACTAATTCTATAATCTTTAATATTGTTGGAAATGAACTCATTGACTCACACTGAACATATACGGTCCTGTAAACACATAAAACATTTCTGAAAATCGTGTTTTAAAAATAACAAATATTTTTCAAAACAAAATATTTATCGAATCTAAACACTTATGAAGCTATATCCTAAGACCGAGCTCAAATGGACATCACTGTCTATCTTCTCTCGAACAGTCTACTCACTAGCCAATTTTTTTAGATCTTCACTTCTACTTCTCTCCTCTATTTTCATGATTCTATCTGCAAAAGTTATTTATTTTCCAATATTCATCAACAATAACTACTTCAATATAGATTTTACTATCCTATAACCATGATATTTAGTATACCAAATTCATAATTACAAATATTACATAATTTCCAAAATAACAATTTATGTTACATGACTTCATAAGCGATACTCTTTTTTATACATTATTGAAGTTAAACCTACTAGCAAAACCGCTAACCCTTTTTTCCCTAACTTATTTATATACATTATTGGTCCACTATTATTAAATAAGTTTATTTTGATATAATTAAAAGTTATGGTTTCTTAATTTTTTATAATGATAATGTCATCCATAAATTGTATGTTAATCAAAGTTACTCATTAGAGTTTAAGAAATAAGGAAATCACATCGTGTAATTAAACAAGACCTATACAATATAAAATGAATATTACTTTGTACATGTTTGTGAATTAGTTACAATAATATTAAAAGTCAATCGATGATAAATATTTAAAATATATATGTTTGATTTACTTCCTATGCTTTTCCAATGGCACGTGTTTACGTATTTTACCTCCTATAACTCTTAGTCGCCTAATGTTGTATTTAAGGACATGGCTAATTCGAAAGAAATAGCTGGATCTAAACGTTTGGGTTAGAACAATTTATTTCATTAATAAAATCCAACTTATGAAGAGCTCTTAATTTTCTTACACCATGACGCTATCAGAGTATCCTAGAGCTACGGGTATTATTTTATGTTTTAATCATATTTTATAAGGCGATGGTGAAAGCGAGGTTTGTCCCATTTATAGCAAAAAGAAAACAAATTTATATCATGCATTATTACTTTCAATGACGAATATAAAATTAAGTGGTGACCGATAAACAAATTGTGAATGAAAATAATATTATAAAAATATGCTTTACTTTATGCTTTACTTTATTCCTAAAATAATATTATCCTAATAATATGGCAAATTATTTTGAATGCATTCATATTGTAAATTAGTCTCTTATTGCAGACTGGAGTATTGTTGTTTAATTGAAATAAAAGAAACCCAAGCCTGAATGCCGTTTGAGTCATAACATATCTTATTTAGGGGGGACAGAAATAGTTTAATAATGAATGGGGGAAAAATATCATCATCTGATTTAGATGAAATATAATTGTATAAAAAAATAAAAATAAAAAATAGAGTTATAATGAGACTTAAAACTCCCGGTAAGATTTCTTCTTCGTTACCGAAGCAATTTATTATTTTTTGTAAATGGAGTTAAATATTTTATTGTAACAGGAGGTGATATAAAAATCAGATTTTGAAGAATATAATATGCTGTCACATTCTTTTGGAACTAGGTTTGATCGAACAATGTATTGGCATAACCTACAATGTAATAATGGTAAACTATTTTTTAAATAATTAAAATTACGAGTATGCCATTAGTTAAGAAAGCGGTCACATCTCCCGGCAAAAAGAAATTCTTAATATTCGAATACAGTAACGCATTTATTAGGACATGTGAGTGTTGAGGATTGATGAATTATTACATTTATTATTTAAAATATGGTGTAAAAGTCGGAATTGGAGGGTCATATAGAGATGACGTTTACACATTTTATGATAGATTAACTTCGGGTCAAGACGGTATTACAAGTTAAGAAATATGTTATACAACTAAATTTATATGTACAAAAATATTAATTTGTTGTAAAACAAATATAATAGTTATTTCATTTCTACAATAGATACATCATATTAGTGTAAAACTAACTTATACAGTTGATTGTATTGAATATTATTTTGATACATACAACTTACCCGAAAATTTAAAGACTTGAATGATTTAGAATGATCACAGTCGTTTATTAACGGTTTACTATTTACAGGTTTTATTTTTAATATGTTTTTCCTTCAAGAATATTTTCCGTGTATTTATTACTAAACATACATGGTTTCACAATATAGTTTCTGTTTTACAACCGTGTCAGAATTTTTGTTTTTATTTTCTTAATGATATATATATATATATATATATATATATATTATAACAAATTTGACTTCAACACATTTATAGAATTTAACTTTCTTTAATTCTTTTTAACATTGAGTTTTAAAATCTTTTACAATATAAAAACAATTATTGTCCAAATCTGATGCACTTAATACTTATCAATTAACGTCTAAACCTACTACTTATTCTAAGTACATAGTTAAATCAAATTCTAATTCTACCATGTCTTAACCTAAATAAAGAAATAAGAGTGCATCATATTTTTACTTTTAAATTTTTTTAGTTTTAATTTATTATTATAAAATGCTCCGGCTAACTGAAATTAGTATTAATTTAATTTTATTTAATTTCTCTTTGCGGGTTCGTGAGGAGTTCGTGAGAGGTTCGTGAGGTGTCCATTAATTTTTACTTATCGCTTGGAAGTTTTTCACTGCTCCGATGTTCCTGGTTCCGTGCACGTGGTTCCCGTGTAGACTGCCAGTAGATGGATCGATTTGCCTTGATCTTTTCGACGAATTTCTTCTTACACTTATTTCTCATTCACTTTCGTGACGACGATTACTTTAATTTATTGTATTAATATTCCTGTTCAAACACTTTTATAACGACGCAAATTTCTCACTCACTTTTATGACGACGATTACTTTTAAACTTATAACGACGATTATCTTTTAAACTTATAACGACGATTATCTTTTAAACTATTCTTCGGAGATTATTATTAATATTTATACAAAAAATACGACGGAGATACTATTTTATTTTGACGTTTGATCTCGGCTAATCTTTCACAACGATCTTCTTTTCTACTAAAGAAACACTTGCTCCGGAACTCCCTCCTTCAATCAGTAACAACCAAAAAGAATGAACCTCGTGCGCCTCTCTTCCACCCCTATATATAAGTTCTAATTTCAAATGCTTTCTTCCGATCCTCTTCCTTCATTGGCTTATTTGAAATATTTTACGTTATTTCTGGACTGACGCAATTTCTTTCATTGGTCCATTTCAAACATTTTCGGTTGAAGGCATTGACTTTTGGAATGGTTTATTTGACTTCTTGAGATCTGTGACTAATGTTAGAATAGTTTTTCTAGCTGTCAACCCTTTCAACTCTTTACAATTTATGGCCTGCCGAGCACTGACCTTTTGGGAGTCCTCTATTTCGTTATAATATATATATATATATATATATATATATATATATATATATATATATATTAAAACTGAATGAAAATTAACAACTAATCATTTATAAACGAATTTTGTTTAGTGTAAATTAACGTATTTGTTTGTTTTACTAGTATAACAATAACTTTGTTTTATGTGTATTTGTTTCATCAAATAAGAGTATTTAAAAATATACGTTGACAATATATTTGATCAAAAATAGGTAACACATTTTGCAAAAACATTGATAAATATTATGGGAATACCAAAGTATTTAAAAACCCCGGTTAAAAACAATTTAACAATTACTAATAGTGCAAGATTAATATTTTTTAAGTTGAATATTTCCCATTCTTAGGTCTAGTAGATAAACATTTTGAATTACATAGGATCTTCAAAATACCCTGAAATAATTTCAAAGAAAATTCATTATATATGATTACAATATTTTAAAGTTTACTAACTTGAATGTTTATTATTAAGCAGCTGAGTTCTAAACAATAATTATAGTTAAGCAAAAAATACCAAATAAGGATTGTAGACTTACTCCTGGCAAAGGTGATCACACAGCGAGAGTTTAAAAAAATTTCCTACAGACAATAATAGAGTAATGTAACTCTAATAACCAAATATATGATAATGAAAATTTAAGAGATACTATAGCCAGATGACTGGTTGATGAAACAAGAGACATTGGAGGGTAATAATTAAAACAATGTATATTTTTGTACCAATAACTAACTTAAATTAATATTGTTGTTTCGTAAGTTAAAAAGCATGTGAAAATTAATTTTATTCTAAAATAGTTTATAAAAAACACAAATCAGGAAAACCTTGTTTTAACGTTTTTATGTGTTAGACTTGAACTGTACTTCTTATGAATTCTCATTTAACAATTCTAAACAAAAATATATTTACCAAATTGTTAAATTTCTTACTGTGTAAAGAAAAAATCCTTTATTTTTCCCTTACGTAACCTTTCTATATTTTTTTTCAGAGGATATCCTAAATTGATCTCCACAAATATGCCAAAAATTTAATCAAAATAACTTGACCAAAGTTTAAAACCTTTTACAAAATAAATTCATTGCTTACTTTCAATTTACTGAAAAAGGATGTTATAGGAGACAGTTCAGATTACTGTTTGTGTACAGGTGTGTAAAAAAGTAATTTTCATATCTTTCCTGGGATATTTTCTCAGCACCACAATCCTTTGCTTGTACAAATTTACGTGTAAAATGTAAACCTGCACGAGAGTTTATCTGAACACATAAATGGAAGGGTTATCATTAATTTTATACAATTTCCAGTATACGTTAATTTTCATTTCCAGTTTGTAATAATGCTGTTAATTCGCTGCACTACTACAATCTACTTTGTTTTCCTTCATACGTGCATTATCTCATAAATTTTTTTTTTAGTTATTTCAACAAATCAAAATTTTAAGTGGAGAATTACTGGAAATGTTATTTTAAATTGGTATCCATTTAAACCACAATTAGCGGCATAATCATTCTTAAATACACAAGACACCTAAATTCATAAAAAGAAGCATACTCGAATATGTTTAATATTATAGTCGCTGTTTCAAAGTTTTGTAGAACGTTAATTAATTCTGGACTATTGTGTACGGCTACTGTATTAAAATTGCAGTTATTATATTAAACGATTAGTATAACTAAGACTTAAATTCATATATGATATAGTAACTCTAAGTTAATAAACTTTCTCAGTTACCCATCACCGTCTGCATAAACATAACCGTCTCCATAAATATTAGTTAATAGTTGATTGTCAACCAAAGAGTGTAATAAACAATGACATACTTGAAACTCTAATAATACTAAGGAGTATTTGATTAAAATCAAGCTTGTAATAACCGACTGTTAGGATTCACTTTTTTACAATTATTCCTGAACAATATTTTTACTTGAACACGGTTTCGGATAATTAATTTTCACTTTTTACTAAAATGTTAAATAAATCTCTAGAGCTGATTTTGAGATATTACGTCTTTTATAACCGCAACATGACATTTCTTTTGGTTTTTTTACCGATAACCTACCAACAGGAATTTTGAAATAGATGAAAGGCAAAAGTTCTATTTGGATTATGACATGGACTTGAGAAAACTGTGATGAAAATAGTTAGAGCCTATTTTGAATAAACCTTTTATTTTCCTTATTGGCAGCTACTCCCAAACATTAACTTATCGAACAAATGAATAAAGGCCCTATATATGCCAAAATCAATATATCAGTGTATGGATTTAATAAAGGCCATCCACTCATTTGTGCTTTGAAGCACTACACACAAAATATAGACACCATTTCCAAAATCACTTATACACCATATATCTGCAAAACCTTGACATCGATTTTTTGACCCATTACATTAACTTTGTCTATGGTAGGTATCTATGTGAGAGAATAAAATACTAAAAATATAATAATCAGGCTTCTTAACCCACAACTATACTCTCGAGAAGAGAATATAAACAATCCAATAAAACATGTTTTAGAAATGGAGGGATAAAAATCAAACCGCCTATGTAGTATTCAAATAGACTACCGAAAAGAAGGAAATAATTAGCGAAAGATTTGAATTGAAAATATATCATTGTTATTTTCACAATTTGTTCAAAAAAACCAGTAAGCTAGAACGTAAAGTGCTAATGCAATTGCATTACATGTTATTAACCACACTGAACTAAAGATATTAGATATTTTGTGTAATATAAAAACTAAAATTCTGTAGGTTTAGAATCTTAGTTAAATGTATCCAATACAAATACGTTGACTAAAATAAAGGATATTAATTATTAGTCATTAAGTTTAAAATTTACTAAATGGTTATCACTTTTTATAATTGCTCTTAAAAATCAATTTTTACTACAGTTATATAATATTTCTTAGTGTTGCAGAATATATACTTTATAGATTTTCAGTGTTATTTATAGAAAAACGTATTAATTAAATGCAAATTCAAGAAGCTTTGTAGTTGTTTCTACTCTAGTGGAGTCAACTAAACTTACTGAATTTGCATCGAACTGAAACACTGAGAAAATCATATGCTATAATAATTATAATGCTATCATTTTGTTTTGCCTTAAATTTCAACTAATTCTATGAAATCTAATTTAATAGCTATAATTGCTCATATATTACAAAAAAGACTAGAACTATAAAATCATCTAGAATACAAATTTAATAGTTCCAAATTCTTTCAACTAAACACAATGCAAATGATATAATATAGGTACCATAATATTTTTATCTTGTATTTTTGTTTTTGTTTTTTATATTTTTAATGTTACTCTTTGATTTTCAATTTATTAGGCGTATTATATATCTAATGTTTTTCACCGAGTTGGAAATAAAAAGTTTTGTGTTTTGTATATGTGTTAACCATAAAATATATGTATACATAGCATTTATCAAACAGGACATTTAAAGAACAATGTAAAAGTATAAGAACTATGTTTAGTAGCAAACATATTTCCTTCGCGGGTTACAATAAAATTAACAGTAAGCTAAGTTACACCTCAAACATCTCTTATTGCGTCTGTTAGGAAAATGTAAAAGACTAGAATTACAAATATTCTAGAATAATTGTTTACTTTGGTATTCCATAATATTTATCAATGTTTTTGCAAAATGTGTTACCTATTTTTGTTCAAATATATATTTTACAAAATACTCTTATTTGCTGAAACAAATAAAACATAAAACAAAGTTATTGTTATACTCGTAAAACAAACAAATACGTTGATCTACTCTACACTAAACAAAATTCATTTATAAATGATTAGTTGTTAATTTTCATTCAGTTTTAAATAAAATATCATTAATAAAATAAAAACAAAAATTCTGACACGGTTGTAAAACAGAAACTATATTGTGAAACCATGTATGTTTAGTAACAAATACACGGAAAATATTCTTGAAGGAAAAACATATTAAAAATAAAACCTGTAAATAGTAAACCGTTAATAAACGACTGTGATCATTCTAAATCATTCAAGTCTTTAAATTTTCGTGTAAGTTGTATGTATCAAAATAATATTCAATGCAATCAACTGTATAAGTTAGTTTTACACTAATATGATGTATCTATTATAGAAATGAAATAACTATTATATTTATTTTACAACAAATTAATATTTTTGTACATATAAATTTAGTTGTATAACATATTTCTTAACTTGTAATACCGTCTTGACCCGAATTTAATCTATCATAAAATGTGTAAACGTCATCTCTATATGACCCTCCAATTCCGACTTTTACACCATATTTTAAATAATAAATGTAATAATTCATCAATCCTCAACACTCACATGTCCTAATGCGTTACTGTATTCGAATATTAAGAATTTCTTTTTGCCGGGAGATGTGACCGCTTTCTTAACTAATGGCATACCCGTAATTTTAATTATTAAAAAATAGTTTACCATTATTACATTGTAGGTTATGACAATACATTGTTCGATCTAACCTAGTTCCAAAAGAATGTGACAGCATATTATATTCTTCAAAATCTGATTTTTATATCACCTCCTGTTACAATAAAATATTTAACTCCATTTACAAAAAATAATAAATTGCTTAACGGTAACGAAGAAGAAATCTTACGGGGAGTTTTAAGTCTCATTATAACTCTATTTTTTATTTTTATTTTTTTATACAATTATATTTCATCTAAATCAGATGATGATATTTTTCCCCCATTCATTATTAAACTATTTCTGTCCCCCCTAAATAAGATATGTTATGACTCAAACGGCATTCAGGCTTGGGTTTCTTTTATTTCAATTAAACAACAATACTCCAGTCTGCAATAAGAGACTAATTTACAATATGAATGCATTCAAAATAATTTGCCATATTATTAGGATAATATTATTTTAGGAATAAAGTAAAGCATAAAGTAAAGCATATTTTTATAATATTATTTTCATTCACAATTTGTTTATCGGTCACCACTTAATTTTATATTCGTCATTGAAAGTAATAATGCATGATATAAATTTGTTTTCTTTTTGCTATAAATGGGACAAACCTCGCTTTCACCATCGCCTTATAAAATATGATTAAAACATAAAATAATACCCGTAGCTCTAGGATACTCTGATAGCGTCATGGTGTAAGAAAATTAAGAGCTCTTCATAAGTTGGATTTTATTAATGAAATAAATTGTTCTAACCCAAACGTTTAGATCCAGCTATTTCTTTCGAATTAGCCATGTCCTTAAATACAACATTAGGCGACTAAGAGTTATAGGAGGTAAAATACGTAAACACGTGCCATTGGAAAAGCATAGGAAGTAAATCAAACATATATATTTTAAATATTTATCATCGATTGACTTTTAATATTATTGTAACTAATTCACAAACATGTACAAAGTAATATTCATTTTATATTGTATAGGTCTTGTTTAATTACACGATGTGATTTCCTTATTTCTTAAACTCTAATGAGTAACTTTGATTAACATACAATTTATGGATGACATTATCATTATAAAAAATTAAGAAACCATAACTTTTAATTATATCAAAATAAACTTATTTAATAATAGTGGACCAATAATGTATATAAATAAGTTAGGGAAAAAAGGGTTAGCGGTTTTGCTAGTAGGTTTAACTTCAATAATGTATAAAAAAGAGTATCGCTTATGAAGTCATGTAACATAAATTGTTATTTTGGAAATTATGTAATATTTGTAATTATGAATTTGGTATACTAAATATCATGGTTATAGGATAGTAAAATCTATATTGAAGTAGTTATTGTTGATGAATATTGGAAAATAAATAACTTTTGCAGATAGAATCATGAAAATAGAGGAGAGAAGTAGAAGTGAAGATCTAAAAAAAATTGGCTAGTGAGTAGACTGTTCGAGAGAAGATAGACAGTGATGCCCAGTTGAGCACGGTCTTAGATATATAGCTTCATAAGTGTTTAGATTCGATAAATATTTTGTTTTGAAAAATATTTGTTATTTTTAAAACACGATTTTCAGAAATGTTTTATTTGTTTACAGGATCGTATATGTTCAGTGTGAGTCAATGAGTTCATTTCCAACAATATTAAAGATTATAGAATTAGTGATTACTGTGCATTATAATCATAGATAAATTATATTCGAAATTTAAGTTAGTGTAAAATATAACTATTTTATTTTTTATTCATAAAAATATAACATAACTTTCGTTATCTTTAGTTTAATCGCCACTAAAACAAAATTTCAAATTCACATATTAACTTAACTAAAAGCTTTTTACACAACGATTATGAACTATTTTATACATAAATAAGCGGAATTTAGCAGCAATACTGTTGCACACATAACTGTCTTGCAATATTATTAGTTCATCGTTGTCCTACAGGTGTATGTAAAAGTAAAAGTATAATAATAATATAAATAGTTCTCAATACGGAAATCTCAAAAGTATAAAGAAACATTTATCATGGAATATATCTAAAAATCCTTCACTGAAATCCAAGTAATTGTTCAAAGTTGAACTCACAGATTAAAGCACTATACTTTCAAATTTAAAATGAAATAAATGCATTAGGATACAACTCTTTTTAGAAACAAATACGTTTTTATTATTGAATCACTATTCAGAACTACATAATTTCAAACAAAAGTAATAGATAATAACATACGTCACAGTTTTTATATTATTTGTTTTTGTTTATAAAAGTCTTTGTAAAGGCTGTTGATTAAACTTTAGTAATGCAAAATAACCTTTCCTGGCTTTGTTTTAGAAGAGTAGTTGACCATTTGTTTATACTAAATATAAGCATGTACCCACATTTTTTACCATTGTAATGTATAGGCCCATAAAAAAATGCTTCACTTAGGAGTGTGTAAGTCATTAAAAGAGACTAAGATCCTAATTTTTTTTAAAATCAATTGTGTTCAAACATGATACACAAGCTGTATTAAAATAGATAATATACACAATGTTGAATTTCTACCCATAAGTAAGAATTCATTGGTTTAATGAGTTTTTAACAGATACCTTAACAGATGATTTACCTTGACTTGCAAGTTTACCTTAATTAACCCATAATGGAGGGAGAGACGTATATTAGATACTAATAATTATCGCATTATTCTATTATTCGTATATTCTTAATTTGTTAAGTTACAACTTTTATTTTTTAGAATATAGATGTGATTTTTCCAAAAACTTTTATTTTCACTTATAACACTCAAGAGCTAGAATTTTAATATTTTAATAAAATCTTGCACTTATAACTTCATAAAATAGCAGTTATCATAAAGTTTTAAATCTGCATCCTTTCTATAGTTTGATTACAAAATAAAATAAAAATCTTGTAGTATACTGATTTCAGTTGAAACTTTATGTGGATATCATACATCCTCAATAACAAAAGTGGAACGATATGGTCGGTATGTAAAGCTAGGAGTTATCTCACCTTACTACAATATTTTGTTTAATCTAATTGATTCTATATACATAAAGACATCATCATGTTTGTCCCTGAAGTTGGCGACATAAATCTGGTAAGTAGAATATTGTAAGAGATCGCTAATGATAGCTATACATTAAGTGTAATAAAAAATGAAGAGTAAAAATACAGCTGAAAACTTTTAAAACCTATTATTCCATAATAGATCATACAAGGAGCAAGTATTATTTTATAAATTTTGATAATATTGTCAAGACTAAAATGTTAAATATTTTCTCTTGGCTGCGAATAAATAAATATACAAAAATAATAATAATTTCTTTATAACAATGTTTAATTTTTCTTTGTTGTTGTTGCAGTCATGGAAACGAAACCAGCAACATTCACACACTAAACATAAAACAAACTATTTATTACTTTATATAAATTAAATGATGAAATAGTATTAAGTTGAGTAATTTTAAGCATAAATAAATTTTAAATAACTACTACAAGCAAAGGTTCAGGGGACAGAAGTGAAATTACATGATGGAGGTCTTACCTTCACGCAACATCAGATGGTTACGTAAAAGTCTGGTGTCACCTGGTGGTAAGACCAACATCATTTAATTGCACTCCTATCTCCTGAACCTTTGCTTGTAGTAGTTATTTTAACTTTATTTGTGCTGAAAATTACTGAGCTTAATACAATTTCATCATTTTGTATATATAAACTATAGTTTGGATGTTTTGTTTAGTGTGTGAATGTTGTTAGTTTCGTTTCCAAGACTGCAACAAGAACAAAAACAAAATTAAACATTTTTATGAAGAAATAATTAATATATATAGGTATATATATATATATTAATTTCTTATTTTATAGTGTATATATATTAATTTCTTATATTATATATATTTCTTCCGCACCAAAGAATCAAATATTTACATTAGAGTCTTGACAATAATATCAAAATACAATGTTATCACTCTCGACGCGACTCTAAGAGACCTCAGGCGTTAGTACCTTCATCATGGATTAGTACCGAAGTTTGTGGGTTCGTTTTCAACCTAAAATAAGGTATTTTATCTGTGCAGTTTCGTTCACTATTCACGTATTTTGTGAATATCTATTTAGGATATCCTCTAAAAAAAAATATGGAAAGATTACGTAAGAGAAAAATAAAGGATTTTTTTCTTTACACAGTAAGAAATTTAACAATTTGGTAAATATATTTTTGATTAGAAATGTTAAATGTGTATGTGCTGAAAAATTTTCATGTTTTTTTTAGATTGAGAAAAAATTTAATTTAAATATTCAAAGGAGATTTTATGTACAATACGGTTATTATTATGTTTAAGGTGTATAAATTTAGAAGGCAAATACCCTGTAAATACACGGTTTTAGACAAAATCGTAAACTTTTCTGTGAAACCACATTTGAGACAAAATGACAGTCATATTATTTAAAAAATACTACCCAGATATACATTTCAATAACATAGTCATCATATGCCATTGAAACGTATATCAGGGTATTTTGAATTAACATAATTGGATTTTTTTGGTCTTAAAGTTATTTGATAATGATGATTTGTTCATATTATTAACATGGTTTAATCGAGCATTTGCCACCACAATTGATACACGAAAATTTGATAGTATAAATCAACTGTTATCAAGTATTAAATCTAGGGCATAAAAGATAAAAACACCAACAGCCTAGTAGCCTGAAGATGATGACTTGGACACTGAAACATCATGTTTTAGTTTTTATACAGACAAATTATTCCAAACGTTTGATTAAACTATATTAATAATAACTGGATTATTAATATAGTCTTAGTTTTTGTATTCCTGTTTTGCGGTTTTGGGAATCTTTGTTTTCTTTAATAAAATAGGTTTGAGAGAGATTCTGGTGAGTTATTTATGACCTAACTATTTGATGAGGGTTCTACCACGTATCATGGTGGGTCTACAAATAATTGTTTAAATTATAGCGACTACTTTGTGGTTTAATACAAACTATTTAACACAAATATTTGACAGCCTACACAGTTCTTTGTAATTACATGAAGAGTTCATAAGACGTGCAGTTGAAGTCTAGCACATAAAAACGTTAAAACAAGATTTTCCTGATTTGTGTTTTTTATAAACTATTTTAGAATAAAATTAATTTTCACATGCTTTTTAACTCACGAAACAATAATATTAATTTAAGTTAGTTATTGGTACAAAAATATACATTGTTTTAATTATTACCCTTCAATGTCTCCTGTTTCATCAACCAAACATCTGGCTATAGTATCTCTTAAATTTTCATTATCATATATTTGGTTATTAGAGTTACATTACTCTAATATTGTCTGTAGGAAATTTTTTTAAACTCTCGCTGTGTGATCACCTTTGCCAGGAGTAAGTCTACAATCCTTATTTGGTATTTTTTGCTTAACTATAATTATTGTTTAACTGTTTAAAATTCAGCTGCTTAATAATAAACATTCGAATTAGTAAACTTTAAAATATTGTAATCATATATAATGAATTTTCTTTGAAATTATTTCAGGGTATTTTGAAGATCCTATGTAATTCACAAAAGTTTATCTACTAGTCCTAAGAATGTGAAATATTCATCTTAAAAAATATTAATTTTGCACTGTTAGTAATTGTTTTTAACCGGGGTTTTTAAATAAACGATTTAAGTAAGAAAAAAATAAATTTAATTATACTATTCGAA
Organism: Aphrophora alni; assembly: GCA_963513935.1. Classification (NCBI taxonomy): domain Eukaryota; kingdom Metazoa; phylum Arthropoda; class Insecta; order Hemiptera; family Aphrophoridae; genus Aphrophora; species Aphrophora alni. The sequence goes on from OY740770.1 coordinate 30,110,183, forward strand.
GTGGAGAGAAAAAGCATACAAGCAAGCAAAGCTTGCTTTTTATGTACATTGCATCATTTAAAAAGAAATTAGAAGATTTTCAATATATTTTAACAAATAAATGAATAAGTTGGTTCTATGCAGAACAAGTCTCGCTTTGTTGTAATTAATTAATAATAGAAAAATTACCATTTTAAATACATATTCAAATATTTAATAGAGATACCTCAAACAATATTGTAAAATACAACGTTTTCAGCTTCATTACAACTAAAGTTAGCAGAGGCGACAGTCTAGTTTGATAAAGTCTACTGTAGAAGTTACTATAAAACTGTATGGCTGACACAAAGTAGCAGAATAGATGTCTCTCTCAGGACCGACCTTTATGACTGTGATCAAGTTTAAATAAGTATTCTTCTCCTCACAAGTGTCAGAATATACGATCCCTTATGCATACTCTCAGTTTTATAAAATATCACTTTTATATTTATTAGTAGCTCAGTTATTTACGAAAATATGATGAAGTGGAGTTGTAATACCAGTAATGAATGTAAAATGAAAGTAATCATACAAATTGCAAAAATAATTTTGGTAAAACAGATTGTTTTGAGTACGAAAGAGTTTTTCTTATAATCGAATTATGTGAACAAAATAAGAAAAAAATTCGTAGCATCCAACAATACATGAAATTACATTCTTACCTTAACTCAACTTTATCTGTAATTTCTTGAAATATTCATCAATTTCTGTCAGACTGAAAATTCAAATACTTGACAGATTAAGATAGATGTATAATCTGTGTTTGCTGTGACAAATGTTTTTGATTTGCAGACATTTCTTGATCATGCATATGGTTTTCAAACTTATGCTAATAATAATTCTGACATTAAATATACACACACAAACTAAATCTATAAGCTAGTACATGAAAGATTAAATTAAGAATTTAGCTCCATTACTCCATTGAACAAAAACACTTGTAAATATTTTACATAGTTTAAAGGTATATTTGCCTTCATTTATGTGTATAAAAACTAGTACAAGACATTTCTAGAGTACAAATCAACTTCCATTATCTAGTAATAAAACTAGAGTATGATAAAAATACATCAACATAGACTAATAGCCTGGATCCATGTTGAAAACTTAAACTAGTAATCTAAGAAAAGAACCTAGAGAATAAAGCTAAGACTGGATTGTCAAATTACTGACTAAATAGAAACGTGATTAAGAAAAACAGAACTACACATTACCAGGAAAAGCAAACACTATGTTAATGCAAACACTATGTTAATGCAAACACTGGTCGATACTTTATGAGGTTTTGAGAAAAAAAAATAGAAATAATACATATTTTTATAATGGTTAGTTATAAAAAAATTTTAAGTTGTAGTTGACTCAATCTAACAAGCTTCTTAACTGCTGTAAGAGCCATAACGACAGATATGACATTAATATTTTATTTCGATTGGGGTGATAATTCTTCAAATGGTTTGTATGGATCTTACGGTGTCAAATTAAATAGAAATGATTAGAGAAAATAGAAATTAAGAAAATTGGTATTTTGCATTTTTCCATTTTAAATTCATATTTAGGGTCATACTCACAGATTTTAAAAGACTTAAATTGCAATTTTGAATAAAATTGGTTCAATCGTTTAAGTTAGATAGTTGATTATGGATAGACAGACATTTTGCTAAACATGTTTTTTTTTTAACTCAAGAGAAACTAAAAACTAATATTTGGGTGTTATTGTGAAATCTCTTTGATAATTATATGCAAGAAATTAAAAGTACAATGAATAAAAAACTTATTGAAATCTTTTCAAGTTAAAACTATAGTTGTAAATTCAACTAGTTCGTTATAAACCTACTTTTATAAAAAATAGACATTAATATGGTTTTATACTATAAAAAAATATCCCATTTGTTTCCAAACAACCCTAACTCGAAGAATATTTAATCGAATGGAAAATGAAGTAACTCGGCTACTTTGAAGTTTTACAAACATATGCATTCTATCAAGTCCTTGAAGTGTTTATTCTCAATCGACTTCCTCCCGCAGTAAACTTCCAGTTATGTTAACGTTATTTCATCTTCAGTCTATCATGTTCTTTGATATGAGTTTCACATCAGAAGTTATGTTTCCACGCGGTTTCATTATTTCAATAATATATTCCCCTTTTGAAAATAAACTTTAATACTAAACAGGAGAATTTGTAGCATTTATTTTTCCATACACACAACTCATACGTTTAGAAATGTTTATGTATTACATCTTATTTTGGGTAAAGGAAGGAAATGTTTATTTAATTTTTTAAAATCTACATTCGAAAAGTTTTACGTACGGATAATAGCGTGTAATGTTATTGCTTGATGACCCCATCATCCCTCTTTCTTCGAATTTTGGTGAAAATTAATTAATACTTTGATTATAACCCAAACAGATAAATAGAATTCCTGCTGTTTTCACTAATTTTTAACTTCACTATATTGTGTGGTCCGATTTATAAATTTTTAGCTCAAAATGTTTATAATTAACTGTGTTTATTATTGAAAAAGCGCCAAAAGCAATCATAATAAAAAAGTTTCATATTTTTCCTTTATATATTTATGTACTTCGAAGAAGTTTTAAAATTGTTGTTTGTTAAAACACAAATAATGTTTTATATTGTAACTTTATTTTAAATGCATTTAGTAGTAAACACATATATGAATTCAGTAAATTGACTATACAAATAATCCATAATTACAAAATTGTCAAAAATACGGTCTTAACAAAAAAGTCTTTTGATTTTATACGGGTTTTGATGAGTTTGTTCACCATGTATTTTTGAATCATTATATCAGTTTAATGGGTTATACTAAACTAAAAGTATCTCCACACAACTCAAAATGAAATATGGGTGGTCGAGGCTATAGACTTATTACTAACTCACATTATGTATATTTCCAAGGTACGAAATATTATTCGACCTTCCCGAGATTTCAGGAATGCCATCACTCAAAACCTAGCTCTCTGGAATGCTTGACTGGACTCGATAATTGTCCAGTCTAATTGTTCCGCGACACCATACTCTACTCTTAAAGCTTATCTCCTAAGTCATAGGTTTGTATGTGTCAGTAGCTGTTCTACTGCTAACTTAATAGCAGAGGTATTGATTATACGGTTGATGACTCTCAAGGCACGACCGAAGATTCATCTATTTCCAACTGAAATTTCAACCTCTATTAGTCGGGGCGACTGTTCCTTGGAATGCGCTCTGTGTAAACTCCTGTTGTGTATATAAACTCTATATACTGCTCGCACAACTTTTCCTTACTTAGAAGTTTAAAATTTTTTAAAAATATTTCATTAGGATTAATTTTCACTATTATAAATTATTATTTTTTGTTTATTATTGAGGTTTTAACGATGTTGTAAAATTACTTTCATATACCTTTAAGGAATTCATAAATGTAATTTGAATGTTAAAAGAGTATTTATCAATAGAAGTTTTTATATTATTAAATCATAATCATTAATTACTATGAAATTTCAAATTAACATAATGTAACTCTTTTTTGTAGGATAAATAATTGTTTTTATTTAATGGAAAGACTGTTACTATTTCTGAAGTCAAGGTCCATTAAGGATGCCTGGTCATTTCACACATTTTCCTTGTTATGATTTCCAGTCACGTTGTAATCCATTCGTTTGATATTTCCGAGGTATATTGTGTTATATATTATGATAGGTATGCAGTACTTGATTTACTGTTTTTGTTATACTGCTATTTTAGTTTCAACACAAAGCAGGATTACGATATAAGAATCACTGTTTCAACCATTCGACATAAAATAAATGTTTTTTTTCTTGTGTTAATTATCTGTCCCCAATTTAAAATTTAATTTTGTTCTAAGTAGATAAAATTAGTGGACAATGCGAGTTTAATTAAAACATGTTTAAAAAGAAACCTGGGAAAATCAGCAACTATACAGACATAACTAATTTACTGTCAACATATTTGAAATTAATTTTAATAGGTAAATAAATAGCATGTAAAAATTTGGTTCCCAGTCAGTATGATATACATTTAATATGTTAGTCTATATTGAGAGCTTACTGGTACAGACTGCATTGTATTATATTCAGACGCTCATGTTTCATTTAACTATCGCTAAATAAGCATAAAATATTTGTAAAAACTTTGCAAAAATATGCTTCTTTCCTGAATACAAAATAAAATATATTTCCTGAGGCCCAATTAAAAATTAGACATATTATTTCACCAGCTCTTCTAAATAAATAATAATAATTTGATGTTATGGCTATGTTACAATAAAATATGATTCGATTAGACTGTTAAATGTTCGAAATAACATTGAGCAAGCATTGTCTACATACAGAGAATAACCGGGAATTGAAAATCGTTGCACCTTTTACTAGAGTAGTTTCTATAAATTAATACAATTTCTCAATTTTACTTTTTACCATAAGAGTCGCTTGAGAAATAGAATTCTATTTTTATAAATAATTTACAAAAATTATAATTTCCTTGTTCTAATGGATCTGTAATGCAAAAGAGATTTCTATTAATTTATCGTTTTTTTTAAATATGGAATCTTGGGTCGTAGAAAGAGTAACGAAAATTTTTTTGTTTACATTTTGTTCAAATACAACAATAAAAGTAAGCAAAGTTTAAATTAATAAAGAATAAATAAAGATTTCAAGCATTGTTAACTATTTGTTGGAACACTGATTTCCACAAAATGCGTTTACATCTTTTAAAATTAAAACAGGTTTTACACATTACATTCAAAAGATTATATATATATATATATTAATTTTTTTTTATTCTTCTTCCATGACATATAAATATGTAACAACTAATATCTAGGAAAGTATACATCCTGTCCGAAAAAGACGATATTTAAATTTATCAGTCCACTGTCTATTTTATTTTTGTAATATTACTACTTGTTAGAGGTAATTTGGTATATAGTGGCGCTTGACCTTTATCGGGCATACAGGTTCCCATCACTTTTTAGTGGTGGGGGAAGCGAGTGAGTTAGTGTTCTACTGTCCTTTCGTCAGTGTATTTCTAGACAGTGTATTACGAACAACCACCCCACTCCAAGCCAGACCGCCCTCCCTCCAAGCGCCACCACATAACAAATGAGCTATAACCGGCCGTGATTTATATATTGAAATCAATAGTTTATACATGATATAAATTAAAAAGTAAATGTTTCATTTAGATTATTATTTAAATGTTAATGAGTTGAATACTAGTTTCAAAACCAATCAGAGAAATGACGTAACTGTTCAAATATTATGTAATCGAAAATTTATATTAGGTAAATTGTATTTTTATATGATAATTTTTAACGAAATATTATACACAACTAAAAATATATTATTTTTTAAACTGATATATTACGAAAAAGTAGTTACAAATCCAATATTTATAGAAAAACTCACAATCTTATACACATTTTGTTTGATCAACATTCCGACTCTATATAGAGATTTTTTAATAACTAAGAAGTAGATAATTTACACCATCTATATTCAACCATTGCCTTATTAATATTACAACAAGGATCTTTTGGCTATTCAGCCATTTGCAAGTGTACCAATCTTTCTCTTTGTCACAAATAAAAATGCACACACATATGCATCTTAGTAGTATAAGTAAAATATTTATGGTTTCAACTAGTATGTTATTCAACCAATAGAGTAAAATGTTTAATTTCACCTCCCATAATTTTGGTAAATATCTCATAGTAAACAACAGCTTACAAATATTTATTTGGACTTTTTAGACTTATATAATGACAGTTACGCCATCAGTTTTCAAATTAATCACTTCCCGTTGTGATGGTATTGAAACTATGGATTCTCTCAAGTTATTGTGTATATATGACATTGTAACAAAATGTCTGAGAAGTGAAATTAGTGTTCGTAATATAATCTTCAATTTCACGTTTTATGTTTAAATATTTTGTCAGTAACCTGTTAGTTTTAATACACTCATTATATATATATATATATATATATATATATATATATATATATATATATATATATAAACTAAGAATTTATACAGTCCTAACTAAATTAAATGCCAATATATTTTATTTTCATATACTTTAATCTAGTTTTTTGAGCCCTTTTTGCATAATAAAAATTTCCATAAAAATATGCTGCAACCTCAGTTCCGCCTAGGATTTTGTTGTAGATTTTATGAACATATAAAAATAATTCAAATTATGTTTTGGAAATAATGCATTAAATTTTACTGTTCAAGTAATTTTTTGTATGCATTATTGAAGTTGTGTTATTTCATTTATTTAAAAAAATACTTTGCTTTTCATAAATTAATAGTTTTTATTTTCCACAAAGTTTGCTCAATATATTGAAGTGTTTAATTTGTCAATTCCATTTAAAAATTATCTATGTTGAAAATAAATACATTATACAGTCCAATTTTAAGTCTGCCAATATGCCCTCATATAGACATCCTACTATACTTCACATAATCCTTACACAATTTTTAACTCCAACACTTCTAGTTAATTTATACAATGCTGTGGAAATTGTGAAATAGTAAAATGGAATGACAAACCCGGTAACGATAGTGGTAAACGTAATCAATTGAGGAATATCCTAAAGTAAATTTAATGGAGGCTCTAAAAATAATTTAGGCAAATCCCAAAGAATAACAAAAAAATGAATAAAATTTATTAGGTAAATCACATATATTTTAAAGAAAACAAAATTATTAAAACCATCACAGGACTAATTTTATGGAACACATTAATTACTATAAATTAAATATAAAAAAGACTGATTAAAATATATATATATATATATATATATATATATATATATATATATATGATTTAAAGATAATATAGAGATATTCTCAATTCAGAAATAAAATTTCATTTAAAGCTACTAATAACACAGCTATTTCAAATTATTGCAATAAGAAGTGTTATGTTGACTAAAAGTTAGGATAAATAACTGATATTAATTTGTCTAAAAGAACTCAGTGAACAGCTGAGTCACAGTCTTGGTTTATGTCACAAAGGATGTGACTCTTGAAAGGGCATAAAATGGCTATACCAAATAGTAAGTCCAAATAACTAAAATGTAATAAAGTAGAAATAGTGAGCGTTCAAAGGGTTACTAATTGCAATAGCTTGGCTAAAGCACTGGCAGAATAAATAAAACTTTAATTTATTTCAATAGGATCTAAATGACTTAAAACTGTTTTAAACATTTCAAATTTCACTTATTTTCCAACGAATAAACATTATAGATGTTGTTACAGTGTATAGTGCTTAAAATCTAAATAGCCGTATATTATTAAATATGTAATGAATTCTTGAAATAAATAAACTTTTAATTATTTAAAAGGAGTTAAAAGACTTTTTAGCCTTATATCATTAAATATGTAATGAATTCATTAAATAAATAAACCTTTTATTTATTTAAAATAAGTTAAAATTTTTTTTTATTTATTATATTTAAAAAAATACTCTATCTATAAATATTAAAAAGAGTATAGATTGAGCTAAGAAAATTGTACATGTAGCAACTGACTGAGCATGATGACTTCTTCTGTCACCTGGAACAAATAAAGTGTTCATTGTAGGAAATTCTATAATTTCACTTGGTAATTCATTCTGTCTTTCCTTTAGTATCTAAATAATTATATATTGTTAATAATAGTATAGTAATTCTTAATCAATAATATCATAGATTATGATATACATTTTCCACTCGTTTATTTTTAATTACATTGCTTTGAATATTTTTCCTTGTACTCAAACTACTACTTTCAAAGCTCCAATAACGTTTTTAAAATTGAATTGTTTAAAATTCTTTTCAAAGATAGATTAACTACTGTAATTTCCTATGTTATAAAAACCAAAGAAAATATACACAATTCATAGGCATTATATAACCTTTAAATCATTCACTTATAGGTAGATAACTTGCTATCAATATAAAGAAACGCAGTCAAGAAATAATTCAGCATCAGGCATTCATTTGTTTCCTTCTATCAGAGATATTGGTTTTATTTGAAAAGCTGGCATACAAAATAATATATCAATTAATTAATAGATATTGTAATCATTACATTTGTAAAAACATTTCATCTTCTATAAGTACTGTAACTATATATTAAAATTTGAAAAGATTTATTGAATGAAGTTGGGCGCCATTTTGTAAAGATTTAATTACAAAAATAATAAATTTAAAACTAAAACTCTAATAGTGAATATTAATATCTCTTGGGTCGTGAGTTTTTTAGAAAATGTGTATTAAATAGAACATTGGATAAAAGAATAAGAAGTCTTTTTATACTGAAATGCACATAATTTTATTAAGACAAATTTTTAAAATATGTAAACACATATAAAAAAAAAAATATTAGGCCCTACGTTTTACATAACAAGACATCAAGACAAGTTCAAAATTCAAGTATTAAACAAATTTATAAATTATTAAAAAATCATATTTTTGTTATGTGTAAATTTCAGTTTATACGTGCTTTACCAAACACGTGTACTATTTTTGAAACAAACTCTTTATTAAAAATAACTTCGTTTCCTCGTTGCAGCTGCATGACGTCGTTTCATCACAATCACTCTAATCGTTATTGAAAGTTAATGTTTTAAGTTCACGTTTTTCACTGATGAGAACACGTCAATTGTTCACATTATGAAAAGGATAATTAAATGTTCAATAAGTTTTATTTTGGGTAAAACACAAAAAACTTCCACTCTAAACGTTCATAATTAATTCAAACGTTATTGAATCTTTATCACATTACATTATTTACTAAAAAAGTTCATTTTTATCGAAGAAAACACTTTTAATATTACTTTGTCTTTGTCCAAAACTGGACACGATTATACGAGCGACATGCTCTCACTTTGAAAGTTCTATTCAAACTAAATGTTCGTTTTTTAGATAGCAAACGTAGCTGAATTTATACCACATAACATTATTTACTAAAATAATTCATTATTATTGAAGAAAACACTTTTCTTTGATCTTTTTTTTTGTTCGAGACTGGACACGTCTGTCCGAGCGACTTGTTCTCGCTTCGAGAGTTCTACCAGACTAAACGAAAAATCAGTTGACTGTAATTCACAAATCTTTCGTCTTTGTATACAAAATATTTGCTCTGCACTTTTTAATTATAAAGTTTATAATCTTTCTAATTATTATAATACATAGAATAAATTTCTCTAATCATTTATCATTACTTATTTCATTTATTAATTTAAACTTATATTGAATTTATTTAAAAAAAATACATTTCCTGCTTGACTCATCAAGTCTAGGCGTATACCCAATTATATCTAAGATCAAAGAATATATCCCATTCTATTTAAGATCAAGGAACTAAAAATGTACACTATCACAGTACATAAATGTCTAAAAGAAAAAGTACCAAGTTGTGTAACAGACCATCTACAATAAATTATAATGGAATTATGGATATAATGCAATTTCTTCGGTCTAATAAAATATCCCACTACTGTTCCTTAAAATATGTATGGTACAAGTACAATACATGTTGCATATTTCCTATGACACATTTAATTTCCTTGTATATTTTCCTTGCATAAGAGTTCACAAACCAGTAAGAAAGTGATAAAAAAAACATGCCACCAGTATTTCACTCCATAATTCATATATATTCCGAGCTTTAATTCACAGATTAAGGACCTAGAAATGTTTTTCTCTAAATGTCCTATATATATCATAATTAATGGTTAAATAAAATAATCAGACATTATCAGGTGTACATCCACCATTTCATTATGTCTTATGGTTAGTTTAATTTGTTTTCATTGTTTTACAAATATGTTAACCTTAAATGTTTGCATACAGTAAATTTATTTAGACACCTTTTAATATATTTTTCTGATACTTACATATTTCATGAAATTCCAATTTCAATTCCCAAACTCAGCATAATTATGATTTATGTCATTTCCCTCTACTTAAGCATTCAGAATTAAAATATGATTAACTTTCAAATTCCTCTACGGTATTCCTTATTTGTTATGAGAGATTACGTTGAAAAGTGATCCTCTGGTACTTATGATCACCCTAAGAGGAAGGTACGTATGATTTAATTTTATATGGGATTACTACAATGGAATTATTAAATTATACGATATCCGACATATACATATATACAGTTCTTTTCTGAATTCCTAGATAACTGGATACTAACCAACTGTGGATATGGAAATCTGTCTATCATTGTAAAATTCACTTCAGCTGGATCAACGTTTATGAAAGTGGGTTAACTGTTTATCTATAATTAGTTCATTAAACAGTATGCATAGAGTACTGAAACAATCAAATATATTACACAATACATTTATGTTAGTGCTGTTATGTAAATGGGAATTTGTGTACTGTTAAACATTCTGAGTTTACTAACTGTAGTTTTAATGCGCTATAAATACATTTTGAAATTGCAGTATATATTTACAACACATCATATTGTTTAAGTTATAGGGAGTGACGTCTGGTCGATATACGAGTTATATTTTTGCAAGTTATGTATTGATAATTTTAAACTTACATATTTCCATAGTTTTTGTGTCATATAATAGAAACACGCTCATGTTGTTTAGATAACAGATTTATTGTACAGAGACCATTTTTGATTATCACAAGTATAGGATGTGGCAGTCATAGAGAGAGAGAGAGAGAGACTCTAATCTAAGAAAGGAATCCAAGGTTATGTCCAAGTTAGGCCTGAGCTTTCAAATATCAAACCATGACAAATGATACATAAACTATACCAATAATATAAACGATATATCATTATACAAAATCTTTGAATGCTACAGTTTTAGGTATACTAATGTGTTAGGCATTTGTTTTTATATTTTGAATAAAATATTTAAAATAATACACCGCAGAACCAAACAATATAAGTTCTAATTACTCGACCACACTACCAACTGTTTCCACTACTTGTTTGTAATTAGTGGATGTTCAACTGAAATAATACCATCATAATCTACCACAAATTTCAGGATATACGAAATTAGAATAATTGCAAATGTTAGGAATCATCTGCATTGTAAGTACTCGGAAAAAGGTGAAACTAACATGGAGAAGTGGAAATAATATTATGTATATTGTGTGAAATTTACAGTAAACATATTATTTAAATATACAAATAAATGAAGGTTTAAATGTGAAAACTCATTACTTGGTTTAAAATTATTTTAGCTAAAATTAATTTCTTGTTTCCCATAAATATTGAACAAAAATTACAGTGTTTCCTCGTTGGGATGTTTGTACAAACAAATACATTGTGTTATGCAAGCCTGTATGTATTCCAGATATAAGGTAGTTGAAAAAATGGTATTGAATTAGTAACGGTATGTGATAATTAAATGGTTTTCAGTATTTACTCGGTTATTCAAATAATAATTGTACTTCATATGAAAGAACAAAAATGAACGCAGTCTATTTTAATAACGAATAAACAAATATTTTTAATGATGAATATGTTGTGTAGATGTTATTCGATGAAATACTGAATTCCATAAATCGCATATTGTTTTATAATCGCAAATATTTACAGTAATATTAACAAAATGGATGATACTACTGGATTCCAATAGTATATTTCTATACTACTGGAATGTTTTTAAATATTTCGTAAATCTTTTAATAGCTAAATTGTTCCATTTCAAATATTAAGAAGTTCTTTCCGCTGAGATTTCTTCTAGAGATGTTATCCACTTGTTGCTCTCCCCTGCATATGTGATGAAAATAATAATTTGTAAATGGCATACGTTAAAATATTGGTATTCACCAGTTAAAAAATTCCATTTAAGTATTACAAGAATATAGGTAATGATAGTAGACTACTTTTTTAACTGTATAAGTTTTTTTGAATATTCCTAATATGAAGTTTTCGCAATACATGTTCCTACAATATTTGAATACACTTACTGAGAGGCTTGTTAAGCTGTTGTTTTTAATAGATTATGCAACTCACCTAAAATTTGTTTATAATACTGATATATATATATATAATTATCCTAATAAGAAACACTTAAAATCATCGCCACTATGTGGACGCTAAGGGGGATCTTTTATATGTTAAAAATCTGAGGTGGTCTCTACAACGTAAACAGTTAAAGATATTTTAATGGCTTCTTTGTTAGTTAACTTTATTTTGAGGAGGAAAGTTTCGTTGTGAACTACGTTAGGGTTGTACACTAAACAACATATTATGTGGTTCCTGAATAAAATATTCTCTCATCTTTACAGTAAGGACGCCAGTGCTATTTTCATGGGATTTTAATATTCATATTCGTAAATGGTGTACATGCATAAGACAAAATTTTAATGGAATGGAGCTTCGTGATTATTGGTTCATCTTCTCTCTAATTGATGAATTAAATAACGTTTCTTAAAATAACATTTTTCTTACAAAATAATCGCAAACTTAATAATACACATTTATGAACATTTGTTCAGTTAGAATTCCTATATTTTAATGTTTTATCTACAATAAATGTCCACTTATTTATTTACTTATAATAATAATATTGTATTTATTAAGGAAATTAAATTAAAATTGAAGTAACAAAAAATAAAATATATAATGTAAATCCAGACATACTCCCTGTTTAATGACCAATAGATATTTACTTATACTTATAGGCTAAACTAATGACAAAAATGTATGAATATTTTTGTTTTATATTTGAAGTTGGAGTAAGTAGTTTTTATTGACCATTTTGTAATATATCTAAATAATTAACTGTAGTGAGATTAATAATTCAGAAGATTCACATTAAAAAAAAAAAATTATATGCTAAAGTCGATGAAGTAATAACATATTAAAAGAAACGTAAATGAATTACTTTGCATACAGATATTTTAATTTTCGTATTTACAGCCTAATATTAGATTTAATATAATACAAAATTATTCAAATAATTTTATAGTTAGATATTTAAAATTTTAATATTTATATAGCATATTGTAAATAAAATATATAAAATTTATATTTTAAAAAACATAATGCAAGGAAATATATAATTTGTAAATTTAGATGTATTTCAAGAGGTGAGGTTACAGCGTAATGATAACTTTATTATTTCCACTATGTTAATGTATAAAAGATAACATTTTAATCCTAGATTCCTTCCTGTTTAAACTAAAATAACTGATTTAATCCTTCAGTGATCTGAGTTCACTGAAGCAAACAAATGTCGTAAATGTATAGGAGACTATTAACTTGGTCTTACTCTAAGACTTTCTAAGTTGAGTCTCTAAGTTTGCTTTGTAAAGTATATCGCGAGTTGATTATAACTATAATTTGCGTAGATGTTATTATAAAGTAAACTATGTTTCATAGGAAACTTTGGGCATTTTATATTTAGTGACTGGTGAAAAATACATAGAAAGGTAAAACTTCATAAGAAAAATAATACACCATATCGACGAATAAAAAAATGTCAATCATTGTCTCCAAGTTGTCTCACATGTGTTTTTCACTGTTATACTCATTATTTCCTGTAGGAATACCTGAATGAGAAATCATAATGATAATAGTTTTATTTTATAGATAGAATTTAAATACGAAACATATATTTTCTGTCTGTCATATTATAAGTTTTGTATGACTTTGGCCAATTATTTTGAAGACTCCTTTATGAATATGTCAAGGTAGTATAGAGAAATGTAGGCAATAATTTTCAAATTATGGTACCAGTTTTGAGTTTGGATTTAATGTTTTTTCGGAAATCTTACGAAATATAAAAATTGAAATTAGAAGATTATAGTAATTATTTCGAAACAAATTACACATAAAATTTGCAAATTGTATTCTGCTTATATTTTTATTTCCGTTCGATGTTAATATTTATCATTGAAAATTCAAATGTTAGTGTAAGTTGCAAGGTTGTAAGATTTTTTATTCTATACAATCAAATATTAGAAATGAGTTAAGTAGTACAGGGTTATCATAAAAGAGTGGCGGGGTCTCATTAATTCATACGAAGACAGTAGAGAAATTTTGTGGTGTTGTATTGGTATCGCTGATAGGCAATAAAAGTTTGTTTAACAGCTGTTGTAATCTCAAAATTAGTTCTTGCATTGTTGTGGTAGTGTGTTTTCTGGAGTGTTCTGTGTGTATTGTGTTATTATATTCTCTAATAAAGAAAAAGCAAAGCGAGTTTTGTTGCCGGTTGAATTCTAGTCTCTAATTTCTTGTGGGGGTACATCAATAACATTGTTTATCGAGGAGAAAAAATCTGTGACCTAAATTCAACAGGATTTAATGAAGCAATGACAACCGTTAACAAAGACATTTTAACTAACATTTGGACAGAATTTGATTAACGATTGGGCATTTGCCGAGCAACTAATGTTGCACATATCGAAATTCATTAGTTATGTTCAAAAACTGTTTCAGACGCAATTTAGATGAATAAACAACATCAGCTGTAAGTAATTCTGTTTTCATTTAAATTATGTTCAAAACCCCACCATTCTTTTATGATAACCCTGTATTTAGTATTAATTATTCATCATTTAGTAAATAAAGTCAGTTCATAACATATACTTCAGACAGTTGAATTTGTACAAGGAATGTTGGTAATTACGGTTTGCTCTTTAGTTCACCCACACGCCCCAAACGTGGAGTACAAATTCAGAGTTCTATTGACAGTTGAGGTCTATCTACCTAGTCGTATTATAAGGAGTTCAGGAGGCATAATACCGATGGACAAACATTAAATTAATCCTTTCTATTAGTATTGATGTTTTTTGTATGAATACATTGATTCAGAAAACCAACAAGTGAGTTTACTATAGAACAAAAGATTTTAAGTATAATCCCGTACGATTACTGTTACATAGTTATATTATTACCGCACAATAAACATTAAATTACAAAATTTAAATGTTACTCTAATGTTTGCTCAGAGATACAAAACAAAGTAACAAAGGAATAATTCGTAGTCTATTACGTGAAAGAATATCTGTATAACAATTAGAAAATAATATAGTGTAAACAATAAGTTATGGGAAATAAGTGAACCCCCATAAAAATGAATATAGACTGTTGTGAACACTGGTCTATTTAAAAATAATAACATCTTTTATTTTGAAGTGAAATAATCCTTAGTTTTCAAGAATTGTAGAAATTTACTACATCGTAATAAAGTTAACTCCAATATTAAACAATAAAGTATTTGGTACAAATATACTAATTTCAAAATATTAATTACATTTTATAATTTTTAGGCGAACCATAAATGACACATTTTTATAGATGATGTTCCACAAAAACTTATGGTGTTGCATCAGCAACAATATTAAAAACCACTCTACACAATTTGGCATATTCGCCTTAATAATTCATGCATTTATGTTTTTTACCTTCTTTGTATGTGATTGGTTATTTTAAAAAAAGTTTTATGTAAATTTAATAGTAAATAAGAGAAATTAAACATGAATATTACTCTTTTTTGTACTCATTCTAATAGAGAGTTTAAAATAAATATATAATTCCAGCTATTGATAAACTTCATCACTCCAGACGTATTAAAATGTTCTTCGATTCAAAACATTGAACAATAAGTGCATTTGTTTGTAATAAGTAATATTGTTCTTCTTGTTATATTTTGGTAATATTGTCTCAATATATTTAGACATAGTCGTGTCAGTAATATCCTATCAATATCAGTTATAAACAGTTTTCTAAATTGTGGTGTTTTGCAAGGTTATCTTCAATACAAGCTGAGTTAATAAAGTTTAGAAACTGAATTCCTTATAATTTGGGACCATAAAGATAGAAGAAAGAAACTTTTACCAATATTTTACAAACATATTGAAGAATTTAAATAGGTAAGAATAAAAGTATGGTTCCATTAAAATAAGTTTAGGAAAATGAAGTGTTGTGTTATTTTGGAACACTCTGTATATGGTTGTAAACTGTTGTATCACCTTGTTGATACTTTAAAATGACCAGTAGCTCGTTTATCCAACTTGTGTAGAACCAAAAATATGTAGTCATTTCCTTATTTTTCCACACTGTATATTCTATACAATATATTTACGGTTTATTATATATTTCCTGTTATGAATACTATATTAAGTATATATATATACGTTTTCTCTTCTATATAAAGCATAGGATAAATAAATAGTGATAAAAAACAAAAATACATTGTTAATGCTCGATATGCCATCCTTATGTTTGTTGTCCTTTATGTTTAAACATATTAGTGGTTACAACAATTAACCATATGATGTGAAATTTCGTATGAGATACTCAAGAAATTTATACAAAAAACTAGTGAAATCAAGAAAATTGAATGAAAATTTTCCGAATAGTTTTTATTGCAATCGCAACATTATAACTAAAATAATTCCAATGGGTTTATAAAGTGTTTGACTCATCGAGGTGATAGGTGGACTGGAGAAAGAGAAAACGCAATATTGGCCAGATATTTCTATTTTTGTTCAACATATTACTTATACTAAGTGTAATATTATGTTAACTACTTATATGTATGTAACTAACAAATAAAATAAAGGTTTTATTTGCAATATTGTCCAGCATAATTAACGTTCAAAGACTAATAATTTAATTTATGAAACATTAATACAACTAATGCAATTAAAATTGTGTGTGGATATTGAAGTCTGATATTCTAACTATAAATGAGTTTAATAAAATCCTATGTTGCACATAAACGATGTTAATATCACATTTGCATTAATGCTTTCACAATGCAGTAACTTCATAACAATTTAACAGTCTCATGAGTTATAACAGTAAAATTACTTTTACATTTACTACCGAAATATTGTGTAACAAAGTAACAACATGTGCAATTTAAGTTTAATAGTTTTGCTCCCATATAAATTACATTAAATTTGTTAAATTCGTCAACAATTATATTTAATAAGGGATCGCTCCAATAATGTATGACTATGTTCACTTAGTGAATATGTATGAATTTGTATCATAACTTTGGTTCGGTATTATGACCTACAGACAACAGTATCCCTGTTTTATATGGCTTTAAAACCATTGTTATTGTAGTTAGAATCTATAGTAGTTTTACATTTAAATACATTAGCGATTTTTTTATCAGACTATGTGATTTTTATAAACTATAGTCTATCGATTCATTATCCAAATCAAATTACAATAAATTGATTAGAACCATATTTTGATCCTAGAAAATTGTATATTTATTAAAGTAATTTCAAACGTTCTTATTTCGGTATCTAAAAAACTAAAAAGAATGGGATAAAACTTAACTTAAAATTATAAAATAAAACAACAGTTACAAAAAAAATCATTATAAAGAATATAAATTTGAATAATATATATAACAACATAAAAGTGTGCTTAAAAAAAACTTATTAAATTACTAACATTATCAAATTCAATAAATTCCTCCTATAAATAATTTGAATTTAAGTAAACTCAAGTAATCATTTTGAGATTAAGGTTTGTTCATAATTAAAAGATTAAGGAAAAAGAAGTAAATGATTTTTAGAAAACAGTTGAACCAAAAAATCGAATGAGAATTTTTAGTATTAATATTAAAAGGTAAACAGCAAAAGATTTTAAAAAACACACAAAAAGTAAAAAGATAGATTAATTTTTTTTTTTGGTTTTCAACTACCAAGTCCTATACTGATTAGTGGTTCTCTCTTAGAATTTTACATCTCAGTCTATTTTTATAAACAGTTACATTATCACACGTGAGCTATCACGCATATAATTATATTTAAATGTATAAAAATCATATTAAAAAAATTCTTATCAGAATTTGTATTAAATCTTCATATAAAACTCGACAATTTTTACCATAAACAAATAACACGAGTGAAAAGCAAAGCCCAATATCAAACCAAAATATTTATACTGAATTATTAAATACAAGTTCACGTTCATAGTAAAATCAAAGTTTATCACACGTTTATTGTACTTATGTTTCGAACTATTGTTAAATTTAATATGTTGTGATAAAAACTATCCTTAGTAAAATGTAAGAATAAACGTACAATGTGAATTAAAAAGAATGGTGCAAAAGTAAGGTTAATTTATTTGCAGACGAAGACTCACGAAATGATGAAAAATGCATAAAACCATTTGTTATATTAAGTTTTAATGTTCACTACAAATGATCGATACCACTTACTCTGCAAATATCCAGGTGATATTCCAACTCCGCTCACACACTCTGTAACATTTCTTGTGTTATGGATTGCACTGCTTCTATTATGCGCTGTCTTAAGTCTTTCAGGTTTTGAGGCATAGGATGGTAGTAATCTGTGTCTTTGATGAACTCCCACATGAAGAAATCGCAAGGAGTTAAGTCCGGCGATCGGCGGCCAGCGCAACAGAGGTCTGTCTTCATTTCCAGAGCGACCAATCCTACGGTCTGGCAAACGTAACATTCAAAAACTTGCGTAACTTAGATTTATAATGTGCAGGAGCACCATCTTGCTGAAAAACTACGTCTATAATATCTTCTATAAGCTGATGAATGAGCCATTCTGACATGGTATCTAAATAAACGATGCCAAACACAGTGCGTTCAATAAAGAAGAGGGGTCCATACACTTTACTGTTGCCAAGAGCAGAAAAAACGTTTAGTTTGGGTGAATCTCTTTCGTACTCCTTGGGTTTTCAGATCCCCAAATTCTTACGTTTTGGCGATTTACTTGTCCATTGAGGTGGAAGGTACCCATATCGCTGAACACTAGTCTGTAGGCAAATCCATCATTTTCAAACTGTTCAATCATAGCAAGGCAAAAATCTCTGCGCTTTGGCTTGTCAGTAAGCTTTAAGTCTCATCCACTTACGTAAGACACGCCGTACTGTAGATTGTGGTATCTGAAGTTCCTTACTAGCTTTGCGAGTTGGTGTTTTAGGACAACGTGCATACTTAGCTTCAATTCTCTCCACAGCGTCCTCCGAGGTATGTGGTAGGAACGAACTTTTCTTGGCACTCAAACACCCAGTTGTCTCAAACTGCCTCACCCAACGAGCTATGCAGTTCTGATCGGGAGGATCTTTTCTGAATTTTGAAAGTTCCGTTGAACACTAACAACAGCATGAGCGAAACTCAAAACCCAAAACGCTTTGAGGTAGCCATTTAATAAACGGTTTAGCGTTAGTCAACTATGCAACCATGACAAAACATAACCTTATCACAACAAACTTATAAACATGCCCTTTCTATTGTTGCAACAATCAGCTGTTTTAATTCATGCAAACAGAAGTACCAACTGTTTAGTTTTTCACTATTCTTTTTGAATCACACCGTATATTTAATTTGTTTAATCTTCATATAAAGTTTCACTTATATTATTTGAAAATATATCTCAAGAATAAAAAGAATAAGATAACATTAAGTACAATATATAAAGGTTGGAAGAATAATGACAAATGAAAAACATGTAAAACAAAAAACATATACAATGTTTAAAATAATAATAATATTAACAATAGAATAAAAATACTAATTTCAAGTAAATATTGGAAAGTGTTTGCCATAAAAAATAATGTATCTATATTTATTCCATTCTATTTTTAAACTATTATAAACTTACTACTATTATTAAACAAATATATAGAAAAACTGACAGACATATTCCGAACACGTATAATATGCCAAATATTTTATTCGTGTTCATAATAAGAGAATACTGAATAAATTGAGTTAGAGAGTTACGTAAATGCATTATTAATTTAAAAAAGTTATTTATAATATCAAGCAAATAATACATAAACCTTCCTAATAAATCAAACTTTCAATTATATGATTACAATCTGAATTGTATTGAATTTTAATTTTTTGGCGTTTATGTGACTGCTATTAAATGTGTTGTATATGTAGTAACGACACCTTAGAGCCATATAAAAGAGATAAAGCAAATATAATATAACACAAAAGTAATACTTTATAACTTAGGAAATTGTTTCTGCAGTCTAGGCTAAACTTCTCCTCTGGGGTTACTTAGTAAGATTATCATCTCTGGAGTAATTAAATGTTCCGCTTTCATTTTATGTTGCATAGCTGATATATATATATATATATATATATATATATATATATATATATAAAACAAATAAATATTCTGTAACATTAGTTTGTATAATTAATCATACTTTTTACATTTTTATAATACAAATAAATTTCTCAAAATGACAGGGCGTAATGGTATAAACTTCATATTTTATTAAAAGAACATAATTTTTTTTATGAACAATATAAACCCAAACATGATACTTCGCGTGTCCTATACTCATGATATAACCGTGCTTGTTTGTTTGAGACAATAATAAAAATTGATTAAAGATTTGATTTAATGATATATTTATATATATATAGACTATATATTTTAGACATTCACAAAGCTGCCGTTTATTTTTTATTTCATTAAAACAACAGATAGTTTTATTTTTTAATAAATCATTTGATGTGAGCTTATTCCAAGTAGAAAGGATTATCCCTCCAAAGAGAAAACAATGATGCAGCAAGTCATGGTTCTGAGTTTTTCCTAATGTTTTTAAACATAAAACTTCTATTTAAGACTGTATGTCAACGTCAACAATAATAGAAACTTTTGATTTAAAAAATTAGAAAACAATACAATCCGATCTATAGTCAGATAGTTGGAAATTATGTGATTTTGGAATTTTTGGGAAGAAAGATCGTAACAAACAAGGTAGCCTGTCAACAAACTAAAGAATCTAGTATGTTGTGACATATATAGATCACTGATTGTCAGTGACAGAGTTTGTCCATATAACTAACGTACACTAACGGAATCTCTTGAAGCCTCTAAGAATGTCTCATGATTAGGTGTAATTTATTCATGAAATGATAAATAATCGTAGCTGAAACTCTTTGATTAAACAACAGATTAATTTTTTTAAATAAAAAACCTACAGAAATAAAATAATAAATTAGAAATTTTGATGGATTTCCCTTGATTTAAATATTCCCAATGTCTGTTTATAGTACTATACGAAGTTTAAGCAGCGAGATAAAAGAGAGGGGATTGAATAATATTAAAAAAATTTAAATCAGAAATTATTCAAATATATGAAGTGGTCAGCGTGATAGCGAAAGTTTGATTGACTTTTTGCAAATTAATAAACTTTTTAAATAAGCGGCAATCAATCACAGAGATAAGGTTTAATCTTACTATTTATCAATTTGTTAAGTCAATAAAAAAAAGGTTTTCTGGTTCCTTTGCTTTTTTATATAAAATAGAGTTTACCTTTACAAATTGATGTTTGCTCTCATAAAAACAAACTCGGCTTTAAGACGATTATAATATGCATTGGTGTTATGTTAATTTTGAATAATTTCAGAACCCTTTCACGAATTACTATTTCATTTTAAATCATAAACTTCTTCTCTTACAATATTTCAGTTAATAAACAAATTCCAAAAAATATTCAATACACTGGTGAATAAATATGATGATAATTTATTTGTATTTCCTTTAAGTGTTAAATAATCATAGCTTTTATAAAATTGCTACTTATAAATGGTATCTTGAACTTGAACCTGTTTCCTCGCTAATAAACTGATGAAATATAAGATTACAATATTTATAAAATAAAAGTACATTATTATTATAAAAATAATTATGAGCGTAATATAATAACGTTTGTTTAACAAAACGAATAAAATAAAAATACGATAAAAAGGGAAATAGGGATAGACAGAAGTCCACCCCCCCCTACAGCCCTTACCTGGAACCATCAGACTTTCATGTGTTTCCTAAACTCAAAGAATATCTTGGTGGAATTTGAAAAATGGTGACGTGTTGAAAGAAACTGTTACTAACTGGTTAAATGCTCAGGCGGCAGAGTTCTATGTTGAGGGGATCCAAAAGCTAGTGCTAGGACTTAAACATTCTTGGTGACTATCTAGAAAAGTAAAAATATGTTCATACTTAAGGTTTTGATACTTTTTATGTTCATAAATAAAATTGCTGTTACTCCACTTAAAAACTGTTCTTACTTAAAAAATTACCCACGAATAATATATTTTTACATAAAAAATAGCTTCTAACGCATCTACTTTTTAATACTGAATCACATTCTAAGTACAATAAATGTGTAACTGAGGCCCGGTTTTATGTTTAAAGTTAGAGCCTGTTTATTAGTTTCCACATGTTCTCAAACAATTCCTCATAAATTATCTGATATGAACTAAACAAATCCATTTATCCTATTGTTCTGTAATCCTAGTTATATACAGTTTTAACTACAATTATGTCTAAAGTTTATTGCAAATGTGCTCATTATTAATAATTAGTTAATTTTTTTAGGGTTGAATAAAGTTTTCATCCGAGTCTTTATAATAGAAATTGTGACCTCACGGTAGAGACGGATGTACTTAAAATTGTGTATGAAGGGCTATTCTCTAAGCGGCAGTTGGTTATAAGCAGAATTTTAACAATCTATGTAGGAGACACTATTATGACACATTTATATGTATCATGTTTAAATGCATATATCTTTTAAAAAAATAGACCTGAAATGTGGAGACAATTGATGTGTACAAGATTTGGTTGCTCTAATAAGTATTTTTGAAAGTAACTGTGTCAAGTAAACAGATTTTATTTATTTATTTTTTTTTTTAAACTGGATTTTGTAGGAAAATCAATTAATAATACAAAAGTTATTATAACACATGCCGATCACTTAAAAAGAAGATCCGTTATTTATTTCAATCTAGATTGACATTGAAAAAATAATTATTAACTTTCAGATAAGGACAGTGAAGTTGACAACCAGATATCAGTAGTAGTGAATGGCCTCTTTGTATACCCAACAGAAAATTTAGTGAAATTAATATTCTATACACTGTATTATAAATGCAACGTTTTTTGTAATGCAATAATAATAAGTTGAAAAATTCTTTGGAAATTACAAAAAGATTATTAACAATATAAATTTATATTCGACAAATTGTATTTGAAATTTCTTTCAAATTATCGAGTAATCTGGAATAGACGAAACAACTTTGAAATAAACTCTGTTCTGAAGATAATTTATATTATTCTTTTGCAGCCATAGGAACTCAAACTGAAGAAAATAAAAAATGAAAATCGGCTGTAGAAAATGTATTAATACACGTTATAACATTCACTGATGTTATCTTTTAAATTATTTAACATTTAAATTATGCTTTCTTTTCAATTATTTATTAGCCACACGTTGTGCGACCAAATATAACTTAAGCGCAAGCTTTGCTATTTTTATTTACTTTACTCTACTAAACAATTTATATTTAATACTCATTAAACAACAACGTTTACCTGGATAAAATCTTTAGTTTAATTTAGCATGAATAAAAAACAACAAAACAATGAAACATGTACATTAAATTATTCAATTCTTACTCAACTAAATCATTCATTCCTCACTCATTCCTTATTTTAATTTATTTATAACAGACAATTAAAATACAAATTTACTTTATGTTTAACATTAATTATTACTTGAATATTCAAATTATTAGTTCCCTTTAAGAATTTATTATATTTCTTTACAAATTATATTTTTTTTTACTTTACATTAAAGTGATTATCTTTTTATATAGGCTAGCTCAGTTTTAAATTTATTTAACAAACACAATCTCTTATCTCGGGTCGATAGGTCTTTTAATGGCTCAATTGAAAGTGAAATAAATTTGATGAATTTAATAATTAACAAAATTTTTGGTACTTATCAAATGCTGGTCCTTTTGATCGGTCGATTTGCACTTTTTCACTACACATAAAACTATAATTGACTCTTTTATTTTTAAAAAACACCACACTGCTCAAAACACTTTATTCCTTGATTATAACGTTTTCTCTCGCTCTCTGGGTTGTTCCAATTTCCAGCTCCTTTCTGCGATGACGGAAATCCCTTGGCTCTGGTTAATCGAACTCCTTTTCTCGATCTGATTTTTTTAAAAGAAAACTCCACAAGACTCCTAATCTGCAATTCCTATTGTTACTTAAATCTTCCTTTCGTTTTACTCTACTTTAAATTAAACTTATTAAACTTTTTAATTAACAAAGAGACTTCTTGTCTCTTTCTTTACTGTTGAACAGCTTTATGGAACACAGAGCAGACTATCTGTGTCCATAACCTTCCGTCTCGACTTCCCTTGTTAGACTCCTTTTCTAACACTTTATTTTTAAGACTCCTTCTCTCGAACACGAGTTTCGCGCCCTGTTCGCTGATTCGTTGATTTTCCCTAACTTTCTTAAAATGTGTCCTTTTTCGCTTCCTAGTGGTTGTTTTTAAATCTTTCCGTTGTTTTTTAAGCGTGAGATCGTCTTCGATTGGTCGACCTACTTTCTCCTTTCTGTTTTTGTGTTTTTTTGAAGCACCGTTAGACTTTCTACTTGTGTACCGTTAGGACGCTGGCTTTCCCTTCGATTTCTCTTTTTTTTTGTAAAAAAAACTCTGCGCTCCCCTACGATTCCGTTCCTGTAGCCCATGTGTTTTCTTCAAGGTTGTAGAAATCCTGGTTCTATTGTAATTTAACACGTAAAATTTTTAACTGCATGCGACAGCTGTCGTCTCCCTTCATTTATTTAACATTGTTCCATTTTTTCATATTTATTATTTTATAAGTTATTTTAATTGTTTTATTATTAGATGTCATGATTTCGATTGTTTATCTAGGTGAGATTATGATATCGTTACAACGTATAATACACGGTTGTAAAACATTTTGCACATTGTAGGTGAGATAAGAAACAGATAAATTTATGTAATGAATATTCTATTATAATGATTTGTTATTGTCATTTTACTATAATGAATTAAACGAACTTCTTTAATAAATACAATGCACGACCCACATATCTGGAGCAGTCAAAGTATAATTTAAACTACCACCCTTTACATCATGCTTCTCCTCTTTATAAACTAAATTCTTGCCTTCTCACACTCTCTTAAACCCAGTTATATCTCTCATCTCTACAATTACAGTAGCCCCAGACTAGGATTGTGTCTGGTCTAAGGGGCGGGTCCTCCCTTCTACTTGTTTCCCTAGCCTGACTTGACGGTACAACACATTCCAAAAAAACTAGGTACACAAGTTACTGCTTAGCTATATTTAATTCCTAAAGTTAAAACTTCGTGACAGACCTTTGTAAACCTTTTATTCTTATTTGCACCGATAAAAGAAACGAAAGTTGGGTACGCGTTTACAAAGAAGCATTTGAGGTCTATATATTTTTATTGGGGTTGTACCGCTGAAAGTAAACGCAACAAACAAAGTGTGGGGCCCCTCTTTTCCTCTCCATCCCAGACATATTCCTACATTGAGGATACTGTATTTACCGCATCGTCACTCTGTCTGTTTGTCAGTTTAAACTGGAGAATAGCTGATACTATTTGCATACGGTTTTTTTTTCTTAATGAAGGTACGATATCAGGTCTGTTATCTGTTCTATGTATTATTCAAAATGGGATGAAACAACATACATTTTATCAATTTCAAAGACGTACATAATAAGAATGTGTAAAGGTTGTAAGATATGATGTAATTGATTTGCTTATAAATATTTCTGTACATGTTTGAAATATAAGTTTGACTCTCAAGTATTCCAATCAGTACATCTAGTTGGTACTGAATTACAACTTCAAAACGGACTTGGTGTGAATTCATTTATTTAATTTCCCTTTTGGTTTTACGAAAACTACGAAAATCCAAACAAGAACCTTCAACACGGAAAATCATGGCCTCGGTCTTTTGGGATCGGAAAGGCGTTCTTCTGATTGACTTTCTAACAAGAGGAATGACCATAAATGCTGAGAGATATTGCGAAACACTAACCAAGCTTAGGCGCGCAATTCAAAACTGTCGGCGTGGACTTCTGTCTAGCGTATTCTTCTAGCGAAGAAAATGAGGGATAGTTTAATGAACGTTCAAACAGTTAGAGAGTAAAATTACAAACTTTATCAATTAGGTTTGAATAGCTTAACACCTTCTAAAACAAGAGTTAGATACTTTCATCTATGAAGAAGTTAATTATAACAATAATTATCAACTTTTTACAATTGACTTAAAGTACCTTAATCTTAGGTGTTAAATTTTAGAAATTAATATAATAATAATATCTGCTAGGATATACAATATTAATTTGAGCACAACCTTCCTCCAATCTGAGCTCCATCTTCTAGTCTTACTTTAGTATTTTAGGTTAAACGTTAGGATTGGCAGATAATTCTACTCAAATTTAAATAATTTGAAATTAATTATTAAAAAAATTAAACAATGTTAAAAGTTTGTATAACACTTACCTGGTAAATATAAGTACAATATATACGATATTCTATGTGTTATATTCCTTTGCTGCTACAAATGATTGTATTTCTTCATTTCTACATTTATTTATTTCATTAAATATTATTTATAATGCAAATTCGTCCATCAGGTCTCCAGTATTTATGAGGACATGTACAATAATAATTATGCTATATATTAGAGTTAATGGGTCATTTTTAAATTCATATTATTATCACCTAATACAAGACAAACGCAATAGAAATCTATTTAGATTATTGTGATCAAACACACAGAAAAAGCAACAGTTCTATTTATTTTATCCGACACTTAAATAATTTTGATCAGAGAAAAACGATCTGTTAATGGACTTAACACATACTGCGTAGCAATCTCTACAGCGAAAAGACCAAAAAACTGAGCAAATATATGATGTTTCTTGTAATGTTTTTTCTTTATAAAATAATAGTATTACAATTTACCAAAATTTTAGTGAAACATTTGCCTGACAGTTAGCACTTACTAAGACGGTTTAATCTATTCAATGATTGCTCAAAACTATTAAAATAGTTTATAAAATGAAAAATGTATAACGTCATCATTCAGAAAGTCAAAGGTATGAGACATGCACATAAGCAAGCTTAGAGTCCGTTCCTGTACGGACAGGCTAGGCTTTAAACAATAGAGTGATATATAAAAAACATATATATTAATTAAGAAGGGATTTTTAATTAACAAAGTTAAGAGGAAAATCAAAAAATTTTAACAAATAAATTCGCTATGAAAAGGACTACACTAAAAAACTAAAAAGATTCATTCGTTCAGTACTTAGGCAACAAGAATCCAGAATAAAAAAGATAAAATTGAAAAAGGATCAAAAGATGGTTAAGAGAAAAAGATGAAAATCTTTAAACAGGAATAACTCAGAAAGTTATTGCCCTAAAACTTTAATTCAAGTTTCCATGGAATCTGATTGTCATTACAAAGGGATGGTACTTTCACATTTTCGAAATCTTGAGCCAATCAAAAGATATGGAAATTTGAAGAAAATAAGCAGTAAATTGACACAGACAGGTAGAACTACCCTTTTACTCCAGGGGAAGTTTCCATACCAAGGGGAGGTGCGATTCAAATAAAAATAATAAACACTGATTCGAATGTAATTACTACAACTAAAAATAAAAAAGTCAATTATAATTCAAATTTCTTCAGTGCAATGAGTGATTGTTTATCGAGGGAGCCACTTTAATACCAGCATAATTCAACAACGTAGCAACAGATTTTAATCTCAACAGGGACTTCAGATTTCAACCGCCGAGGATTTTCATTTTGAAGACATCAGTCTGCTCTTCGCTATACTCTGTTCATCTCATCTTAACGTGAGCCGAAGCTAACTATAGATATGTCTCAAAAGATACCACAGTTACAATTTTGAATAAATATTCGCTTAAAATTCAAAAAAATATAAAATACTAAAGTAAAATAAATGTGTTGGGGAATTAAGAGTAATTTAGAGTAATTTTAATTATATATATATATATTTTTTTTTTCAAAAATAGATATTTAATAAGTGTAATTATTTTCTTGTTTTTATTTTTATAAGTATTAACATATTATTTTCTTTGATTATAATTTTAATAATTCATTTTTGTTTTGAAAATAAATAAATTTTAACTTTATTTAATACGAATGGAAATATAATTTAAAATAATTATTTTCCGTATTATTTAATATATATGAATATCTTATTTTGTTTTCGTATCTTATTAAGGTAATTTAGTGTCAAAGTATCTTTGCGCGAGTTCGTGCATATTTGTGTCTCTTTAGACACTAAAATAACTTTCATTGTAACATACTTGCAAAATTATGCCCTAAATTTTTCGATTTCAAATCATGCACGCCCATCTTTATTTTGAAATTATTACACACTTATTCGTGGCGCCCTCTAGAATTAGCACAATTTTGACATGAGTATCGAAACGAGCGACTCAAATTACATAAAAAAAACTTTGAAATAAAAAAATAACAGTAATTAATGTAAATAATGCTTTATTTTTTGCTATGTTGATTTCTCATCATTTTCACTTTGTATTTTTTTTTGTCTGTGGCGCCCTCTCAGATCGGCACAGTGTTGACATCACCATCGGAACAAGCGAATTAAAAAACCATAAAAACATTACACCAATTTATGGAAAAATCGCATCATTTCATATAATATTAGTCTGTCACCATTTTCACCTTGTAATAGTTTTGCCGGTGGCGCCCTCTACGATTCGCACAATTTTAGTATCAGTATCGGAACGAGCGACCCAGAGAACTTAAAAAATGGCATTGAAATCGAAGAATAGCATGAATTCACCAAAATTATTCCTTATTTCATTTAATTTCAATTTGTCATTACCTGCATCTTATATTATTTTTTCTTGTTGTGACCTCTAGGATGCGCACATTTTTGACATCATAATCGGAAAGAGCGACCCCAAACACATAAAAAATAACATTGAAATCAAAACCATTATCGATTTATGAATTCCGTCTCTTATTTCATATTACGTTTAATCGGATATCATTCTTATTGTTTATATTTAATAAATAAACAAATTATTAATTTTCCGGAAAACAAAAACTGTTTACATCTTTGATCTAGACACTCTAACGAATAAAATGAGCTATGACACAAGTCATTTCGTGCAGTTTCACTCTGGATCAGAATAAATCCCGTTTTTTGCCCTGACTATTAAATTATACATTGAAGAATGCATATTTTACAAAATAAGTGAATATCTTTTTCTTGATTTATTACCGTGTTGTAACTTAGTTGAAAAGAGTAAAAAGAAGGTTGAGGGAAGTAAAGTTTCAATTGACGAAGCATCGTAGGGGACGATAAAGCTAACGTCAGTATTTTTAAATTCAAAAATAAAAAAGTTCCACAAAGTGCGGTAACGTTTCAATACATCATTAAATATTTAGCATTGAAAAAGTTGTTTGACAGGCTAATTTAACTATAAAATACGTTTTTTAGTAAATTTAGAATTATTCTTAATGACTGCTGTGCAAATTGGCCAAAAAAACTTTTCATTGTAGAAAGGTCTACGAATTACTGAATTTATAAATAGGTTAATAAAATATTGGCCTACCTGTTATATCATATGTGAGTGATATTTTCAACATCTGATGATGGATGAGTGATATCAGGTGTAACACAAAAAGAGGATCACTAGATGGATATATAACAAGTAATATTTTATTAACCCATATATATATATATATATATATATATAAACCACTTTATTTGGAAATCGGGTTATTGATTAAGAGTAAAGGGAACGATATAAAAATTTATTCTTCGTTAAAGTAATAGTTCTAGACCTGTTACTTATTAAATCTACTCAACTAGGTAGATGTATAATGACTAACCTTACGGTTTTAGGTGAAAATGAAGATTTACTGGTTAATCAGTAGAAACGTGATTCCCAGGATAATTTGGAAAGAAACCGTATCTGTTACAAAATCTGAGTTGAGGTTACAAAGTAATTATTTAAAATTACATACCCAAGCCTTATTAGTAAATTAATTTTACCTTACATGTTATCAATTCTACAGTTAGTAGTTCAAACTGCCATTTTATTCTAACGAAAAGTTGGAACTTTGAATAGATTGATTGGTTTTTAATTTAGATAGACTTTAAGTTTCTATCTATTTTCAGATTTTCTATAAAAAAATGGTAGAAAATAATTCAGATTTTGAGCTACTTACAATAATCGGAGATCCAGGATCTTGCAATTTGACGCTGTTGACAAATACTGATCCATAGATTAACACAACCACACTTTGAACATCTACGGTTAATGCGACTCCTATTATATCATTTGAATATCCTGGGTAAGTCCATCGAGTCATGTACGCATGGGATACCAAGGGTGTGTAGGTTTCTCCCAAGTTTCCAACTTTGATTTTTTTTAAAAGGGTTAATAAGTTTGTAAATTGCATTTTGATCAAATATGGTATTAAATGTCCACTTTTGATGTTCATGACTGTATTACCACACCACGGCACCCTCGTGTAAGATTTTGAAAGTATTTTTTAAATTCGAAATTAAATTTCATAACCAATTTAAATTCCAAGTTCCAAAAACAACTTTAAATTTATAATTTCAATTCATTACATCTGATATTTCCTCATTGGTCTGCAATTTCGCTCCGTTGAAGTAACATTTCACAGTCTTCTAGAACATTCTGCTGTTTCTATGCGTTATGATTTTCTTTTATAACTCTTCAGTATAAAAGCAAATCTTCGGAATGAACACACGTAAAAGATTTATTTTGCTTTGTTAATTTAATTTTAGTTACACTAAGATGTATCACTATGTTTGAATAAAGACAGTTCAACACTGGAAATCAGTGAACATTTTATATATGTGTATTTAGTTTATTTTAATAAAGAACTCTGTCGATATCCTGTAAAAATATATAAAACTACGTGTTTAAGATGGTCGGCATCAATCTGAGTAGATCTCTCCTAAGATCTTCAACAGCATCTCACCAACTACGAACTATGAACTACTTAATAACAACCTATGATCAAAATTTATTAATTCGCATACCTGTTTCCCCCCATTTCCGTTTTTGCCTCTAAATTGCTCATTTCAAATATAAAATTATTTCTGCAAATATTTACTTAATGATTGCAGTTGTTACCTGGACTAAGAAAACACCCATTTTTACAGATTTCATATTCTCTTTATACCTTTTGTAACATTTTATGACTTCTGTATAACGCTGCATTAGTTTAAAATTAAATCTAACCCACATATTACATCATAAAATATGACCTGCATATTAAATTAAATCTAGCCTACCTAATCAAATAGATCCGATAATACACTATTTATGTGTAATTACTATGTGTAATGCTTTCATCTCCCGACATTTTAAGATAGAAATTACGACGTTGAAGTAGAAAGATAAAATGTTGGACTTGTGTTCTAAGGTCAGTTTTAGCTTTGAGTATATTCACAAGAATCAGCAAGGGTGAGTAGATGAAGCGTGTTTTGGATGGAATTGATGTTTTGATACAGTCCATAAACGGACATGCATTACCCGATGAATCTCATTTGGTAGAGAATCAAGTGATGTAGCACGATCTATAAAAATAGTTATAAATAAACCCCCTCCATTGAAATTCAATTAAATAATGTCATTTATTTTTAATTATAAAGCATTATAAAATAATTGATAATTTAATTAAATTATAAAACTATCTATAAAAGATTATTTGTGTGAAGAAATACAAGTTATGAAAGGTTTAGTTTATTGTTGGTATGCAGTTGTCACAAGTAAACTTAAGCAGGACTATTCTTTTATTGTTCAACCAGCCGAGAAATTGCGTCTTTTCCTTGACGTCAATTCTAACTCAAGAAAGCGACTTTTCTTTTTGGTTGAATATAAACTATTTTTAGTTAATAATAGAAACATGAAAGATAGTCAGAATTGTGAACAACTTTGTTTTTAAAGTAGAATTTGAATATTAGTGTAAAAACTATTTTGTCTTGTTTCATCAATATGTATTCTGGATAATTGTATATCAGTTAGGAAGACAGATGGGACATGAAGGCTACGGGATACAAGACTCTGTAAGTTTTCTTTAGCTGGAATATTTTAAACAATCTGCCACAAATAAAACAAGCATTAAAAAGTTTAGGTTATTTGAAGTGAATACATTTGCCAGTAAATATTACTAATATTCTTAAAAGTTTAACACGACCTACCAATAACAATAACCTAAACGTTACAATTGTGATAAAAATAATCCTGTCAATAAAAGAAGGTTTTAATGCTTCCCTTATTTAGAAAATTAGAAACATACTTTAAATCACTTTTATATATATATTATTGATCAAACTCCAGCATTGATGTGACAATGACTTTGATTTAAGTAAGTGTGTTATTGACTTTGACTTATTTTTAAACGACTAAAACGGATCACCATTAACAAATGCAAAATCCTTCTGGTAATTGATTTACTGATAAAATGTTCTATCTGACAACGCTAAGAGTGGGTCTTTTAATCTTTAAGATTTTGGGCTTTTAAATGAGAAGGAATAAGTTAGCCAGCCTATAGGTTGAACAAGACTTAAAAAGGTGTGAATTCTACTTTTTATGTGATATGCAAACTCATTTCAACTTCAATAGTTTTATTTTAGCCTATTGTTGACCCATTAAACAAAAATCAATCCTGTCATGCACTCTAAAGTATTGAGTAATAATATTGAGGTTGATACTCTTACAGCTGAAACAACTCTGGACTACAAATTTTAACTTAGGTGTACAAACCATTTTTCACGATTTATTTATTTTGAAGGATATTTTCTATCTCTAACATTACTGTAAACAATACTTTAATTAATACTTTACTATTTTCTTTGGAGCCTTTTTGAACACTTTCCCAATTATCCAAATAAGTATTTTTTAATATGTTTACGACAGATATTACAGTTATATGGCATTTATATAATTCCAGACAAAAAACCCCTGCAAATTCCAATTTCACAGTGGAAAACCTTTGTAACCAAAGATTTAATCCACAGTTCGCATGTATTTTTACGAGAAGAAAGCCCACGAACTCTACAACCCCCATACACAGGGCCTTTTAAAGTTTTAAACCTGGATGAGAAGACAATGCACATTCAATTGCCCGACAAAAGCATGCGAGTGTCACTGGACAGAGTGAAACAAACAGGCCTAAACAAACCCGTTACTCGGCACCAGCCAATTTACAATACTCATTTCCGTCACCGTTACTGGATGCTCACCTGATCACAAGGGAAGTACAACAAAGCAATTACACAACAATGTCTGGACGCATTTTAAAAATAAAAACCAGTCCGCTTTATGTCGGGATAAACAGGAACAAACAAAAACATCCTTTATAAAGCAGCAGCTCTTAATATTAATTAAATTTATGTACAAGGTGACAGATGAGTGAGATCAACCTACAATATTAACTACGATAGACTTCGTGTCTAATCCAAAGAAGCCACAAGTCAGCTCCAGGAGTAGCAACACTAGCAGCCAAACACCGGCAAATGGAAATCGCCTGCTTCAGAACTACATTACAAGTACATAGTCACCTCAGAACGAGACAAGTTTACACAAATAACTACCTTTAACTAGGGCGGAGGTATGTAGCGACATGCTAGCCCTTTGTATCGTTATTCTGTTTCACAGAGTCACCTGCAACACACACTCTCTCTATCTCGCTGCCTTGTTACCTAATTTCTCTTGTTTTCCTTATTGCTCCTTACTGTCTTTCCTACCGTGGTATTTCCCTCTAGATCGAACGTTCCAAACATTCGAGTAATCTGTCGGCTGATCCCGACGCACTCTACTTCTTTCGGTGTCTGAGGACTCATCCCACCGGGACGAACTCCTGTCTAAATTCCTACCACGTCATTTCCTACTGAATACGCATATTGTCCAAGCCCTTCTGATACCTAAACAATAGTAACTTTATCCTTAGTCTAAACCGAAACCCAGCTTCGACAAAGAACTTCAGTATATTTATGGTACAGCAATATTTAAAGTTATCCAAATGGAATAACAGATAACATAATAAAGAAAGTGAAATTTAAGAAAATCAAGGAATCCAGATATACTCTTGTAAGAAGCAAGCCCTAACAACGATGGGTTATGAAAGCTTTTGTTCTACCAATCAAACAAAAATCACTATATGCAAGTTTAAGTATAGTTTTGTCAGCCAAAAATAATATTGGTAAAATATTAGAAAATAATCAAAATGAAATTGAAGAAAAAAACAGGAATTTATTTTGAAATATATTCAGTGAAATATATAGGCTAAACAAAAAGAAATGTCATGACAAGAGCTGAAGAAAACTTTGCCCACTTTACATACCTATAACGGGCCTGATGAATCAACTTTGGCCAAACACTTTTTAGACGAAATACATTACTTTAAAATAGAAAATTCTGTGTTGTTGAAAAAACGTTACTAAACTAAATACAATAGATGCTTGGGAAATGTTTTATATTAACAAATACCGTAATGTAATTGTAAATAATTAAATGTAGAACATTGTATAGGTCCTATAAAACATTCAAACAAACAAACATTTATGTTTGTTGGTGTGTGTGTGTGTGTGTGTGTGTGTGTGTGTGTGTGTGTGTGTGTGTGTGTGTTTATAAAGTTTCACCAAACGATGAATAGAAATGTTTGTGGCGCACAAACTTTGAAATGTACTTTGTCTTTTCTTCCTCTGGATCGACAGTGACGGAGAAGAAATCTATTTTCCGTTTGGTTGAATAATAAAATAATATTTTCATTACTTTTGTGTGACAGAGTCACAATTCCATCAAAGATATAAGTTAGTACTTGGGATTTAGGTTTATTTAATGGAAAACGCAGACTACTAAAGTTATTCATATAGGACTAATAACTTATATCCTATTAACGTAGGTGCAATAAGAATAAGAATAAGGTGCATAAGAAGTTATTATTTTACAGAAAACTTAATGATGTCCAAAACAATACGATAATTGTTTACTGTAGCGCTCCAATTTTAATACTTTTTTCCCGTTATTTTTGTACTACATACCTCTCTTTATAAGAATAGTAACTTTTTTGGTAATAAAAAATGTTTATAACTTCGAAATTGACATATTTCAATGACGTATAAGTCCGTCTAGCTATCTTCAAAAATTCCTTCAGCACCTCCCTTGATCAATCTTGGCCCACTGACCAAGTTTTCTCCCACCCAAGGGTTTATATATGTGTGTAACATCAATGACGTCTGCCTTGCTTGCAAAATAAGCAATTTCATCATTTTTCCAGGTCTGTCACAATAATTGTTGTCATACTGTGTTCTTAAAAATAACTTAGACTATATTCCTAACTAAAACTATCCTAACATACTCATAACATTGAAAACGGTACATTGAAATTTTCGTCTCAATTTAATACTTACAGTAACCTTTGTACAATTAAATCCTAACTATATAATTGGAAATTAATATATTAGATATGATTTACTACAATATTATAAGACAAAAAGTTTGTCATTGTTGTGATTAATTTTGATTAAGAGTGGGTTGGGGGTGGGAAACTTGGTTTAAAGACCAGAGACTTAATCCTTATTTTTTCAGTTATGTCCCTAACCGTATTTCCTAACCTCGCCCAAAAAAACAATTTTCACTAACATGTAATCATTCTGTTAAACTTCAAGATTGTGAATTACTCTCAAGGAAAATGTGATTTTGAGATAATACATGATCACTATATGTTTTTAAGTTATTTTGTCCTAAGTATATGGTCTTACCGTGGACATAACTCCTTCTCTCCTCAAGTTTCAACTTATTCTATTAATCAGATGCTTGAGATAATGTGTTAAAAAAATGTCACAGTCTGACATGATTCCAACTAAATGGCGAAAAAAAATTAAATTAAAACTACTCAAACAGACTAATAAATCAAAATACAAGCAAAATATATTGTTCGTAAATTAATCTGCTTTTGATATCTGGAACCTATATTGAAAAGTAAACCAGTTTCTCTTGGGTTTATGTTGTTTTATATATATGAACAAAATGGAAAAAGAAAAATTTCTCTATTTAGAATGATTATGTTTCCTTCATATGCCCAGTATATATTTTAAACAGAATAAAGTATATATACAGTATGTATAAAACTAATTGATATGTTGATAATACTATTCAAACTGTAAACAATTAGATCTATGAAATAATATTTAATTGTTAATAATTATAATTGTTTCAATTGAGACTAGTTTGATAAAGCTAATCTGAGATCTCTTGAATTGAGAGATCTTTCCAAACCACTCTTGAATTTCCATCGAAGTAATAAGCTTGTTATGTCAATGACACTCAAGAACATGATGCTACTCTAACGTAGACTGCACTTCAACGACAAGAATATATGTAGAAACTGAAGTAATAAATGAATTTTATACCAAATATCATAAAAAGTGACACATTTTAGTACATTTATAAACTTAATAAGTAATCATGTGTTATCTGTGTCTAAGATGTCATTTGAAAAACGTTTGGTTGTTATTAGACAGAATATAATACTATTTCAAGTACAAAGGAGATAAGTCGTCTAATGACCAAATTTATAAATATAAAAAAGCGTTCGTTCCTAACTCTAAAATAGATTGAGTTTTAACTATAAGAATATTATGTTGAAACTGGAGTAATAATAAATAGAGTTTTATACCAAACATTATAAAAAGTGACACATTTTAACACATTTTTGAATTAAATGTTTACGGTAATAATATATATTTATATAAGCAAATATATTTTTGACAAAATATATTTGAATGAAATTATTTTTATTTGAAGAAAAATTATTATTTTTAATTACTGCTAAATCATAATATATAAAATAGCTACTTTGATTTTTTTTTAAGTGCTGTTAATAGCACGTAATGCTATAGTATTATCACCGTTGATTTTACAATCTAAATAGTAAAATATCATCTTTATGGTATGGTTTGAAGCCTGTAAATTAAAAGCTTTTTTGGCTGCTGATATTTAACGAATCACTTCTGATAACATAAAAGACAACTTTTATTGCGTGATCCTACCTTTTCCATACTAGCACATTCAGAACCTCAACCAACAAAACTGCAACTTTTCAGACTACTTATTGAAGGATCGTATGCTATGGACTTTTTTTTTCTTAGATATAAATTAAAGTCAGCGCTTTATATTCTCGCTTCTTTGATTTTTATATTAAAATTTATAGTTTCTAAAATCAAATCCATAAAATAACGATGAGTGACGTTTTGACAAGAAGTCTAAACATTTAGAATGAACTAACAAATCTACAGTTTAAAATATTTAACGTATATTGAAGCTTTTTCGTCGGTAGTGTCGTTGTGTACTGGAAATCGTTTTTGGTAACAATTTGTATTCTTTAAATTTTATAAACTTTAAGTTTTACAAAAAATCAATTTGTGAATGTAGTTTCTTTAATTAATAACATCGGTATAAATTTTAGTTATATATATTTTAATTCTTTAATATGTGTACAGCCGAATAACTATGCAATTTAAGCACGGACGCCTGGAACTGCAAATTAATAATTTTTATTTCATAAAATTTCAAAATGAGCACTGATAATACTCAACGCTTTCGATTATGTAATATTATAAACTTATTTCTGGTATTTAAAATAGTGGACTGTAATGTTTAGAATTTTTACTTAGTATCCTATATAGAAAAAAGTGTAATAGTTACAGTACCTTCACTTTAATTTCCGTTGAATGGCAAATTCTCAGGACGGGTCCGACTTAGTTGCTGTTCTTGAAGAGCTGAACTACATTTAGTTATCATTGGTGAAAACATAGAAAATGAGTTTAGAACTACTGTGAATCATTTCGAAATGAGATAAAAGAGAATTGATATTCTTACGAGAGGGTGTGTAGAGTCAACCATTCGCTCGGGCGGTTGTGAGAATGAGTAAGAAAAAAAGACATTTCAATGTCGGTGAACTGTCCAACAAGAGAGGGGGGAGACTGGCTTACAACTGATGTTTATTAACATTTAGCGAAATTTTATTTAAATATAATAAAGTAAAATTATATATATATATATATATTTATTTATTTATTTTTTTTTTACAGACAAATTGAATCTATTGAATACTGAACAACTTAGTTATGCTACATATTTTGAAACATTAAAAATAATTTTGTCCCTAGTTTGTGTTAGGTAAGCCAAAATAAAACAATTAAAATCTTATCCCAATAATTCGTGAATTGCTGAAATTGTTATAAGAATGTTGTATAATTTAAATTTAAGGAAATTTTGTATTATCAGTGTCTCTAAATGAAAACAGCTTAATGAGGGATTGGTTTCGCGTACTTTTGGTGTGTCCCTTACAATTTTCCTTTTATAATTAATTGTTGATAATCCTTTTAGAAATAGATATTATTAGAGAGAACTACACAAATTTTAAAAGATTACAAAATAACCATCAAAATTATTGCGTTCAACTAATGAGAAACTTCCAACTTTTGTTTTTAAACTCCAGTTATATACAAGTATTGTAATTGAGGGAAAAGTATGAGGCTATTCAGAATACCTGCGTGTTTAATTTGTAGCAACCATCGGTATAAAATAAACATAACCTCAAATTTATTTACAAATATGAAAACAATTACCGTATATATAAACATGGTTTTTACTATTCTAACAATGTAAGGAAATTGATTATAAATAATAAAGACAAGAGGGAAACATAATTCGATTTATAAAACGTGAATTTAAAATACTAAATCAATCTGTTACATTATTCCAATCTAGAATTAAAAAATAAAATAACAAAAAACATGTAAATCTGGTCATAATTATACAAATCGTTTATTGGAAACTCTTAGCAATTTCAATCCTAGACAAAGTTACAGAACTGGAGCAAAAAAGTAGATAATGACTATTAATGAAAAGTAGTAACACACTATTAACTAAACCATTAAAAAAAATTGTATGCCTATTATTAAGGTTCTCATCTTCCACTAGTCTTTTTTTATATTTCCTTGTGTCACAGTCTTTTTGGTTAAATTTGTGTTCCCTTTCATCCCTCTCTTTATTCTTTGTTACTTCCACTCATACATATGTTATTGTCTTTATTTCAGTAGTCTCATGATGAAAGAAGTAAAAATTTATTACTTTTAAACAGATATAATAAAATATTAGTTAATGAAGAAATGTCCTTAAAATAAAATTATGTAAATTGAATGAGCTATTATTAAAATGAAATTTTGAAAATAAATAAAAATAGTACGAGTTTTGGTAAATTATATTATTATATTAATATATATGAAGGAAAAAAAAAAGTTTCTCAAGAAGATTAATTTTATTATCCAGATTTAATTTGCAAGACAAATTTCAAAGAACGTCCTTGAAGTTTTAATAAAATTTCAGATGGAGCAACAAATAATTTCAATGTCATTTATTATAATATGTTAAAGAGGTTGGTGTATTAAGTAATGCCTTGTGAATCATGTAACGTGATTTTATAAAACACTAGTTAGACTCTTCATAATAATTTATTAAAACTTATAAATTTGAAATGTATACATTGATAAGATACCTTAGGTGCTATTAATTTAAATCAAACAAATAGAGTTAGCCATGGTTTTAATATAAAATGTATGTTAGGAAATATTATTTTTTTATTCCTTCAGTGAGAATTCTCCAAATACAAATTAAAAATATTCATTAAATTTAAATATTTATCTGTTATTTAAAAAATACCAGTCTGCTGCTTTTAAAAGACAATAAATGGTGGAAATATTAAGAGGGAAAACAATCGGCCAAAACTTTGTTTAGACAAATATAAGTGGTAGGTTAATTGAATGCTTAAATGTAATTGAAACTACTCTTTTCTGGGTAAAAGGTGTTTAGATTTTATTACACACACTGTTGAAGAATGTTTACATTTTCTTTCCTCTTGAATAGTGATGTAAATGACTTGTGTAATATATATAAACAGTTGTGTGTATATATAATATGTATGACATAGAATATCTATAACGATAGGAACTACATTTATTACTTGATTTATTTATTTTCTCGACGCCTAATATACGAAATGAGTAAACATTCAATACTTCTTAAAAGATGAATGCAATTTAAATTGCTCGTTTTACAGAGACAATTATAGACATAAATGAAACTTTATGACTAATGTATTGCGTATAAAAAGTGATCAGAAAACATAAAATATTGGGGTTAAAAGACAAGGTATAGGGAGCGAGAAGTAACTGTAGAACGGTAGTTCAAGTGTCAGATTGGGGATGGTAGAAGGGGTGAACTGAATAGAATTTATGGTCTGAGGTCGAAGAAAAGGGGATTGGCTAGCTTGATATGAAAATCAATGGAATACAACGTGGGAACAATTTCAAATGTATCCTGTCTTTTTTATAAATTATTTTAAAATAAATTAGTAATTCTTCATGCACGGGAGTTAATGAGATATTTGGAGATAGATGTTTAATAATATATAACAAATATACAGAGAATCGCTTTATTTTTCTTAATTTTTTTTGGGGTTAGCGAAATAATTGAAAATTCTAGTTATCTATTAATGATATCTCCTAACTTTCTAGCTCTCTTTAAAATAAAGTACTATGATATGAAAAATATCTAAGAATATATATATAAAACTTATATATATAGAGTCATTTTGTTTTAAAATATGTTTTTTTCTGCCTGTAAGTTTAATTATTTATTTTATGTACTTCTTAGAAACTACTTGGTTGAGTTTTTAAAATGTTGACCCATGGATTTTTGGCTCCAAATTATAGACGTGAAAAAAAATCAAGGTATTAAAAATACACATATAAGAAAGAACTAACGTTCGATATCGGCAAGAGATGTTAATTTACATCCTTACAGACATCATATCCTATCAGTCGCAAATCACATACATAGGATATGTATGTGATATGTATGTATTTTGTTCACACATAAAATTCACAAAATGCAAAATAAGTAAATACAATATCTTAAATGAATAAAGTAATGCAATAACTCACTAATTTATTAAATAAATATAAAATAGTGTCAAGTTCTTAACCAGTTTAAACCAGAAGTGGTAAGAGTTTAAAATTGAGCGGCAAACATTGGTCAATGTTTTTTATTTATCCCATTTAAATGGGTATAAAGTTTCATAATTATAGTTTTGCTTATACAAGATAGAGGAAGATGTTTCATGACAAAAAAGTTAAATTGGGAAGTCTCAAGCTTAAATAAGATTCTAAACATATAGTGTGTAATGAATTAACAATCATATATAGATAAATAATGTGAGTTTGCATCGGGAAATCTACTGAGTACAAGAAATATTTATTGTAGACTTTAAAATTTATCATCTAATAGTAATTTATTACCATTTGCTGCAAAAGAGAAGAATAAATACGAATAGAACATTATTTACAAATATATATTTGTAAACGAAGTTAAAATACAACAAAAAACTTTAATTGAATGGAAATAACCGAGGTCGAGTTTCGGCCTGATAGAAATGTACAAAACTTGATTTGTTTATTTTTTATATGTTTTGCACCACACAACAGCAAAGTCTTGGATATATACTCACTTTATACAAATAAAGAAAGGCTTTTGGTGAAAACACTCACTGTGTTATAATTAATATCAATATATAATTATTTTTTATTGACTCTCCTATTCTTGGAGGGTTTGTGTTATTTTACTTATTAGAAATATCTGAAAACTTTTAGTAAAATACAATGTTTTCAGATCCAGTACTGCGTATCTGAATCTGTTTGATTGACACAAAGTAGCAGAATGGACGTCTTTCTTAGGACTGACATTTATGACTGTATTCAAATTGAAATAAGTATTTTTCACCTCCTATATGATAGAATATTCTATCATATTTTTCAAATATACTTTAGTGAGGTTCTGTTTTTAAAATTTCGTTTTTATAATTATTGATAGCCC
Organism: Aphrophora alni; assembly: GCA_963513935.1. Lineage (NCBI taxonomy): Eukaryota > Metazoa > Arthropoda > Insecta > Hemiptera > Aphrophoridae > Aphrophora > Aphrophora alni. The sequence continues at coordinate 30,152,013 of OY740770.1, forward strand.
AGGTATTTAGATACGACAATGTGAAATTTGAATTTTGATGTAATTTTATTTAGTAAAATAAAACTAAACCTATTGAACAAAACATTGTGGTGAAAAGAGAAGTTTTCAGTGGGAAAGAGATATTCTTATAATGAATTATAAGCCACGTTTAGTAATAACTCCATCTTTGATACCCAGTAAGTCTCAAAGATGGAGGAACCCTTCAAAATGTAAATACCACTTTATTTGATAATTGTCTCTAAAATCCAAATGAAATTATAGCTTACTAGTAGTATTATTGCTGGGTACACCTGCTGCTGGCCATAGCATTGTCTTATTATATATATTAGCCGATGCGTAACGTTCGAAGATGGAGTTACTACGTAACGCGTCGACAAATACAAATAATAAGACAATTAAATGGTAGGATTGGCAGAAGATTGCACACAGCAATAATTGAGCTACTAGCTATGATTTCAGTTGGATTTTAGAGAAAATTAGCAAATGAAATACGATTTACATTTTGAAAAGAGTTTTCAATTGTTTCCCTGTATTAAAATACCGTATTAGCTTATAGCAGCTCAACTTGTGCAGTTTGGCGATCTGTGTTTAATAATGAAACGAGCGGAAAAGTGTGGCCCAGCCAAGGAGCCCACCAAATAAAAACTATAATAAGAATAAATTAGGATGTAATGCAAAGGGATTCTAAATAATAAAATATGAATTGGCACTTGCGATTTTGTTGAGCAGTGCAAGATCACGTAGAAGGGGGGGGGGGGGAGAGAGACAAGGAGTGGAGGGCTTGAACCAGCGAGCTGGGAGAGAGTCTGTTCCGAGAGCCGCGAGAAGAAGGTTGAACGGCAGACCGCTACAGGACGGGACGAGGTCAGTCCATTTTTCGGCCACGTGCTATCTAAATTAATCGGTATGCTTTTCGGTCACTATTAAGGCTTTATCTAGCCATTATGTCTTTTGTATAAATTATAATTTTTACTGTAATCTTCTAATTCGGTTGTAGAATAAAAGAGAACATTTAATTTAACTTGCGTTGCGTGCGTTCATTTAGAGTCCTAACCCGACTCCTTAGCCTATCCTAACAAGATTCGGCTAAAGTGTACGCGGTCTCCAGCCAGCCGGAGCTTCTAGCTGGTCAAAAGAAGTGGAGACGGTCACAAAAGTAAAAAAAAAAAATCGATTGTCCTTTCATGTTAGCATATTAGCAGGAGGTAGCAAAATAATTAATATTACACAACCGGCTTTGCTCTTATCTTTATAAATTTTAAGGATACAGGAATATACAAAAAAATTCTTCTATGATTTGCTGGGCGTTACTGTTTAACATCTTCTGTTAAGGTGTATGTATGTAACGACTGTTTAAAAATGGGACGCAGTCATTACAATTAATGTAATAGTATGTAGTAAATAAATGTATTTATATTTTGGTTAAAATTCTGAATTTATATTATAAGTAGTAATTATGATAATTAGCAAATATTAATCTACCATGTAAACATTTTTGTTGTATAAGGGTATTAATGATGATTCAACATTACTTTCAGATACCTTCAAGGAATATATATATTGCTAGCTATGTGATATTACACTACAAACAACAATTATAATGTTTATAATTAATAGATTATTTGACTTTGTTTATAGATAAAGTTGAATTCAATTTTTTGATTTATTGGGAGCAGAAATACTCTATTCTTTATCTCAAGTCACACTACTGGACATTCAGACAATTTCCTTCTCATAATTTCTAGTCACGTTTTAACCCATTCCCTTGATATTTCCAAGGTATATTATGTTCCCTTGATTTAGTGTTTCAGCTATATTTTTATTTTTACTTTCAACTAAACAGAAAATAAAAATTCAAGATTACTCTTCCGATCGATACTCAATTATTGAAACTTTTAGACATTATTATTAATTTCCTCAGTTTGAATATTATAATTTTTTATTAAGTTAGTCAAAGATATGTGTTACATTCCAATTAAGGGTCCAAAAATATAGGAAAACTGTGTTTTGTCGAATCGCTAAAATAATAACTAGGTTGATATACTTATATTATTATAGTAAATTATTTTTTGTTTAGATAAACATAAAAATACCACCGTTTAAACTAAATATATATAATTAGTTATTAATTGAAGTCAAGTTTAAGTAAAGAAAAGGAACGAAATTGATAGTAAATGCATATACATACTTAAACACACATACATTACATACATACAATTTTAAACATTTTAAACGTAATTACATAATCTACATATTTTTCTAAAGCATAGCTAATACAAATTTATAACAGAAATTAAATACACAATTTTAACATTACCCAGAAAACAATTTTAAGATTACCCACATAATTATCTTACAACAGATAATTTTTTGTTGTACGAAAAAAACACTGCCTGTGTTGAGGTTGGCATCATTTCTTGAATAGTTTACGCAAAAGAAAAAAGAAGGACTAAACGTAAAACAAAATCTCGTTTAAAACAAAATAATAAACTTTTATAAGTAATATAATAAATATATTACTATAAGATAAATGATATTCTTAGTCACATTGCAAACTAATTGTAACAATTTCATTCTGAACACAAAATCAATCACACACGCACGTAAAATCAAATCAAATTCAATCTAAACTAGAAACTACAAATTAAAAGCCCAAGTTCTTTTTTTTGTGTCAAACCAGCTCAGGTTTTTTTTCCTAATTGAATGAAATTATGGTTTTTAATAACAAGGAACATTTCAGTTTCTCCTATTTTTTTCCCCTCCCATTCTTCTTTTCAATTATTCCTGAACCTCAAATTTTATCTTTGATCATCACCTTAGCCTTCCTAAGAATGTAATAAAGTTGCTGTAATTTTATAACATTTCTGGAATAACATCTATTGTTTTAGAATTTAGAGAATAAAATAAACAAATTCTTTGTGATATGACTGAAATATTTTATAGTTTTTGTGATAGACTATATCAACAAGCATGTATTTCGATAAAATTATATTTATCTGTTAAATAATTGTGAGTGTAGAGAGAAAAAAAACGCTTTAAGTGTATTCCATAAAATATCAGAACGATTGAAAAAAATTAGAAAAAAAGTCTATTCAACAGTAATTACTCTAATATCATATTTTATGACATATTCTTGCAGTTTTTTAATAACTACAGTAGATACAATTTGTTACTAATAGACATTTTAACAGAAGTACATATATATTTATCAGAGTATAAAAACTGTTTTGCAGTTCATCCTTGAGCTACATTTTTCAAAATAAAACTAACATTGTTAGTTAGTAAAACTTTATTATCCTCCAAGATCAATCGATATTTTAACTGAATATCCAATAGAACTACAACACCTAATAAGTATCACTATATCAATTAAAGTGTGATTTGACCCAAAGAATCGAAAACATGTAATAATTCTAATTTTGTTCACTCTGCGAATACAGAATTAGTATTTACTGTTAAAACATTCGTATGCGTCTTTTTAGTTATATTTAACAAACACACAGCAATATTGGCAGTAATAACAGTCAAACCTTGTATACAAATTAGATATAATTTTGGGTTTAGTTAAAATCAATAGCATTGATTGAAAAAGTAAATGATATGTAATGAACTTACGTAGTAGTATATAATACATTATAAATTTCTATTCAATTAAAAAATTGACTTTGTAGTTATGTAATTTCAGCAACTTAATGGATATTTTTTTTGAAAATGTTTCAACTAGAGTACTGAGAAGAAATACTTGAAATATTAAGGAGCTTACACTTGAAGCAGTGAGAATTTTTAAAAGATGTTCGACAATTACGAAATTAAAATATATAAATCACATCCATTAAAAATAAACATTTTTATTATGTTATAAGAAATTTCTTTCTTTCTCTTCACAAAAGACATGAAATTCAAGTTTTAATTTTCATTAAAAGAAAAACAATGTGCTAACCATCCTTATTCCATCCAAGAATAAAAATGTAATTACTTAAAATTATTATTATTATTTTTTAAATTTATTTCCTTTCAAAGAATTTACAAAAATAAACAACAAAAATGAGATAGCTCTGCGTGTATGTATATATGCATATAAAAGAATAACTATACATAAAATAAATTGTTTATATTATGCTTAAAATAAATTAAGGTTTCTTTTAAATAAAGAAAAAGAAATATACAAATTAATTTTGTTTAGATAAACATAAAAATACAACCGTTTAAACTAAATATATATAATTTCCATATTGCATTCCCAACTACTGATATAATTAATTAGTTAGACAGCAATATCGAAAACAATCTACAAATAATACACGTAGTAAAGAAGGGATGAACATCCTGGAGGAATGTGCTATTTATAAACAATGGAAGAAAGACTCGGACTCCCTTCTGAATGACAAACAACATTTCGCTTCCAGCTGTATCTATGATACTATATACACAATAGATAATCAAAGGTAACCACACAAGACCAAGGTTATAGGAGATAACGTCAGAAGAACTCCAAATCTGTCATTCAGAAGCATTAGAAGATGTTGGATGTGGCCACATCAGGGAAAAATAACTTTTTATTTTTACAATAGAACAAGAACCAACCCGGTTTACTATTGTGTGTGTGTGTTTTTTTTACATACAAACGAGTTTTGTGTTGTGAACGTGTTTTTAGTTTGTTCACATGTGCTAAGCCTGAGGATGCCTTATGTTGAGGCGAAACAGCTGTATCTACTAATAGGAAATATGAACTACTTTTGGCTTAAGGTATGTTAACTAATTAAATATATATAATTAATTATTAGTTGAAGTCAAGTTTAGGTAAAGAAAAGGAACGAAATTGATAGTAAATGTACATACACGTGTATGTATATGTGTCTACTCAAACACACATACATTACATTCATAAAATTATAAACGTAACTACATAATCTACATATTTTTCTAAAGCATAGCTAAGACAAATTTAAAACATAAATTAAATACACAATTTCCAGAAAACAATTTTAACATTACCCACATAATTATCTTACAACAGATTTTGTTGTACGAAAAGACACTGCCTGTGTTAAGGTTGGCATCATTTCTTGAATAGTTTAAGCAAAAGAAAAAAGGTCAAAACGTAAAACAAAATTTCGTTTAAAACAAAATAATAAACATTAATAATAGCATAGGCGGTGAATAATAATGTGAAAAATACAATTAAAAACTAAAAGGAAGTAAACGAAAACTGAAGGAAAGAAAATGTGAATATTTTATACTTAAACACTAATATTCAGTAGGCTTACAAAATCTTTAAAAGTATATAGCCATAATATTAAATTATTCAGGAAACTTTTGCCATTCTTCATGACCTATACAGAAATATTAGAAAAATATTGTTAATATATGGGTTTATACAACGTACTATAGTGATTTGAAACATATTACACTATATTAAACCTAATTAGACAAAGACTTGCAAACCATACCTAAATAATACAAATATTGCGTATAAAAGATAACTTAAACTGCTTAAACAAGTAATTTGTTAAATTTTTTAAAATAAATCTCACATAGATAATAACAGTTATTTGACAAGAAATTAGAAGGACTCAAAAAATCAATGTTCGTACCACTTATCAGTTATCATACATTTTTATTATGGGACAAATATTATTTATTGAATAAAGAAAATTGGAATGCAAATTGTATAGTTTTACTAAATTTAGAATCTTGTCAGTAATTATGTTTTTCCGTGAGGTTTTGATTTAGACAAAGTTAATTACACTAATCCATCTAAATAACTTTGACTATAAATTTTGACCAGAAGTTTCTTCAATGTGAAAAGGGTTTTATTGGTTATCAAAAGTTGTTACAATTTAATTGAAGTTGTAACGAAACATATTATTTGATCCTCGATAGGTTTTTTAGCTTAAAAACAATCCATATAAAATTGTTTGCGAAGATAAAATATAGCTTCAATACTAGATTTGAATTTAAATATTGCTCACAGCATTTTTCCTGCTGTATATTGCAGGTTATTTGCAAGTTTAAACCAATCCGTAAAAAATGAAATGAGAAACTCATTTTTCGGATAAAGATATTTTATGTGCAGTTACAAAACATAATGAGCGGCACAGCATAATGAAGTGTCTACCTATGGGTTATTTCATGTCGTATTTTGACAATGAGCGACATGGTTGTAGTGGTTTATTAGGTTGTTTATATTTTTTACACACATAGTTCTTAGATTGTTTAAAAAATTTTATTAAAATATTATTAGGAATTTTTTGTCCTGTTTGTCAGAAAGCAAAAATTACGTATTAATAACGAGTTTTCGATGGGTAATATATGAAGAAGGTTATTGAATATTTTATATATAACATTCAATACGTTTTGAGACATAAATTACCCATTTACAGTAGGAATCCTAGAAATAAACTAGATTTTATGATAATTAGATTGTAATAAAACTCATATATAAAATGATCAGGACATATAAAATATCGGGATTTAATGACAAGGTATAGAGAATGAGAAAATAACTGTAGAACTGAAGTTCAAATGTCATATTAGATGGAGTGTAATGAATGAAATTTATTGTCTGAGGTCGAAGAAAAGTAGATTGGCTAACCCGATATGAAAGAGAATGGTGTAAACCATGGAAACTTTTTAAAATGTATCTGTGTTGTTTCTGAATTCAATTTTAAAGAAATCAGTAAGTTAACGTGCACTAGAGTTTACGTGATTTTATGAGACAACAGATATTAGATAGTTATTTTAGTAGGAATCGTTTAATTAAGAAAAAAATATCTTAAACTTCGATGCTTTTTTCGCATATTTTTTTACAACAACATTATCTATTCGAATGTCTCCTTACCCGCCAGATGTAATATTTTAGAAACCATTTTGTTGATTTTTATTCTCAAATTGTTGTTTTTTGCCTCCAAATTATACACACAAAGAAAACCACGGTACTAAAAGTGCACATAAAATGTAAGAACAAAACATAATAAGTTACATCCTCACAGACACCATATCCTGTCACATATTGCATAATTACAAGCGTATTAGCAACATCCAGTAAACAGACACTAAATATTTAAGTAACGCACAAACTCAACAATCCAACAAATAAATTAAAGATTAATTTCAAGTTTCAAATTTTTTAAATCATATAAAAATAAAATAGAAAATGATATATTTTTCCAATAAAAAAGGTTTTAAGGTTCAAATTGATGTTCTTGTTTAATATACAAGGTAGATAGTTGGAGAGGGATATTTTTTTCTCTAATAAGTTAACCATTATGAAGAGTTAAATCTTTACACTATCTATTTTGGTTGATAAAATCAAGAGTGGAAATATACAAAAATGTGTATTTGTATTTACTATCTAGTGGCTGTTATTTTATTTATATTTATGTTCGTCTGTTTCAAAATATATTGTATAAACTTATTGATAGGGAAAGAGAGAATGTGAGTTTATAATAATGCGTATATAATAATAGTAATATAGTAAATGATATAGTAACAATATAGTAATAATAAATATAGTAATATAATAATAATTATATATATGTATGTACAAAACTAAATTAACCCGACTGAGATTACCAATAGAACAAAGGGAACCATTAATATTACAGTCCCATATATGTAAGCGAATAAAGTGATTAAAAGAAAAAAAAAACTTGCTGCACGACGTGTATAAACTAGCAAAATGTGGCTCTTTTTATAAAAACTTTGCACCACACAACAATAAAAAGCTGTGGATAAATAAACAAGGTCTTTTGATGAGAAAGATTCACCATGTTATGAAAATAATTATATACTCGTGTGTGTGTGTGTGTGTGTGTGTGTGTGTGTGTGTGTGTGTGTGTGTGTGTGTGTGTGTGTGTGTGTGTGTGTGTGTGTGTGTGTGTGTGTGTGTGTGTGTGTATGTATATATATATATATATATATATATATATATAGCTTGGGTGGCTGTGTTTACTTTAAAGTATACAACCACTCATTAGAAAGATTTGAAATATTTTTATCATTAAAATACAATGTTTTCAGCTCCAATGTTATTTAGGTTAGTATCGTAGACAGAGTTAGTCTATAAAATTGACATGACGTGACCTATAAAACTGTCTAGCTGACACAGAGTAGCAGAGCCGATGTTTATCCCAGGAATGACTTTTATGAGTATGATCAAGTTTAATAAATATTTTTCACCTCCCATGTTTCATAATATACAATTTCGTACTCTACGTACGAATTTCGCGAGGTTCTGTTTAAAGAATATTATATCATTTTAAAATTTATTCATAGCCCTGGAGTCTTATTCACAAAACTACTAATATTATTACAACAGTATAGCATAAGATAATAAAGTATGTTGTTATACTTTTAGAAAATTCTGTTTTATAAGGAAACCCACCCATTTGCAATTAGAACCATTAATATTTTAAGTTATAATTAACCTGATTATTCTATACCATATGATTCATATTCATTTAAATTTTAACACAAATATATTATTGTTTTTACAGATTGTAAAATCTCTAACAACAATGAAAAATAACAAGTTAAATTGCTTAAGAAAAATATTAGAAATGAAAACTGAATTGTTTTACAAATTTACCAAATCAACCAACAAAATTACATAATTTATAAACGTAGTATAAAGAAAAGTACAACGGTTGAAGAGAGTCTAAGATACGTATTATGAAAATATCAGTTTTAGCGTCATTTTGTAAAAAAAAAAAGATATAGGGATGTTGCTTGCCTTACGTGCAATGAATTCCCAAGCGATTGACAAATGTCATTATTTTAATCAAATATGGAATGTGGGTTTATTTGATAATATCTTTTTTTCATCATTAAAAATTGAGAGTATATGTTAAGAGAGCAAAACAAAAAAAAAATTAAAATTTAGGCAACAAAAAAAAAAAAAAAAAAAACACTGAAAAGTTAACTAGTTAACATTAATTAAATTATTATCAGTTTAAACAGGCTTCATAACCCAAAATATATGTTTTAGTGTTTTAAAACAGATAATGTTGATAAACTTAAGTACAACTAATACTTTACAACTCAACAGTTATAAAATAAGCTTATATTTTCATGGAAGACAACTTTGATTTTATAACTCAAGTTATACTTATAGTGTAAGCTATTTGTTATGAAATAGGCCCTAGATATTAAGTGAAATATGGTGAAGTGAAATGAATTTAATGGTTGTTGATGAATTTAAAACAAAGATACAAATGTTTAAAAGCGGAAATTTTGAATCAGTAACATATTTTCTTTAATCAAATTATGCCAACAAAATGAGACTTTCCAACGTTCAACGAAATTTAAATTTTCCAACTTTCAACGAAACATAAAATTACATTTCCTTCCTTAAATTACTTAGTCTGACTTTTCTTGAAATATTCTTAAATTTTTGCCTGACTGCTGTGTACTTTAACTGGTTTTAACAAATTTTAGGCATTGAACTTGGATTACACTTTGAAATTTCCAACGCCTAACACTGCGAATCTTTCACTGATCACACACCAATAATAAAATTAGTGTAGGCCCTATACTACTCTAACTACTAAGTATACCAACTACAAAAACAAAATCAATTAGCGTATATTTATAAAAATAAATTATATATAAATTGCAATTAAACATATTATTTATCCATTAATAAATAAAAACATACATTATCTAATCTTAGATACATTTACAAGAAATAATTTTCATATTATATTTTTTATGTCTTTGCTTTTGTGTCGCATTAATAACCGTTTATGTTTAACATGTAGATCGAAATATATATATATATATATATATATATATATATATATATATATATATATATATATATATATACATAAGCTTGAAATAAAATGAAAGTTGCAAAGTTTCGATCGACATCTGAAAAATGTACAGTTAATAATTTGAAGAACATAAAAACAAAAAAACTGTATAAATTAATTATCTTTGTAGCCTAAATTGATGAATTCACACTACTGAATATACAGCAAGATTTATTGTATTACAAGCGGGAAAGATTTTTTACTGTCAACAGCTGGGAGATGTGTAGGTGGAAAAGTGCCGACACAATAGGCCAAGATATTGGAGTACCCTCATTTTTCATATTCGTTATTACTTCGTCTTATATCTTCAACACTCTTCATAGTATTTCGAAGCTTAAAACAAGAATTTTTATACAAAACTGAAATATTTGTGTGTGTGTGTGTGTGTGTGTGTGTGTGTGTGTGTGTTTCCCTTCCATTTCTACTATGTTATAATAACCATAAAGTCAAGTTAGGTTAGGACACAAATATCTTCAATATTATTATGTTTTTGTAATTTCTTGTCATTTTATTGAGAGCAGTTCAATACGAAGAATTGAAATTACTATTATGCTCTAATGTAAGGTCTTAAAGCATGATATTGTATTACAGTGAAATCAACGGTTCTAAAAATTGTATACATTCCATTGCATACTAGTTTGAGCTGGTTGTTTTCGTTGACAATTGATTAAATTTTGCTTTTATAGTGACTCTAAAAATTGTATACATTCCATTTTATACTAGTTTGAGCTGGTTGTTTTAGTTGACAATTGATTCAATTTGCTTTTCTGGTGACTCTAAAAATTGCATACATTCCATTGCATACTAGTTTGAGCTGGTTGTTTTCGTTGACAATTGATTAAATTTTGCTTTTATAGTGACTCTAAAAATTGTATACATTCCAATGCATACTAGTTTGAGCTGGTTGTTTTCGTTGACAATTGATTAAATTTTGCTTTTATAGTGACTCTAAAAATTGTATACATTCCAATGCATACTAGGTTGAACTGGTTGTTTTCGTTGACAATTGATTAAATTTTGCTTTTCTGGTGACATCGACGTTATTTCGAAAATTCTTTTTTCTTAAATTTATCTTCTCGTGTTTTTCCAGTTAAAGTAATTAATTGCATTATTATACTTTTCACTAATATCCGACAACCTGCTTGAGCAGACTTATGTGTAACCTTGGAGGACCCAGCCAGACCAAGAGAAGACTGTTAATGGGAACAGTGCAGTCAATTCTGCTCTATGGAGCGGAGATATGGGCAGAGTCTGTTACAAAGACCAAGTACAGAAAGAAACTATTGGCGGTACAACGCAGAAGTGCCCTGAGGATTGCTTCCTCTTACCGAACAGTATCCGAAGCTGCGGTTCTAGTAGTGGCCGGAACCATTCCTGTGGATTTGCTAGCCATTGAAAAAAAGAAGATATACGACAGGAGCCAAATACTGGGACGAAAGCTAGCAGCGGTTGAAGCTAGAACGGATACCATGATATCGTGGCAGAGGAGATGGGATGAGGATATACAAGGTAGATGGACACATAGTCTTATCAAGGACCTAGAGCCCTGGCTTCAGAGAAAACATGGAGAAGTAGATTTTTACATCACACAGTTTCTTACAGGACACGGTTTCTTCAGAAACTATCTGTACAAAATAGGTAAAGCCAAAACACCGCAATGTCAGATGTGTGGAGCTGAGAAGGATGACGCTGCTCACTCCTTTTTTGAATGCACGCGATGGGATGAAAAACGAAACCAAGTGGAGAAAGTTATTGGTAAAATAACTGTTGGAAATATCGTCTCACGAATGATCTCAGACGAGTCGGGCTGGAGAACTATAGCACAATATGTAAGAGACGTACTATTAAGTAAGAAAGAAGATACATGCTTAGAGGACTAGAAGCGGACAAGCCTGCGTTACCGTAAAGACACAAAACGTACTTACACACTAAACACGATGACCTGGTCTGATGCAATGCGAGAGTAGTTCCGGACTAGGATCCTGGAAAAGAGGTTAGGGTTTAGTGGGTAAACCGGATGAACCGGGAGTCCCACACACCGGGAGACTAGTCTCCTGATGGTGCCTAATGCATTCCCCCCTCTATAAAAAAAAAAAAAAAAAAAAAAAAAAAAAAAAAATATCCGACAACCTGCACCAAGTTATTAAATAATAGCAATAATTAATAGTTATTAAACCATTGATAAAACATCTGTATTATTATTATTATCAAAAGGTCAAGGTACACCTTACAAGAGATAAGTATTTTGTCACTAAAATTATTTCTCTCGTCAATTGTTAGTCACCAGACACATTTTTATTGTATGCTTCCTGAAGTTGTACTTTGTGACCTGTACTCTATTAGATACCGATAGGTTATGTAACATCTTAAGTTTACTTCTTTAGAATGAGCAACACATGTGGATTATTTAATAAGTAAAAACAATGAAGGCGCATATTTACACCATACTCTTTGCAATGAGTTGGCGGTTAAACAACTAAGTCATCATCTTTAATTTTTTTACTGTTCCGCAATTGTTCCATTTATCAATGAACATCTGTAGAGGTAGACTTAATGATTTATGCAACATATTTTTAAAAGTAAAGTGGATATCGTAGTAATTTGAGCATTTCTTTCAATATTGTTAATTTTCATCAAACAAACCCACAACCGTTCATAATTTTTTGAGTGTATGTAAGTTGTGGTTTGGTTGGTGTAGCTGGTGTATCACTGAAGAGGACGATCTTGTCGTTGAAACGCGTCTGATACTTAGGCGTATTTTTTTTGTGAGAATTGTGTTCTGTGTGTTTGTTATACTGTATGTAAGCTACTGTTTTCTGTTTGTTTTGTATGGAGCAGTTAATTTCATTCCTAATAAAATTAAATATTACAAACGATAATTTAACAATACATGTATCGATAACCGTATATATCATGACATCATTTTGTGAATACAAAACGGTGTGTGATACTAAAATTCTTACCAGATGCTTTATTAGGTAGTTGTTATCAAATTTTAAAACGACAAATTACATATCTAGTATGTTATACGTTGCTTGTTATTCCCTTTAAATATTATTTTATTTACAAAATAAATAACGAAATGTAGAAATTGTTTTGATTGTATACAATACATGAAACGACAATGGGGTCTGACTATAATTAAGTGATAGCTCAAGTAGTGTTACCTATAAGTAAAATTTGCTGTAGTTTGGTTCTTTAATTAGATGTAAAAATTTGATGGGAAGTGATAAAATTATAATATGGTTTATCTGTAGGAATATTTATATAGTATCTTCCATTTTATCCATACCTACCTATTATCAGGTTTTTTTTTTAATTTTTATTACAACGTATGAAATTATTCCTATAATCCAATTACCAATACACACATATATGTACAAAAACATATAATATAAAACAAAGAATGTTTAGATATTAACCTTAATACAAGATATAATTACACGATAACACTAATCTACTGTGTTATTTAAATTGTTTTGTGTTTGTGGTTTATTGCTTGAACCTGCCTTGATTTATACAGGATTTGAAGATTGCTAATGTTTAATAAAATGTATAACATAACCTAACCTCTTCCCGCTAATTGAAAAGAACTATTGTGCGTAGAAATATAACCTAACATTTACATTTAAAGTATGTAAATAATAAGTGTATGTGTAAATATGGAATCATGTAAATAATTTCATTACGTGTAACTAAATAAGGTTTCAAGTTAGAAAAATTCATGAAATAAATAATTTATGCTAAAAAATACTGTTGGTTATGTTTAATTTCCTAAAACATTTAATAATACTGAAGTAATGAATAAACATGTGGTTACATAAATGGATTTTAAATGAGTAACGTCGTGTTTGGTATACCTTTTCTCAACTTTTTCCGAACTTTAAAAATATTCTAACATAATTTGATAATCTGAGTCACAAAAAAGGTGGAATAGAACAATGTTACGGGTCCAGACGCCAAGTTAGTGTAAACTAACTCAACGATTAGAACGATAAAAACAAATACGTCATTACGTAATACAAAATATTTAATCAGAAATAATTATTTGTTCCAGTTTGTCTCATGTACATTTCCACAAACAAAAGTCATTTTTTGTTATTTATTTTTCTTTTATGTTAGTTTTGTTAATTAAAATATTGGAATATATTAGCCGCAAATCTTATCTGTTAAGTTGGATATATTATAAGTCTTTATCTTTATAAATATAGGTGTATCAGCTAATATATCATTATTTCATATAACGGTCGGTCCATATAAAAGAAAACCGTAATTTTTAATATAAAACCTTCATTGTTATTTTTTTCTGATTATTAATTTTCAAAGGGTGTTATTAAAAGATAAAGGACTATCGTAATATTTTTTAACATATTTATATACATTTAGGAGTGTTTTATTACCTTAAGTAAGCTTGATCAAAAAATTTAATGAGAAAAAAACAGTTCTTCAACTGTTTAAAATAATGGTAGGATATCAAAAGTTTATGTAAATAATGAATTATTTAGTAATGCTCAGATTATTTATTGAAAATATAATCTAATAAATAGTTATAATAACGTTTCTGAACGATACATTAAAAAATAATTTCTATAAATTCCAATTAATTATAACAGATACTTTATCAGAGCGTACTTATTATAATAATAAACATAGAGTGTGGAGATTGTAGTTAACATCACTATTGGAAGAAATATAATTAATCTCGGTGTGAATAATCGTAATGAAATGGTATTATGGTTGGGTAGAGCACAAACTCTCAATGAGAGATAGGAGTGGAATGATATTCAAGACTTTATATAGCAGATGTATTCATGGTATGACAGATAGGAATATTTGAGGTAATAGTTGGAGGAAAATAGCCTACGTACAAATAATCTGGCTTTCCGAGATAAAGCGTTAAATTAGATTTTGTAGTGCAAACAATTGTTCAATCTGTTTTATAATGGAATTTGAAGCAAGATACACATTTTTGTAAATAAACACTTTATCTCAGTTTCTTCTTAAATGTATTACAACATATAAATTATGTGTTAATAATATTCGTGTTTGTGGAGTAATGTATGGATTATACTAGTAATCTAACTAACTAAGTGTTAGCTAAAATCGTATGAATAAAAACAATTGTTTTAAATAAATGAGATAAATTAAGTTTAATAAAATATATTATTTACGAAGTTTGAAGTGTTTGAAAATCTTAAATAAAAATAATTTAAATATGGCAGGATGAAGAAAATTACTTCAAATCCTATTTTTGTATCTTATTATAAAAATATTTCACTACTTATATACTATTACTACATTATCACTACATTATATATTAGAATTTCAAAGTGAAGAAATACCTTCACATTTGGTCAGGCGGGACATAAATATAATATTTTCAGTGCTAATATGGCATCGTGCAGTGTCAGCAGTAATACTTAAACCACACTACTCGATTTGGCATATTCCCATTAATTTAACAATAACTTGACATTATACACAGTCAGCTGAATTAAATTTGATAATTGGAAAAAGAATACACAAAGTACGTTATTTACGATAGTACACTTTACGATTGATACTCATTTTATTGTTTCTTTTTACAATGTTTTAAACTATTTTTTATTGTAAATAAGACAGTTAAATAACATTAAGTTTTAATATCAGAGGAAAAACTATTAAAAGCTTCTTACATTACTAGAGATGTATCCTCATTAAAATGTACATACAAAAAATACTTTCTAACTAATGGGGTTTAAAAAAAAAGTTACGCCGGTTTTTAATAAAAACAATTTAATTAACGTAGCCTAGGAAAGTGATTATAGATCCGTGACTAGTTGTTGCAGTCTATAAAATTACATTTATAACATATTTTCAATAGTTTAAATTGTTATAAACTAATTAGAGATGAATTGATTTCTTCTTCCATAGCTTCCACTGATTGAGCCCCCAAAACAATTCTAATATAATAATAGGTCAATATTTTGAATTTGAGTTTCTTTTGAAAATTGAATTTGAACATATTTCTTCCTTAATATTTATAGTTTTATTTTAGTTGTGTGTGTGTTTTAACTGATAATTCAAGTAATTGGGTTGATAAAATCACAAAAGATGTAAAATCGTGTTGGTTGATATATAATAAACTGTTAACTGACCGGAGTTAAAAGGGGAAAACACAATTTCTGACAAAATAAGGAAAGCCAATTTAAAATATATTCAATAATGTACAATAAAATCTTCCATTAGTTTGTTACGACTAAGGAGCATATTGTGCTCTGTTTTTGTTAAAGCGATGATGTCGGCATAATTGTACTTAGTTATTCATGTTTATTATTATTTTAAAACAAATTGGACTCAAGGTGCATCTAACATTACGTGCTTAATTGGATATCGTTTGCAGCCAAAACGGAGTCAATATTATTGTATAACTTGTAATAAATTTCACATAAAAACGATGTAAACAAAGTATGTCTTGGAAAAATTTATTTAATATATGTAATACGAAGTATCGCAGAGTGTCAGTAACGTTGGCGAACTTTTATACAAATATTTCTGGTTTATTTACCAAACTGATACATATCATTAAGTTTTAAATACGTTTGTATTTAGTGGATTGTTTGAGTAATATATCCAGTTTATGTAATTTGTTATTGTATATTATCGTTTCAATTAAAACCAGTTTTACTAATGCAACGAGAAGTTTGATCACCTGCTATAAATTGTAATTAACTTAAATACTCTATTGACAATGTAGATTATTTAATGTTTGTCAATATATTAAAAAAACAACAAAATGTACATTAAAGTATGCATCTTGAATTACGCCGAGCCATATGGCCATTTGTAACATTGTTAGTTCAACTTAAACACAAAAACTAGTTCTCTGATCTATCTGATTGCGCCAATTCCAGAAACAAACTTAATAAATAATACCAAACATGATATTAAATCAATTAGTTTTGCTTCATCTCAATCGTGGAAAATAAAAAAAAAGATGTTCTATAAATGTTATTTCTAAATTTGTTGCGAAACCTATCACACAACACAAATATTGGTAGACAATTTTGTCGGACTTCAATGGTCAGATTGAAGTTACAACCATACTTAATTTGTTTCAGTAGGAGAAGTGTAACCAATACATATTTATTATAAGAAACTACAAAA
This sequence comes from Aphrophora alni, assembly GCA_963513935.1. NCBI lineage: Eukaryota > Metazoa > Arthropoda > Insecta > Hemiptera > Aphrophoridae > Aphrophora > Aphrophora alni. Next base: position 30,168,974 of record OY740770.1, read on the forward strand.
CAATTACTTAAAAATATTGAAGTAAACACGCTGAAATATGTTAACAAAATTATTACGTAAACGTTACAACCGATTTTAAATCAATAATGCAATAATTATATTGTTTGTGAAATAAATATCAAGAGCTTCTGGAAAAGATTTATAGATAATGTAAGATATAATTTTATACTAAAATAAAAAAGACTATAGTTTTTAGTTACCCCTAATTTATTTGTAATATTCTAATTGTTCAAATAGTTGATTTTTCTAATTCAATGAAGTTTCTAACAACCTTTTTTCTCATATAAATCTGTTATAATTAAATGATCTAAACAGTGTTTGACCCTATACATAATTTCATTAACTGTTATTTCTGTGAACTTTGAACTTATTTGTCGGTTTCTAATTATGAAGTGTCTACCTCCTAATATAATAATTAAATTTTGTTTACGAAATGATCCTTAATGGTTTGTATTACTATTTCAATTGTATGATAATTCTATCTGTGAACAACTCAATAATGTGTTTAAAAAAAAAAAACTCAAACTCTTACAGTTGCAAATTTCACTAGAGGAGTTTTACAATGAAATTGAACAGGATTAGATGAAGTTCAATGAAGTGAAAATAAGACGGGACAAACAATTAGAGCCCGTTTCAACTATAATCCTGAAGTTAATGGGCTACATTGCTTAGGTCATATTACACGTCTCGTAGCTTTTCACTTTTAATGTATTTCATATTATAGAAAGGTTTACAATATTGACAATTTAACTCCTATTTTATTAGGTATGAATTTAAAACCCAGCTATCGTCCATAAAAAAAAAAAAAGTTTTGGAAAAGAATTGTACATTATCGGTATGCACACTATTTGAACAATCATACAAAACTAGGGTAATTAGTTGAGGTCACTATTATTGTTATATAGACCCACGTGGTGGGAATGGTTAAAAATGTGTTTTGTAAATATTTATAAATTATTAATACGTATATATATTTTATTAAATATATATTATTAATATATATATATATATATTATATATATATTTATATACTTTAATAAAAAAATAAAAGTTTTACCATAAAATTTGACATAGCCTATATGTCGTATAACAAAATATTAAAAAAAAAGTTAATTACTTAATTATTTGATATTCAAATAGAAAATAGTTATCTTTCACTAATACAATTACTTACTTCTATTTAAGATTATAACTTGTGTTCGTTAGATTATGACTGGTTTCCTCTATTAAACATTCTACCAAAATAATGAATTATTAAACTCTTATCTTAGACTGTTAATGTTCATTATCAATATTTATTTAAGATATTCACGTTAAACATTCCTAAACTAATCTTGAATATCAATAACTGTAAACTTGTAATTTATTTAATTTGTTACAAAATAAACATTTATTCTTAATCAAACATCTGCACTCTTAGTTATTTACAGATTTAGAATATTACTTTTTTTTTTAATACTTACGAATTCACTGGTACACACTTATAAACTTTAATCCCTATTTAAATAGTTTAAATATTTTATTAAAAAAGACACATCTGCTAGTCTATTTTATTAAAAATTATAGGAACATTTATTTTTTAATTTAACTAAATAATTATTGACTTTATATTCAGTTTTTGACAGCTATTTTATATTCCATAAATAACTATGTTCATTATTGTGGTTAAAGTTGTATGGCTATAACACTTTAGTTGATACATATTCTGTCAACAGATACATCCCATTCCTGGTCTTCACAAATGTTTTATACCCTTAAGTCTTGCTTACAAGTATATGCATGCAAAAATCCTTGTCTTCCCAGTGTTATTCGCAAATAATTCTCTTCACCCATTACTCTATTTTATAATTATCCATTTTCCAATTTCTTACTTACACAATATATTGCTCTTTTTAAGACTACTAAAGTTTGTGAAATTTTTTTTTATGATTAATCTATTGTCAAAAAGGTTTGATCATTTTATCGTTCTTTACCCTACTACATACTAATATAATGAACTAATATCAGCCAACAACAAAGCTGGCACTTCGGTTTCTCCTATTTCCTATTTATGTGGGATGGGAATTGTATCTGAATGAACTCCTCTATTAAATCTTTAACACATAAAGTGAACAAAATTAGTAAAAGTTACGACATTAATTTGAAAGGTAAATTAGATCTCAAAAATATTAAATCCACAGTATCCAAAATTTAATTTTATTGTTATAATATTAATGGCATGTATCAACGCATCTGCTGAACTGTCAGGAAAGATAAAGTATAGTGAATTTAAGTTAACTATATGTTAACATTCATCTGCAAATACAGGTATTAGATAAACATTTACTGTCTTTTGTCAAGTACCAAATGAGATATTATGAAAAGAGTTCAGAATATTTATTATTTCTATATAAAATAAAAGAAATTGCCTTTAATAGGACTTACAATGGTTGAAATTAGTGATTGTGAAGTGATTAAATTTTTTTTGTTTTGCTATATTTGAAAACAAAAAATGTAAATTATACGTCAATGAACAATTGAAGTACCTGCCAAAGGAACTAATAGAGATAGTAGTGTTTACATCGTATTAGCTGTTTAGGTTAAATATTATTTGTATTTTAATCTCCGTATATCTAGACATCCCGATATGCTACTCATCATACTGTACACATTATCTTGCTTCGCACGGTATATAATTAGATAAATATTAATAAACCGCAACGTAAATCAAACAACGGAGAACAAGAATTAAATTCACGATGCTTATTAAGATTCTAGGAGTGCGTTTGTGAGATAGGAATGAAATGTCGAGTAAATATAAATATTTAAATTGAATCTGGTCCTCAGAGATAGAACGCGTAACAAAATGAATAATATGAACAATGTCTTTTATTATAACTCTTCAAATATTTAGACAACAAGTCACAAAATAACATGAATTTGGTACAATAATAAAAGACAAACAAAATATATATATTTTTTTTGTATTAAAAATTTTTCAATTCTCGTAACTATGGAAATGACAATTTTGAGTTATTTTGATTATAAATTTTAGCAGTTGTAGTGGATTCTAAAGCTGCTTCTATTACAGTATCGAGACAATCCGTTGGTACCATCTGTTATAATTTGACTGACATGTTTTTGGTGTCCTTTAATCCAGCACTGTCAACATTTTTGATTTAATTTTCGATTCCGACATTATTTAATACAATTAATAATATTTTATTCCAATATATCAATCTATTTAATTTATCACTTTACATGAATTTCATTACTTATAATGCGTTCTGTATATTTACTTTATTTGTTCTACAACTAAAACTATTTAAACGTTAATCATTATATTCTGTACCCCGGAGGTAAAGGACACTAAGTCACACTTTACTAATATTTTCAGGAGAGCAGTTTTAAGATTTGTTTTAAATTAAATAATTCATTAATTTAACGTTAATTGACATTTTTTAACAATTATTTTATTAAAATCTTATTAGAACGTTTCTTTTTCATTCCATTAAAATTTATTCATACAAATAAAACAAATCATTTAATAAAAAATTTATAAAAATTCATTGTTGGACATAGTGTTGTATACCTCTCATAAGTTTTGCATATGGCATTACTTTTGGGGATTTATCAGGAAAATAAAGAAGATACAAACATTGAAAATCACACATTGTTTATTAAGCAAACACAACATATAAATTTAAATTTAGTTGAAGATAAGTCCCAACGACACTAGAGAGTATCCACATCATCATCTCCTTGAGGGTAGTCAAACGTAAATTGCTGTATTTCAAATGTTTCTAGAAGTCGTGGCAAACTGAGGGAACAAAAGGCAGAAGTGTAATCAAGTCATTGAATTTCTGCTATGTAATTGGTACTGGATTTATTGAGACTTGATTTAAATCTGATGGAAAAGTTACTTCTTGTCTTGTAAACCTTACTAAGTCCGGGGAACAGATATAAACATCTTGATACAGTGACCGTAAATTGTTTAAATGACCTAATGAAACAATCATTATGAAAACATGTCCAGAAACATTTTAACTCGAACTCGTGTGACGGTTCGTATTTTCTATGAAAAAAAAACCAACATTTTAAAAAAGGCATTTTTGTTTGGATTATAGTTTTAAATAGTATTGAATTCTTAATTATAACGTGCTTCAAATAAATTATAAAGCTTTGCGATTTCAAAGTAGCATTTATTTAAAGTTTTGATCTGTAATATCTCAAAAACTGTTAGTTTTAATAAATATTTATAAAAAGCTTTATATTTAATTACTCACTATTCAATCTTAGACTTTGTCAATGGACACCGTAAATACCGGTAAGAAAACTTTGTAATATACAATACACAAGCTTTCAAAAGTTTATATAAATTTAGAAACTTCAATATGCCTACCAATACATAGAAAATTCTTCTGGACAAAATAGCATAGAAGAAGGATCAAAGTTGCTATAATCTGCGATATTTTATCCTTTACCATAGTTAATTTTGAAACTATTTTATTTTGAAGATAGATTTTTTATTTAATAATTTAGTGAACGTTCTAAAACCTTTAGAGGCACTAACCTCTTGGTGTCTAGTCACAAAGTATAAGAAAAATTGTTTTAATATTTTAAACATAAGTGATACTACCATGAACACTGTTAAAAACTATTTTGTGTAATTGAAATTTTGTTGCTAATCAAATCTTCTTTGAACTAATATTTTTAACTTGAGCTGTATTCAAATTATTTTGTCTAAACCTGTAACTTTGGTGGATACTTTAACCTCTAAGAGCAACAGCTTAGAAATTAATTGATCAATATGTAAAACCGTTTCTTAAATATGTATTACTGTAAACACGAAGATACAGATATTTACAGAATAATGTGCTTCTGGACATATATTTTTTACAATTTTGTTTTAAAATATAAAGTATCAGAAAAGAATAGGAATTATCGATATTCCTTCACAGTATCATCACTTTTTCAGGTGACAAATTTTATTATAATTTATATATTCTATAATAAATTATCTACCAAATTTTATCTGTAAATACCATAGATATTTTGTGAAATTCTATGACCATTTTATGTGTAGCTGTACAATATAGTGTTTAACATTTTGCTTTTCACATAGATACAAATATATTTATTCTTTTTAAATGTCAGCTAATATTTGTATTTAAATAATTTAACAAATTTACACAGAATGTGCAGTACTCTAGTTTTGTTCAAATATAAAAAAAGCATATTTGAATAAAAGGGTCAGGTGTTTTTTTTAACTACACTATTTAGTTTTAAATATACGTTATATTTAAAACTAAATAGACTATACCATATACGGACTTATATTAAGCTAAGTAGACTATACCATATAAGGACATTTATTTTTATAAAGTCGAAGTATTTTAAGAGGAAGTTTAAATTGTACAGAAACACAGACACGTACATGATATTAAATAAAGAGAAATCACTAAAAATGCAATCCTTTTACTAATGATTATTGAATTGTTTGTCGAACATATCACAAAACCTGCTTTAAAACCTTATACGCTATGCATTTTTAATTGTATGGTTAAATTAAGTTGTATTCGTCATAAAAAAAAAAAACAAACGATAATATATAATATCTCACTGCAATTTAATTTAAAATCTATTTTTTTCTAGATTTGTAAGTCGCGCCATATTGAAGTGAGTGTAGGATATGATATCTGACTCTTTAAATTTGGCCTAGTGATAACAAATTAATACTTTTGTAAAATAAACATAACTATTCGAAATCAGAATAACTTAAAGTTTCATTTGATACTCCACACAAATTACACACACACACAAAAAGAATTCAATAGATTTTACCCCTTACCATCTCAAGGTCTTTTTTAGTTAATTAAAGTTCATTGCCTATTCTGTTGATTTGGTATTCGTAGTTTTCTTTTTTCTTTATGCGGGACGACATTACAAAGAATATAAATGCAAAGTTTGAAATATATAGAATATTTTCGTCTTGTCAGTGTAGACGGGTTACGACTAATAGAGAGTCGGACGGAGGGACATGCTCGTGAAAAATTAGCTTCTACAGACCCTAAAAACATAATATTGTTAAAGCAGTAAGATTTTAGTAGTAAATTTTAACATATCACTACACTCAAAAATATCATGTTTTTACACTGCTTATCTTAACCGACTTCAAATCGATAGTTTACAATGTTTATGTATATAGTTCGTCTTTAATATGTCTTACAGTATTTTGTGTCACTCATAATTACATACAGTTTGTAGACGTAGATCTTGTAAGTGTTTAAACACTGAAGCATTATGTGTCTCATTTTGAAGTCTCTTGGTGAATACGGCTTTTTCTCTTTTTTAATGTAATTAGAAAATAACAGAAATTAAGTAACTACAGACATTTTTTGGAGCTATGTTGAATTAGTTAGTTGTACATGGTGTTATTTTCAACTACTCGGTTTTGTTTTCCATATTTATTCTTTAAAACTAATTTGTAAACTTTACTAAAGTGCTGCTAGTAATAGTTTTTTATTATTTTGAAATTTTTTGGATATATTATCCTTTTATTGAAACTCCTACGAGAATAGTAGTCGAAGTTCCATCTCAAATTAAATCAGAGAGATTAGAGTAAATTTTCTTTAAATGTTATTATAATGCTGTCATATACACTTATTAATGCAACTCTACGTCTATTGAAAGCGAAACAACTATGTTATATAGTTATTTAAATAAAATTTAACGTCATTCTATGTGTGTATGTATTATTTGATGTTAAGTCTAAATTCCTGACAAATTAGCTTTTACTCTATTACACCAATAGTACCAATTTAGCTTTTGTTGTCGAGTTCAAAATAGTTATTTATTTATGGGATCTAGATAATTTCTAGAATGTTTTGTTTGTATTTTTTAACTTATCATTTTTTTATTAGTGGAAGATAAACATTCGACAATCGTTTGAAAGTTGTATTCCAAAACCTACCGGTAATGAAATAATTCATGCGTAGACATTGTATAAATGAATGTTACTTAGTTATTCACGTGATATAATCTATCGGAAAACTAGAGTAATAAAATTATATGTTGCACATGGATATGAAAGCTGTTAATCGATATTAATATTTCATTATTGCTTTCACACTGCAGTTAATTTATAACAATTTAACATACGTTATAATAGCAGTAATTACATTTCCCACATGTAACAGAATATCGAATCACAAAATAACAATCCGTTTATTATGAGCCTAATTCTTCATGTCCCATATACATGAAATTGTGTTATTTAGATTATCAAATTAACTAAAAACACATTGTTACTCTAAGGGAATGAATTCCATTTTAAAATGTAGCAATTTATTTCTTTAAAAAAATCGTGCTAGATTTAAGGAATTGGAAACAGTATATTAAAAAAAAAATACTAATTTTCACTATTCATGTTGCTAAGCATTAAAACGTATTAAAGCATGGTTTGATTAAAACGTATTAAGATATTTTTATATATATTTATATTTTCATTTTTATTTATAGCTAAGGGGCTTAAAGCAAATGTTTAACTGAATAAGTACTCTCTGAACGATTGTTTTCGCTTCGTTAAGGTGGGTTATCTTTTGTTTTTAGTCTTAAGGTCATAAGTAGTTTAAAAATTTAATTTTAAATAGATACTTTAACTACAGTTTAAGAAAACATGTTTTGTATTTTATTTTTGCTTTGTATTTTTTATTTAATAATATTTGTAATAATAATTTTAATAAATTAGAAAATTCCTTTTCGGTAACTTTCAGTTAGACGCTTGGAATAAATACAATTTAATAAATTTACTCGATTACATTTTTAATTATTTGATCCATTATAAAGCCTTATTAAACACATGGATAATTGTTATTAGAATTCTAGATCTGAATCTGTGGTATTAAATGAGTTATTAAAACGACACCTTAGAGCCATATTAAAGAGATAAAACGAATTAAAACTAACACAAAAGTTGGAATTTACACGTGTAATCTACGAAACTGTTCCTACAATCTAGGCCAAACTTTTCCTCTGGGTGTACTTAAGAAGAATGTCATATCTGGAATAATTAAATGTTGTATTTAATGTTCATTAATTTACATAATTGATTAAACAAAACAAATGGTAAATTGTATCTGATAACTTTAAATATTAATCTTAACCTTGTAATTATAATATAAATTAAATTTAGGTATTCTCTTTAAACTTTAAACAGAAAAATAGAAATTAAAAAATGATTATTATAACTAGATCACTTCTATAAATTTATCTCATTCCTTGTCGTTGTATTATAACCGAAAACAAAAAGTCGTACCCGTCATCCACCTTTACATGTGTTAAGAAAATTATTAAATTTTGTAAAACTTATGGCCCACAATGTCTGTTTTTGTTGTACGTAATGACCGACTGACTAATTCATTTTTAATTTAAAACAACAGGGAATTTTATTCTTTAACAATTCCTTAATAAAGGTGTCATTTAAGGTATCAGTAAATACATTTGCATGCATTTCTGCCAGAGTATTTACCTAAACATTCAAAGAAATTGATAACATTCAAATAAGTTTGTTATTTATTTTAATCCTACACTAGAGCTACTAAGAATGCAGTCTAAAACCTCAATGTGATTTTGCGCCAAAAATTAAACAAATTATCAAACAATTTTACACAGAAATAAATATTTTCAAACGAACAAAGTAATTTTACCATTTTATAAAAGAGAAATTCATAGCATCAGGTATAGGTTTACAATTATGTACTAAGCTGAAGTTTATAAATAAGAAAAACACAAGTTCATCATAAATATGAGTTTTATTTGTTTGTTTACGAGAAAAAACGGATCGTTCACTGTATGACATGGCATTACTTCACCTCTTGTAGTGATTGGAATAAGGAGGCTTTAGTAATACTTATTTATAGTGTATAACAGTAAAACGAATTTCAAAATACACATAATTTAAAATCGATTCAGGAAAAACTGTATTCATATTGATTTCTAAAATACTTGTTACACTTGCCAAAGTTTATTATTGAGGTTATGCCAATAGCCTATTACTAAGGCTGTACAAGTAATAATTTACTGTGGACAATGTTATTGTTGCTAGGTAATATAAATATAATTTAATTGTAAGAACTAGTGAATATCTTATATTCAATCATGCCTACGTTCATTTAAATAAGCGAGTGTAAGTCATGTCACCTTTTTATTTTTGTTGCAGTTTTATTGGGGTAAGATGTTTATAAAAATTGAAATATTATAAGACATACCAATGGATATACAAGTTAAAAATTACCACTACAGAAATAAATTTAAATAAGTAAAATTTAAACGTGTGAAAATGGTTCATACATTAACATTCCAAATAAACTTTTTATAAATAATGCAGGGAGAATATATTATACGTATTTTTTATATATGTGACTTAAACGTGTAGTATTTATTTGTTACGAAGATCTAATCTCTCTCTCTCTCTCTCTCTCTCTCTCTCTCTCTCTCTCTCTCTCTCTCTCTCTCTCTCTCTCTCTCTCTCTCTCTCTCTCTCTCTCTCTCTCTCTCTCTCTCTCTCTCTCTCTCTCTCTCTCTCTCTCTCTCTCTCTCTCTCTCTCTCTCTCTCTCTGCACACATGTGATGGGTTTTAAGAATCGATGTAAAGTTTTCTATCCTTTTCAGATTCCCCGAGTTCGAAAAAGTGGTTTGGGAATCATCTCTGTCAATCGTCTGTTCAATGCAGCCCAAAACACGTGGATAAATGTTAATGAAATTTAGTATGTGAACATATTTGGACCGTATTTCGGGGCACTTTTTTCATTTTGTTAATAACTCAGAATTTATGGTTAGCTGGCAGAGTTCACAACATAACAACTCTTTATACTTAAAATATCTATTTTACATCTAAAGTTACCGGTACATTCCTTTTATTTAGCCATTTCTTAAACCAAATATCTTCAAGTGGAACAAGCAAATAGTTAGCTATTATTAGAATATTATGAAAAATAAAATGGAAATAACCAAATGATCGTAATTAAATTCACATAATTCAAAAACGAAAACAATTATCATATACCTAATATATAAATTAAAAAAAAAAATGCAAATAAACATGTTATTTATCAAATAATTAATAAAACCGCACAGATAATCTTATTTTAAACGTACTTAATAGAAAACAAATTAGTAGTTTATTTCTTTATTTTTGAATTATTGAAAACTATTGATGTTTATTTATACTGTAATTGTTCTTAGGTAGATCAAACAAACTCTTTTAAAGATTGTGCATAATACAAACATATACGATTTATTTATCTTTAAAAATTGATGAATTCCATCGACTGAAAACACGCCAGATTTATTATAATACAAGAGAGGAAGATATTTTACTGTCAACAGCTGGTGTTGGTGGAAAAGTGCCGACACAAATAGGCCAAAATATATGAGTACCCTCATTTTTAATATTTGTTATTATTTGTTTTATATCTTCAACACTCTTCCTAGTATTTGAAAGCTTAACAGAACCATTTTCATACAAAATTGAAACAGTTTTTGTTTTTGTGATATGCCTTCCATTTTTAATAATATTTTACACATAAAAACAATTTTTAATAATAATACAGATAAGCTAGCTGTGGACAAAAACATTATGATTATTATTTATTATATATATATATATATATATATATATATATATATATATATATATATATTTGTAATAGATGTTCATTATCACAAAACCTTGTCAATTATTAAAATGTTAATATTTTGTTATTATTCCTAAATTATATCAATGTGTTTTATCGTAGAAATGTATGTCAATCTATATATTTTATTGGTACATTTAAATGCATATTTTGTATTTCAATAATATTAATTAAGAGGTGTCATTATTTTGAAGATAACGTAAATTAATTTTAAGATTCAAAAACGACTGGAAAAATAAATGATTGATGACCAACACATTTGTTTTACGCATCCACAATAGCACAATGATCAATACCGTTATTAATTTGGTACACTTTAATAAGTTGACTATTAAAACACAACTAAGTTATCATCTCCATATTAAATATAGGAGTGTACTTACTGGTGCACAAGCTTTTTACGTTTGGTAATAAACATTTAAGTAAATGAGGACTTAATGATTTCAACACCATCTTTTTGAAATTTTGAAAGTAAAATGAATGTCGTAGATATTTCAGTATTTCTTTGGGTATTCATAATTTTAAACTAACTTTTATCCTTCAAACTCTTTATTATGTTTTATTTTTAGTGTATTTACTATTTTTGTAGGTTTGCTGTTGAGTTGGAAACTTTACTATACAATAAAAAAAATAAGTAATATTTCAACCGATTGAATTTCTCACAGTGACCAGAGTATAACATAGTTCTGTTCTCCTACTAACACTCATAGGTGCACCACCTGTTACAATATGTATCGGTTTTAACAACGTTTATGTCGATAAACATTTACATCATGACGTATTGTGTGTATATACAACGGGGTATAGTACTGAATTCTTACCAAACGTTTTATTTACCGTCTAAATGTCTAATTTAATAGTGAAGTGATTCATAAAAATAGCAGGACAGAGATATTTGGACCTTAAGCATGTAAGAATATTTAATAATAAAATAAAATAAATACAAACTCATTAGTGAAGTGCATTCATACTTGTAACTAAAACTAGATAAGATTTTTAGCTTAAACGTAGGATTAATGTTGGCAATTTGTGACTTTTATTTAACTGCTTAGGGGGTAAGTACAAAATTCTTGGGATTAGCTACAATAAGGACTGTAATTAAACTCAAGCTGTGATGGGAGTGTTTGAAATGTCGCTTGACTTAATTGTCTCCATACTGTCACTTTACATGACAACAGAGCAGACTATTATTCAACATATCTGCAAAATATATATTACAAATTATATGTTGTTTTAATAATAATAATATTAACAATTTAATAATAAGTAAGTAATATTATTTAATAATGGTTAATTAAACTTCAACAATAAGTAATCATACGTTTTCAGCTGTAGTTATGTATGTAAAGAAATAAGATAAGAAATAAATCTCTCCAACATTAATAAACTAAAGAGTGATTCCTTTTGTAGTATTCAAATTCAAGGGTGAATTCTATTGATAGCAGTTTAAAATGGGCGTATTAAAGTGAAAAATGCGTTCACACGAATATTTGAATTGCTTATATTTCGAGAACAATTGTAATGATCAATCTTTATGTTACAAAGTCCATAACAGAATAAATGCATTTTCTTTTGGGGTTGTAGTATTATTAAATTTGTTAAACATTTTTAACAAACATTTCACATGCTCTGTAAAGGAAAATATATTCTGTTAAATTTGATTAAACTCTTGATAATATGAGAAGGGAACTACGAGAGGTCGACTTATATTTGGCCCAGCTTCGTCTTTACTTTATATCCTATCGACCAATAAAGAAGGGAGTGAATGTAACGTACAAAAAAATGCAACTCCTTTACTAAGGTTTAAATCTGCGTATTCTCTGAACTAGTCCGAAATGCAACTAGATGAATTCAAGGTGAAACCAAATCGACAATACCGCTCTCCTATTAAAATAAAGGCTAAAACCGTATTAAAATATATAAAGTAAACTTACAGAAATATTCTAAAAATAGTTTAAATTAAAAATCGATAACATATGACACATAACCATTTCTTTGAATACTAAGCAAAATATTTCAAGCAACTCCAAGAATGTACACAATGCTCTGCAATCTTATAACATTCTTTAGATAGAATGCAGTTGTTGGTTAATAGTTCATGAAAATACATTTATAATATTTTTGCATTTACTAGTAGTGGAAGAATACCAACATCGTACATATAATCAATATAGTTATAATAAATTGTTCTTGTGAATATTTATGATATAGTAATATAAATAAAGGTAATTTATTAAATGTGTAGATCTTTGATTGTAACTAAGTTCTGTTACTATCCCAAGTGAGAAGAGAAGTGTGTAGCGGGCTTTTAACATAAATATGGAAAATCGATTAGTGTCTTTCCTTTGTTAGATAAGTTAGACAATTTGCCACACATCAGTCCACAGATATTATATCGTATTAAACACTTTAGACGACTAAGCATTCGCATATCCACGTCTAAATTCACAAAAACAAACCAACTTCACATTAAGGGTGATTTCATGCTATAAATACCATTTGAACACCAGGTTGCCTTTAACGGAACACTACAGCTTATTTTCTTATAAGTTTAACGTAAATATAACCAAAACATCACTGATTAAACTTAATTATAGTCATTTAAAATCATAGCAGTGAATATAGTTGTAAGTAATAGTTAAAATGTAAAACAAAATATAAATTAAGTTAGAGAAAAAGCCTAACACAAAAAATGATCGACGGGCCACTCCCTTAAGTGTTCACCATCTGAAAAGACTTGTTGATTCAGTTGATCGAATCAGAAATATACTAGGTAATTTCTTTCATTACCAAATCGTAAAAAATGTTGTATTCAACAAAATGATGAATGGAAGAGATGTTTTGTAGTTGTTTTAACTGACCTAACTGTCTTAATTAAGAATATTTTTATTGATTTATATATTTCTCGCATATATTTTCCTGTTACATATAATTATTATTTTAAATCCTCACCCGTTTTAAAAATTACTATACAACAGTGCTGACAAATGAAATAAAAGTAACTGAGGTATCAACTAATTTACAGATCTTCACATGGTCTTGAACTAATAGAATAAAATTCAAACAATTGATCGTTTATTTTTGGGAACTTTTAAACTCGTAATAGACTAAACTTTCTTATTGAAATGACAATAGTTATGAGTAATAACAAAATTACTTTGATATCAAAACATTGAAATAATATATATTTAAAAGATAATAATTATGTATGATAACACAAAGGATTTCAGTTAAATCGTAACTTGTTCTGTATTCTTTGTAACCTATCTCAAGGAAAACTTCAATCAACATAAAACTCAACAAAAATGAGGCAATGAAATTATTACACATTAACTCTGTATAACTATGTAACACAAGATTTTTTTTAAATTAAAAATTTTTTTTTTTTCTTTATTAACTACAACTAAGATACAATCTTATCTAGTAGCTTATTTTGCATAACTAATACACATTTTTAAAAGTCACTCCAATGAGTGACTTCACTACATTAACACTCGCTTCATTCGGCTGATCCACAACACATCACTGCACTAGGTCCAGCGGTGTAACACAAGATAACTTGAAAAACATCAAATTAGGAATTAAACAACGCTGTGCAATGTTTCATAATCGTGACATTATTTTCAACTTCAAGACGTACTCTTATGTCTGTATCTTTAGAGAAATAAACTAATAAAGAAGGCATTGGTAAAAAGTGTTACTGGTACTCTAATGGAATTAATCTAAATTGATTTAATTGTGTCTAAAATACACATTTTTCCTTCTAAATTATAAAGGATACTTGGAAATTTATATAATGTATATTATAATGATTATGTTTTGTATTATGTTAATTTAATATAACTCCCTTGGTAATCAATATTGTTTGGTGTTTGTTATTTATTGTTTGAGTTTGCTTAGATTTGTACTGGATTGGAAGATTTTGTAATATTTAACGAAATAGATACTTCTAAGTTTAACGTTAATATATATATATATATATATATATATATATATACACACATACTGTATAAGTTTTCCTTAAAAAACGGGAGAAATTCACATCTTGGAAACGAAGCGAAATACTATATGGCTTTTTCTATTGTAAATTTTGTAGAAAATTAAGTGCACTATAACCCACATTGTTTACTTTTCACCCTATTTATATAAATTTTAAACTGTTGAGAAAAATCAATTAATTTTGAAATTCCTTAAAATATAATATTTCATTGACTGTTTACTAATAAAAAGAATCCACATTAGAGGAATATGTACAATTAATATAACGTCGTACATACATACAACCTTTCTATATTATACTTTGAGAAAAAAACTTGGATAACTAGCCATCGAACTTTGAAAGAGAAAATCGTAAAAAAAGTTCGTTTTATGAAGTGTTTTTAATATTCACGAAGCTTACTTACAATTCGACGATTCGTGTTTTTACTTTGTCCATGTTATATCCTAAAGGCAGTTACCCATAATATGTTAGTGTTGTGTTTTATATTGTGTGGCTGAATATCAAGGAATCAACAGAGAACTTGTGTCCAAGAATTAAATAAAGCAATAAAGCTAAAGTTTCAAATTATTTTAATAATATAAATGAGCTACAATTGTTTCGCCTTGCGGCATCATCGGGCTACTCCTTGTGTTTTTACATGCTTTTCTTAAACTCACTACCGTGCTTGATTATCATCAAATCTTGCAAGCTTTATTTAACTCACTTTCCTTCATCATAGAAAACGAAATTTTGCTGAATGACGTAAATCAGGTGACAATGCAATATTCCATTGTTATTTTTTATATCTCGATATATTTGTTCTATTTCGATATATTTGTTATATTACGATTTATTTGTTACACTTCGATACGTTTCAATATATTTCGATTAATTTGATTATATTTCGACTTACTCGTATTGTTTTGATGAATTCAAATATACCTTTTTATACTATCGATATATTTTGATAAATTTCTATGTATTTAGATAAAAAAAGAAGAAGAATGAGTGTTAAAAAGCATTTAAAAAAAAAATATATTGACTTATTTTAATATTAAAAATGTGGGGGTAATTTATTACTATATTTATTTGTAATATATAACATAAACAAAACAACTGTTATATGAAAGAAAACCATTGAGAGAAAAAGTACGCTTCACAACTATCGACCTTTCTTCATAAGGAAATAAGTAAAATTGGTAAAGTATTTTAAACAATGTAGTGTTTTACTTTCCTCACTTACAGTTAATATGTATTTAATGTGCTCTAGACTGGATTTATGTACTTTCAAATTCAAGAGGTTTTGAAAGTATTATTCTTATTAATATTATCATTTAATCGAAGAATTTGCCATGCTATCATTAAAAACTAACATACAACTTTTCAAGAGTGTCAATCAACTCTCGTTTTCAAGTTTTAAACCAATAGTTAATCTCTTGAGATCGTTTTCTTGTTATAGATTTAGTTTTAATTTCCAACATGATCGTAGGCTATGTTCATGGTTTTCACTATTGTGCTCTAGGTTAAACACTTTATAACGAGAGTTGATTTATAATCTCAAAACATTATATACCAGCTTTTATATACATAATGTATGGCGAATACATCGTACCATTGGCTTAGATGTAAATTTAAATAGTTACAAGAGACAACTCGAGCTACAAATAATAATAATAAACGGATAATTTTACGTTTTCTATTTTCTTTCCCCTCCACCTTTATTTTATTCATAATCTGCTTTAAAACTCTGAACGTTGAAATTATAGCTCCTTACTCTAATTCGCAATAGTTGAACAGATTTTTTGTATAATACGTCATAATTTCAAAGTGATGCAAAACAAAATTAATATTTCCCACTTTAGTATCTTAATAATATAAAGCCACGTTTTGCTGAAAAGCTTTTAAACACGGTGCTAATGATTACCTTAATAATTAACAGTGGACAATCAATGTTGTTAAAGTTTAATCTGAGGCGGATCCATGCCTTAATATCATTTATATTTACTAAACAAGTACCAAGTTTCAGTGTTTTTTAAGTTTTGTTATGAGTGAATAACTATCTTAATTATTGCAGATCATTCATACCCGGTTACTACAATGTTTTCGCTCGTAACATTTAGGTCTTTCTAAAGAGTAGTTTTGCTCCGGCTCAGGCAGGGCTACCAACTGTCTTCGTTCTTCTCATACATTCATGATTTATTAATGACCTTTTGTTACATTAATGCAGTCGCAAAGAGATTTGAATTCAGAAATAAATAACTATAAAGCTTGGTTATCTCTAAAGAATATTAATAACAATACACTAACAGGAATCGTATTGGTTGAATAAATTAGCTCAGTTGCATTAGGTACTATTGTTTTGTAAGAAATTTATTTATTCCATACAAAACACAGTTAAGTAATTTGGTCAATTTCAATGTGTATAATGTTAGTTTTGTTGATTAAAAAAAAGTACAGTTTTGTTAGAGTGTTTAAAAAATGTAATCTTGAGAAAAAATGTATAAAAATCGCTTAATCCCATTTTTATGATATCATATTTTGAGATTTGGTACTCTTAAATGGTACCATAAACAAATAATTAAAGTCGGGACCTCTAATATCCGCACAACGTCAATTATCTCGACGTCGTCGATAATTTTGCAATACAATACTTTCTTTATAATAGATATTTGGTGGAAATGTATTGTGGTAGTCGTTGATAAACCTCCAATATTTCAACCTGTAATTTAAATTTAGAGCAAATAAATAATAATATTTCTGTTTAATAATTGGAATTTAGAAGTATATAATTACATATATGTGGTTATGAAACAGTGAAATTTGGCAATTTTAGCTACCTTTAATAGTTCTCTGAATCTGTTGTTAAATAATTTCCAAATATTCCAACATGTCCATTTACTGCTTTCGAGTTAACTGTTCGAAAAAAGAAATTACTTGAAATTGTCTAGTATGTGCAATTGTTGTATTAGGGAGTTTAATAAACATAGTAATGTTTTAAAAGCCTGAACAAAATTATGTTTGTAATCAAATTGTAAACATCCAGAGATACAGGAATGAAGTTATTTAAAATTCTCAGATGAAGAGACTGAAGTTTAATTTCCTCCGTTTGGACAAACTAAGTATGTACAATTAATGTTTTTTTTACTCAAAGTAAGTTCTATTTACTAAACGTCGAAGAAGTAAAAGATAAAATTAACTATTGAATATATGTAAACATTTTCTCTGTTTAAAAATTGTTTCAAAAATAGCCACTGTTGAAACTTTTTATAAAAAATTTCGTTTTACGTAATTGCAATTATATGATATATATATATGAATTAAAGTTTAGTTATACATATTAAAATGCACTCTAATTGGTTTAAACTAAATAAATTGTTGTATTTACTCATTTAAAACTCTCACTACAATATTTCATTAGTAGTGTGTCCGTATTATTCCAATGCTTACTTTTAAACTGTATTTATATTTTTTCGCAGTCCTAAAATGTGTTGATATTTTAATTGGGTTTGTTTGTTTTTCTTTTCTATGTCTAAATTTCCCCTTCTAAAAAGTGACTATTTACCCTAAAGCACTGTCCCCAGTACGGAGCTGATTATACTAAAGTCTGTTCAAATTTCAGTTTAGTACTTTGGAAGTGGAAACAATGAAGCCTCTCCATTCTGTGCCGTTTTATGATGGGAGTAAAATAATCGCATTGGAAGTGAAGGTGTCTGAAATTTTTTCGTTTTGAGAACAAATACCACTAAAAAAAAGACGGTCTGGATTAACAATATGAGTTTATAATTAAAAACTCGATTGTATTGAGAATGTCTCCAGTCATCAATAACTTGCCTAAACAATGTTGGTATGACATTGCACAATATTTAACGAAAATATATTTGATACGTCTTTTGTAAACAATACATGCATAATTAAATTTTATAATTTCTAGAGGAGATGAAATTTTTAGTTCTGATTTCACGGGAAAACCTATCGTGTTAACGTCAGCAGTAATACTTTATCACAATTTGGTCCATTCTTTATTATTTAATTGGACAATAATTTAACCGAAATGAGTACGTTCATACACAGTCAGCATATTTGTAGGACTAATTTAGTAGAAAACTGTTAATGAAATAATAATCGTAACGTATCGAGTATACAATAACATCAGTTTATAATAATTATTATTTTTTTGGTATTAGGATTAAATAAATTCTTATACTTCTCTTAGCCGTTGGGTCCAACACACTAAACAATTTTTAAATAGTAAAAAAAAAAGTATAATAATACACATTTCATTTTTATTATGTTAGATAAAAAAAAAATCAAATTTTTATTTTAAAATACGGGATGAAATTTTTCCTTCAATCACAAATGTTGAAAAAATGCTTGTTTATTATTATTATTAATAAGACTTTTGTGCTAAATTAATAATAGATATTTATTTAGCTAGTTTCAACAACGTATTTGAGAACATTGGTGAGACCATTCCAATTTATATATTTTTTTTAGTCATCGTATATCCCCACTAATAGGCCTAAGTAGCCTACTATCATAAACTTTGAAACATTAATACACAAAAGTGGAATAACTTATAACAAATATCATACCAATTGAACTATTTTCTATATGTACACCGAGTATTCAGAAACATAGACTTTGTGAACAGTTGTGATTGCTGTCTACCATCATTTCACCACTCATCATTTATTTAAAAACTAATCGATTAATATTTTACTTTTTTTATATCTTTGTCAATATGTGTATAATTACCCCACTTCCTTGACAAATTTGCCGCACTGACCCTGTCCCGAGAGAAAGAAACTTAAGTGATAATACTATTAATAATATTCCCCCAAGATATAAACTTTAATTGATTGTGTTTTTCTTGTAATTTTACGTGTATGTATATGAATTTTTCACGAGAAACAGACTCTGAGTGATCTATTTTAAATAATTATGTGTTAACCAATTCCTCCCAACCCGAGATAGTAAGACTCTAAAATGAACTAATAAAATCTTTCCTTTATGTTATATATACATATGTTTATGAACTTTCCATAACCTCAGTGAGAAGTTAATAAGATACATTTCCTTTTAAATCTCAATTGTTTGATAGTTTAATTTTTGTTAACTTCAAAATGATTATATATGTAGCCTACCGATTAAGTCCGAATGAACTCATAATTTTATTATTAATGTTTCAAGACAATAAATGACTAATCTTTGTATTACAAATATTTTTTTATTTTTTTTATTAAGGTAAATGATTATATGAGTTAATACTATAACAATAAATATATAAATGAATTTTTCATTTATTATAATTGTTTTACACTAATGTTAAATTACTGTAAATTAGTACCTGGCCTAATATACGAGTAGTAATGGTAAAATTATAATTAGTAAGGTGAAAATCTATTTTTTTCTTTTATTGTTACTATTTAGTCCAGGCTCTTAGTTTTGAGGGGAGGTTCCTCGTATCCGGGGTGGACGTGCACCAGCGGACGGGGCCTGGATCCACCCCATAATTTTGATAAGATGGCCGAAAGTTAGTCAATCCTATGTTGACAAAATGAAGTACGGTGAATTTAGTAAGATCGGAAGGAGCTGAAACAAAAGAAGGTAAATTAAAATTATTAAAGTGTTATATTACAAATAAGGGTTATGTTTAAATCATTATGTTTATATTAAAGTTATTTTATTTCTATTTCACAAAATATATTATAGACACAGAATAATTTGCTTTATTATTCTCTCAATCTTAAAAATGATAAACGATGAAATTCTTTGATCATAAGTAGTCACTCAACTGGGAATTTACAAAATTTATCATTCCTAACGACTTAACTATTTTGGTTGTTATCTTGAATACATTTTTGGATAATTCCAAAAAAAAAATCTAACGAAAAAATATCAAAGAAAATTTTGTATATTCCAGAATGAATGGATTAACATTAGATTGTTTTGTTTATAAAATCAGCTGTTTGTCTTGTGCGTTGCGTTGGGTTGTGATGTTGTTTTTGTGTTATTATGGGTAATTTTGTTTTTAGTTTATTATAATTTACACACTTTTGTGATATCTTATGTTTATTATTATAGATACTATTCAGTAAAATAGTATCTAGGATTTCGTTTTACTTTTTTCATACACGAAAATATGATGACTTTTTGACCTAATTTTATATTGCTTCAAATAAAAATGATCTTTGTATATAGCTTTTGGCAGATTTTTTATATATATATCAACACTTACCCAATCAAAAATATTAAGATTCTTCTCCACATTTATGCGATAAATCTAATTTTAAATTGATTTTGGTTTAAACTGAATTCTTTCCTAAATAAATTACCATGTAATAATTTTAGTTTATGTAAGGGTAAACTTATTTTATATATTTCAGGGAAAAACTTTACCATTTACCCTTGTAATATTTGGCGGATAACTGAGTTAATGTTGCCAGTTTTAGGGTTAAGTTAATTTCTTCCCAAGTATTTGTACCAATTTTGATATACAAAACTAAATATTTGAGTATTATTGTCTTAACCACCAGTGTCATAGTGCGCTAAATAAATTGATCTTCAACGTGTTAAATCTCTTATTGAAAATCATTTAAATATTGTTTTTGATGCGTTTGTGGCGAGTAAGTAGAACATTAAATATATGAATGGATATACAAAAAATACCATATTATACTAAGATATAATAAGCTACTTTATAACTAAATATGCATCAGTGACATAGTGCAGTAAATATTAATCATTATGTAATCATAATAAACCCTTCCTATTACTGAACTACATCTTATTTAGTTAGCGTGCTTTAAATCATGACTGTGTTAAAATTTGGAGAATATAACAGAATATTTTTGTTTCTTTTATAATTACTATAAATATATATATATATTAGGTTGGATTCTTACCATAGGTGACCCTTGTCCTCGAAGATGTTGAATTTAAACGGTTTGTGCCGAAAATTGAGGACTGCCGGGAAACGTTCATCTAGAGGCTGTAGGCAGAAATATTAAATTATATTAATGTTGAATTTTATTTAACAACTAAACAATTAACACAATCATTGCGGGTAAGAGACTGAATGGAGTGTACCCAGTGACAAGTGTTTCAGATTTGTGGCGTTGTGCAGTGTTATTTGTTTTAGTTTAGTGTGACCTTAGCTTTTGTAGCAGATGGGCTAAACTTTGAATAGATGTGTAGTAAACAATTTTTTCACATGGTTTCAAACTAAAATTTTGTTCACTACACAGCTAAATTCTATGTACCTTTCTGAATATAATGTTATATAGAAGTTGTGTCTAAAATATACATATTACTATTTTTGGTGATTTATTTTTAAAAAAATGATAATTTACCTTTATTTTGTAAAATCTATATATTTTTTTTTTTTGAAAATGAAACATTTTTTCCCCCTAAATATATTCACAAATGTATAACAAATCTGTAGTAATTGTTGAAAATTATCAAAAATTTTTTTGTATGGTTTACATTACAATTACTGTGAAATTATTCTCTCCGGTACCCTCCAATTATTTGGTATTTGACCAAAAAACCCCACATTTGATACATCTAACTTTTTTTTCACTACACACCTAAATTCTATGCACCTTTCTGAATATAATGTTATATATAAGTTGTGACTAAAATATATATTACTATATTTGGATAAATATTGAAATTATGATAAAATTAGATTTATCGCATAAATGTGGAGAAGAATCTTAATATTTTTGATTGGGTAAGTGTTGATATATATATAAAAAATCTGCCAAAAGCTATATACAAAGATCATTTTTATTTGAAGCAATATAAAATGAGGTCAAAAAGTCATCATATTTTCGTGTATAAAAAAAGTAAAACAAAATCCTAGAACTATTTTACTGAATAGTATCTATAATAAAAAACATAAGATATCACAAAAGTGTGTAAATTATAATAAACTAAAAACAAAAATTACCCATAATAACACAAAATTAACATCACAACCCAACGCAACGCACAAGACAAACAGCTGATTTTATAAACAAAACAATCTAATGTTAATCCATTCATTCTGGAATATACAAAATTTTCTTTGATATTTTTTCGTTAGATTTTTTTTTTGAAATTATCCAAAAATGTATTCAAGATAACAACCAAAATAGTTAAGTCGTTAGGAATGATAAATTTTGTAAATTCCCAGTTGAGTGACTACTTATGATCAAAGAATTTCACCGTTTATCATTTTTAGGATTGAGAGAATAATAAAGCAAATTATTCTGTGTCTATAATATATTTTGAGAAATAGAAATAAAATAACTTTAATATAAACATAATTATTTAAACATAACCTTTATTTGTAATATAACACTTTAATAATTTTAATTTACCTTCTTTTGTTTCAGCTCCTTCCGATCTTACTAAATTCACAGTACTTCATTTGTCAACCTAGGATTGACTAACTTTCGGCCATCTTATCAAAATTATGTGGTGGATCCAGGCCACGTCCGCTGGTGCACGTCCACCCCGGATACGAGGAACTTCCCCTCAAAACTAAGAACAATAACATCATCTTTAGTTTCAACTTAGTACCTACATGTAAAAACAAGCCACAAAAGTGAAAAGGAAATACCATGATTTAGATGAAGCTACAAGACATAGTATTTATGTACACCTAACAAGATTAGCTAACAACATAATACAGAACTCAGTTGTATGGTCGTTGATCATTTCTTGTAAGAAAATACAATCCAGTTATCACACTACAAGAATCAGATACAAAATGTTCAATCATAATAGATATTCCTATAACATCTCAATGTTATAAAGAAAACAAAGCCATCTATAAGCATTCATAACGCACCGTAGGTAAATTAAAAATAAAAATGCAATTGATGGATCATAGTTGATTATATTAGGTAATAGCATCCCTTTTAGTTCCCAATTAGTGCCTACATGTAAAAAAGGTAATAAGCTGCAAAGTGTAGAGAAAACACCATGAGTTATATTAAGGTGCAAAACAAAATAATTGTGTAGAGATATTAGGAAATGAAACAATATAGAAGTCAGATGTATGGGCGTTGAGAATTCCAGATAAGAAAATACAAAAAACTGGACAATTTATTCAACAGATATAATATAGCAGACAAAATTATATAAAGATAGTAAACTTTGAAGACGTTGTCAAAACCATATACGATAAGTGAGAAAAGTGTTGGAAGATCAAGTATACAATTGTTTGATGAAAAGGAAAGCTGTTTCGAAAGTGTGGGTGTTGGAGACTGGGGAATAAAGACACAATATAGATAGAAACAGTGCAGAATCATTGGAAGTTAAAAACCCTTCAAGGGCTGTCGTATCAAGAGATTATATAATGTATCGGTTGGTAAAATATCAGTTGTAAGTCTTATGATATTATGTAAAGGTCTACTTTTAATTTTAAAGAATAACCCAAAGTAATGGTTAAAAACTGTGTATATAGTTTTGTGTTGAAAATAGTTGTTGATAACAGAAGCATGCACTAAAACTTCACTTCCACCTCAAAAACCATAAAATTTATCACTTAAGTAAGTAATTATTATTCATGATATTATCAGCTATTTTATGGTTTTTTAATAAAAAGTACAGCTCCACCCTTCAGCCTATAAATATATTCGTTTCAAACTGCCCATATTTATTGTTCTGAGGCATACATATTGAAAGCTACTTTAACAGTCATCAGTGTTGTAAAGATTTACTAAAATAATTTATTCTAATATTAATAAATACTTACGTGCTCTTAAAAAGGTTTTCCAACCCATTTTGATAAGAGTGCAAAATATATTTTGGTTTTGAAACCATAGAGATGTATTTCATGATTGTTTCATTGTTGTGAATTTGACTTTAATTTTAGGTAATTATTTTAATTTTATTTCCATATTATTTAAAAATATATGTAAATCTTGAATTATTTACTATAAATAGGATGACGTTATAAAATAAGCAGATCGAGGTTCATTATAAAACAATCTATGGTTCGGTGAATTATATGGTTTTAATATAATCACGTCAATCTTCATTAATACAATTTAATATGCTTTTAATGTAATCAGTGAGTAAATCACTACAATTAATTAAAATACTTTAATTTCTATCTTTAATCCAGAGCAAAACATTGTATGACCTGAAGTTCAATCAAGGTCCCTTCATATGAGCTGATAGATACGAAGTTAGTATGACACAAAATATACAAAAAGCTTGTTCACCTATATAGTTTGAGCTCAACCTTGATCCTTCGTACTTCTTGTTCTTCCAAAGTGACCTCCTGCAGAACCCAACGATCCTTATTTACCCCTCTCTGCAACTCCAACCTCCGACAGCTGACTGTCAATCAATCCTTTCTGTGTCGGACATCGATTTCCTCCCTACCTTAGTCTTTCAACATTGTGTTCAGTGGGTTCCTCACTGCTTACACTCTGGTAACTGTTGGACTTAGAATGAATCTTAACTATCTCACCGAACCCTAATGTTTAATTTCTAACACTGCTCACAATATTACTTCCACTACCAAACCTCATTACTCTAACTTAGGACATATCCCATTCTAGTAACTTTCAGGTATATTATAAATTACATTCTGCTCAGGTTCATATTGTGTTTGCATTCTGATATTATATTTTATCGCATTGTAAAACTGTGAAGCAATGTCTTAAAACCGATGATGCCATTACGTTACTGTTATTCTATATATTGTAGATAGTTTTCTTCCTGTTTTTACAAATTATTATATTTTATTTATTTTAGAAGTACATTTCAAGTAAAACATCATTATTTTAATATTTTAGTTTTTTAAATAAAAGTAAAAATATGTAATTATTCTGACTTATTTTGTTTTCATGTGACTAAACAAACAATGTTTAAAATACAATAATAAATTTCATTTGTATACATTTTTTTAAAAGTTATTTTGATGAGAACAATTATATTGTTTAATTTCAGTAATGTATCATCCATGTTTACACATTGGTCTGGGTGACCACATGTTATAATTTGAGATATAAAACAACATTGTACCAGTTATGTCGTAAGTAAACTGTGGTATACTTGTGACGTTATCTTTACTTTATGTTCAAATTTAGTTGTAGGGTGT
This sequence comes from Aphrophora alni, assembly GCA_963513935.1. Lineage (NCBI taxonomy): Eukaryota > Metazoa > Arthropoda > Insecta > Hemiptera > Aphrophoridae > Aphrophora > Aphrophora alni. The sequence goes on from OY740770.1 coordinate 30,194,733, forward strand.
TTTCTTGTATTTGATTTATTATTTAGCTTTTATTTTAAGAGTAATCACTCTAATTAAGATTAAATGTAATTATTTTTGGAAGAATAAACAAAAATTAACGTAGTGAAAAACAACTCCATAATATTGTATTTGACTCCATAAAACAAACATTGACCAGATAAAAATCAAAACCTTTCCAGATTTATTTAATAACTTTTGCAACGTACTTCTACTCAATTTCATTCGTACACATTTTTATTTAAGTGATATTCATATCTCAAAACACACTCACTGGTGAAGAATGAAGAAGTAAAAGTATAAAGTGTGCAAAAATTTGTTCACAAGTTTATGAACACACAACAACATATTTTCTGAAATAAAAAAATAATATTCTTTGATCCCATTTAATTTTTAATGTTTTGCCATTTAATTTTCGTGGTTGTCAGTATTATTCGTATTATTCTATTCAAGGAAGATTTTCGTGTAGGCCTACTTACTGTTTGATATATTGGTTTCATTATTGATCGTCACATATCACCAAATTTTCATCTAAAGCAGTACTGCCAATTCAAAAGACAAATGTAGACTCTTTTTCTGTTTTTTTTTTCAGATTTAAATCTATTTTCTGAGAATTACGTTGGCCAATATAACTTTAGAGGGTACCCGATACTACGTTAGAGCACAAATTGATAAAATTGTAAGAGCAGATTGTAAGAAGATTCAATTAAGTATGTTTTGTTCATATTTTTGAAGAATAATGAACATTTCAACTGGTTTTTATTCTTAGATACTAGCATATCAATTACTATAGCACTGAGTGTATTGTACCTCTCAAGATGATAGCATTGTTATTGATAATAGAATAAAAATAACTATAAAATCTATTTGTTGTTTCTGTTTTATTGTGGTGTTGTGATTTTTTTTACATCTTAGATACTAGTTTAAGTAGGATAAAACATATTTCAGGAGTTTATATATTGTATTGTATATCGTATAAATACAGACGAAAAATATTGGGATTAGGCCCAGAGATTTTTTGGACGCCGTATACAATGGACTGCTTTCAGTTTTTTTTCAGATTTTCCTCCAAATTTGAGTTTCAATTACCTTTACTATAAAAAATATAGGTAAAGTGTTTACAGGTTTTAAAGTGCTACTAAGTTACTTTTAATCCAAATTTAATCCAACTGTTAATATCTTATACGTATAAAGAATTGTCACAAAATGGCAAAGATTAGCTCACTGTGAAATAATATTGCGTAACGAAATGTTAAGGGGCTAAGTATACGTCACTCGCACAGCGAAAGCGTCTCTATTGTAGATCGGTCCATTATATAGAAAATAAAGTGGAAGCAGAATCTGTGTTTGTGTGTGAGTGAGAGAGAAGATATTTGGAAGGACGGAAAAAGAATGAAAAATGGAGAGAGAGAGAGAGAGAGAGAGAGAGATATGAAATGGGAATATTTTTTTAAGACCAATATTTTAAAATCTACCTAAATAGTTAATTCATAAAAAAAATATAATTATTTGTGCTTAAATCTTTATTATATAAGAACAATAGTTAAAAATGTAAGATTTTAATTTCTCGTCTATAATAACGAAACTTAGATATTATAGTTCCTGTGTTTAAATAAATTCTACCCACGGTGTATTTGAAATTTATAAATAATTTACACTTCCTATTTCAGCAGTTCCGAAATTGGGGTATTCGTACTCCTGGGGTATTTGAGGTGGAAATTGTTAGGGGTATAAACAAATTGTTAAGACAGAAAACATCAAATAAGTGTTTAAAATGAAAATATAAATACAAAGCTATATGTGGATGGGTGATTGGTAGTCACTAACCAGCACACCACTACTCATATTGTACGATTACTCATGGATTCTCGCCCTCTTCTGTCACTGGTCATCGTGCAAAGAAATATCTATCAAAATGTTGAATAAATAGTCTCTGAGCTTCTGGTTTTGGCTTTTTAAAATTTAAAACGTGATCGAAAAGAGGTCATCGTTTTAGTTTTTGATTAGCGTCGAGTAACATATATAAATTATAGTTCGTTCTTTTCTTTGTTAGTATCTAATCTGAAGTGTTTACGTTTTATTTATTATTTTGAGTAATTTTCTGTTGACATTGCTTTGTGTTTTAAAATGGATAAGTGGTTAAAAACTAGAATTTTTTAAAAAGCTGCAACCAGTATTGTACTTCGAATCAGTCTGATTTGAAACCAGGGCGTATAAGCCTGTTCTGGGTGTAAACAAATAAAGTTAACACTATTAAAAACTAAAAGAATTAGTGCTCCACCATATAATAGACAAAGTCTGATGAAAACAATAAATATGGACTTTAATTCACGGGAGAATAAGACTAAAAAAAACATTTTTTGAGGTTTGTTATTGAATTATTTAGACACGAAATATTCCAATATTTTAGTTTTCCACCCACTATCAAACGATCCTAATTTAACTTTCTGTTTGTTATCTGCAAAGTCAAGGAGAAAGCGGTTGAAGCATCGTATATAATAGTTACCACATTTCTAAAATCTATAAAAATCATAAAATCACTAAAATTTTATATATTTTTGTATGAAGATTCTGTAGTGCATTTTCGGTGAAGAAGATTTCCGAAAAAAATACCAATATTCCTTTCTTAAACAATACAGTTATCGGAGAGTTAAGGGCATGTCTGACGTTATTTAATCTACTGAAATTGATGACATAAACTCTATTTTTTCAATACAAGTTGATAAAAAATTGTACTTCAGTCATTAGTATAAATTAAAACTTTGGATAGATTGGGGGGAATGAGAAGAGAAGGTACTAATAAATAAATAAACAAATGATGGGTTACGGTAGAGAAAAGGTTTTGGAACCGCTGACTTAAATTATTGGTAATTTTTAGATATGGATTAGAATAACATATATTTCTGTTACTCACGTTCAAGATATGTTTCCTTTTGAAGTATCACTTTGTATAATTATTATAATATATATAAGTTTAGTTATAAATGGTTGCATGACCCTAACACGGCATTGCACTCGCGCCGCTTGATTACTCACAGGGTGAACAACGAGGGCTGAACTATCGTTGTACAGTTGTGCAACAGATCCAAACCATTATTTACCTGTAAATGGAGTAATTAGGGGGAATTTTATTGAAAAGTGGTAACTGTTATTTATAAAGTTTCTCGTTACAAACTACTGAACTATGAACATTTCCAATTCTAATAATTTTGAATATATATTAACTCTTGAGTACAACATTTGTACATGTTTAAAACATAACAATGTGGTTACACAATGATTCCTGCACCTTGTGTTTCATCGTGGTTGATGTCATATTGATACTTTGTAATTACCAAAAATGTTAAGTACAGTTTCTGTAAAATTTAATGTTGTTAAAATTCAAATATTTGTTATTGGTTTTAATTTCTAGTTTCATTTTATTAATTTTATATTGATAATTTTAGGTTTTTTTCTGCCTGCAATTGTTATTTCCCCCTTAAACATCATATGCATAATCGTTAACTTGTAATTTGATCGAATTATTCCTCGTATGTAAAAGGGAAACTTACTTTTCCACTTTTGTCTTGTAACATATTTTTTAAACATGTATTAACGTGCATAATAAATAAATTAATTACACATTTTTTTAAAAACATGTTAGGTACGTGTACAATAAGTTCGTCATCATATTTGAATAACCAGTTTTAAAGAATTCGTAAGTAATCTTGCAATTTAATTTGAAACAGGTAAAAAACTATATATATATATATATATATATATATATATATATATATTTTTTATTAATGTAGATGTAAAAGAATTTTGTATATATTTGTAATTACGTTATTAACTGATATGCTTACATGTAAAATAAATTTTATTTTACTTCAAAAAATTAAGATATAAGAGATATCTTGTATCAAATGTATAAATATACATAAAGGAAAGTATTATAATTGTTAGTTAATGAGAGTTGAAAAATCACATGGTTTACTATAAAATATATCTCTTGTATTTATATTTTTGTAGTAGGTACCTTATAAAATAATGATATATTATTATATTTAAAATACTTAATGTTTTATTCTGTTGCAGTATCTTATACAAAATGAGTTACGATGTCGTAATATAAGGTACGTATTATTTATTTACCAACCCTTAACCTAATGAAAATAAATTAACTTAAAATGGAATAAATAATTAATTAAACGTTCTTCGTTGTATTGATAAACATAGTTTTTTTCCTTAGGTTAATTTGTAAAATAACTTTAAGATTTTGTTTCATATTACAAAGAATGTACTAAAAATGAAGTTGCATTGAACTTTAATTTTTAGAGGAACTATGAACATTCATTTAGTTTGTTCTACGAAACTAATATTATATTAATTTAATAACGCAGTGTTTGATTTGTTTATGTATCCATTCTTTATATTTTATATTAAGTTAGTTGATGTAGTTTATCAGATTTTTGTGGATAATGGAGTATACAGGTGACGTAAATCTTTCATAAACTATAAACATAAGAAAAACAAATTAAGTTTTTTTTTTGAAGTCTATACGAAAACAGTATATCTGAAATTTTCTTTTAAAACCGATCAAATAATTAATTATTTGGAGTGACAAAAACGTCTAGGCGAAAAATTTGAGATAACCATCTTATTGGTAGTACCAAGATCAAATTAAGTAATAATTTCAAACTCACTAATATGGGTAAGATTTAAGAAACTATATCCACGAACAGGAGTAGGACGCCTATTGTTATGTTCGTTACAATTATTCAATCCTGCGCAACATTTGACTGTTAAAAGATAGCGGAATATCTTACAAATATACTTACATTTACAAAACGTAATCTGTTTAAGTTTATAATCATATCATTTTTATTTCAAAGTCTGCCATCGATATATTTATAATCTGAAAATATACGGTTTTTACAATATACAATTATAAGTTATTACTCCTATAAACATACACTTAGATAATCACCTGCGTTAAGGAGGAATTGATCTACTACATAAATGAAGTAACAAAATAGACGCCCAATACCAATTTTCAAAGTTTGTGTTATGTATAAATATACAGGTCACACTCTTGAAAATGAATTAAAATACTACCATTATTAATATGTATTTTATGTATAATTTTCTTTTCTTCAAACATACAGCAAACACTTCCACATTGCTGGAAACTAGAAACAAGATGGCTTTTTTTCACCAACCAAACAAAACAAATATTCTCCTTTTTGCTTCACAACTGAAATATTCCTGTTCCTGTATGAACTTTTATTGAAGTACGCCTTCATTTTGTTTTTAAAATGACTTCTATGACTTGTGAGGTTTTGAAAGTTCAACAGGTTTTTCTGTTAAGGTGTATTAAATTTATGCAACGACTGTTTAAAATATACCCAATGTATAATGTAAGAGTATGTAGTAAATAAATGTGATATCAACGGTTTTTTACATACTAAGTTTCCGAATTTATTATAAGTAGTAATTAGGTTCAAGGATGTGTGTTTAAACTATAAGGAGCAAATCGTGTGTGAATCAATTTACTGATGTCTTTTTAATAATACAAGACAGAGGTAAAAATCTCAAGCCAATAGACTACTGGTGTAAAGGTCAGGTCAATTGAATAACTTTAATTAACTTAAATGTGGATAAACAGTGTTTTGATAACTCATAGACAACAATCTATAAAAGTAGAAAATAAGTTTACTGAAAATGACTTCGAAAACAACATTTTGTTAATAGCATTTAAAGTCAAAAGATACATTGATGAGATTCTATTGATAACATAATTTGGCTCATTTATATCATGTCATAACATTTAGATGTAAAACTGTGTTACGTGGAAATGAGGTCGCAGTTTATTGCTAGGAGATTTTAATTACACTATAAGCGTTCTGAAACCCAGAAAGATTTGAGTACAAGAAAAACAAAACATATTAATCAACTATAATTACTTTTAATTGCAGAACAATTTATATCATGAGTGTGTTAAATGTCAAAGAGTTATTGAAAAAACTTTCAAACAATTAAAGTGAAGTCAATATTAATATTAAGTACACCTATTGAGTCTAAATATTGCAAACGTATTTTAATATGAGATAATAATGCAAAATTGGAGAAGGATAAAGCTAACATTTTATAATTTATATGTCCTTCTGTCTCAGGCAAATATAATTGTATTTTTTAAGCCCTTATCCTTATGAATTTATTCATGACCGGTGTTATTTTTTAGTATCAAATAGATAATTTTTAATTAAATTAAACAAAAGGTTTTGTATAGTTACAAAACATAGTGACGATGACACAACATACGGATGTGACTCATAAAATGTACCTCCTAATTTAATTATTACTCTAAACATTTTCGTAAACAAATAGTTGTTTTATAGGATGTACGAATGTAGAGTGATTAAAAATGTTAACTCATATATTATTTCACTCATATTATAAACCAATCAAAACCAAAATATCACAAAACCGCCATAACATCAGAAAATTAACTTTAAGATGGTATAAATTTATATTGTTTTCAATAATTGTATATTTTGTAAGCTACAAAAAAAAAAAAATAATAAAAAAAAAAATACATAGACTAAAATAAAGTGTCAGGTTTTCATAACTATCAAAATAACGCAATGTAACTTATCTGGCAAATACACACTAGTTGACATTTTGTTGGACTTTGAAGTGACTTCTTATTTAATAAGTTATTATTTTATCTATTTTATATATTCTATTGAACCTATCTATTAAACCACCTCAAACAATCTTTGATATAAATTGAATAAAAATATTTATGAAAAACAAAAAGAAGAGTTATTAAGTTCATGATCTACATAAATATTCACATTTAAACGTTAACTTTTTTGTAAAGAAATGAAGAAACAACAATGAAATGAATACATTGAACAAAGTTGATTTATACCCTAAGGCCTCATAGTGGGTTTAGTTTTGAAAATAAACAAGGGATCTTTTATATTGTAGTCGGATATTCATTAGAATAATATTTTAAATATTTTATATCAAATAATCATTATATAAGAAGAGTTTCCTGAAATAAATCTTACAATAATATTTCAAGTGAAAAATATACGACCTAGACTGGGAATCGAAACCAGGATTCGATAATAATAAATATTATTGTAAATTCAATATTTGCTAGTAAAAACGTATAAGCGGAAAAATCAAATAATTAAAAAAAAAATAACAATAAATCTTGTTTAAAAATATCATATACACATTATTCTGATGTTGTTTAATTAAATAGCTAAGATTTATAAAATGTGAGGAATATAAACGTTCAAATTGATAATGGCAATATAAAAATAAATAAATAATAATAAATAACAACTAAGAAATAACAAAAATAATAGATTAACATTATTTAAAATCTTTGTGAAAATTACTTAAAAAGGTCATGTAAATTATAAAACTGATTAATTTTATTTACTTAATAATGATCTAATATTGTTTGCAATACACGTAACTTAATTTTGTATGTAATCTTTGAAATATCAATAAAAGTACTATTAATTAATGAAAGATTATTTAAAATTAAATTGTAAACCAATAGAAGAAATTAATATTCTTAAAGACCGAAATAAAAGTATTTATAGACAGTTAATAAATTGAATATTTATGCACCAATAGTAAAATAAAATGCAACCATTGTTTGTCTCGTTTATTAAAAATTATATTAATGATATAACCTAACTCATACGTAAATTTGTATTATACTTTCTTATATATATATATATATATATATATATACTTTATATTATATACTTTCTTTATATTATATAAAGAAAGTATATAATATAAAGAAACTTATGATATACTTATCATAAGTATATCATAATATAATATACTTATTATATTAAGTATATAATATATATTATATATAATATATAATATAATATAAAGAAACTTATGATTTCGGTAAACAAAGTCGAGTTTTCCATAGAAGTATCTGTTTTGAAATGCACTGATTCCATAAAGTGGTTTTGAGAATGATGTCTGTCGTCTCTAGGGAGCTCTAAAACTCGAACCAGTGGGCAGATTGGAATATAATTTGGTATGTGACGTTATTTTGGCCATATCTCGGGACTCGCTTTATTTTCATTTTTTCGTAACTATAAATTTGGAGTTTGATTGATTTAATTTGGTGGTTAAAGGGTTTTTATTAACCAGCCCTGGTTCCTCGGCCAATGGCCTATTGTGCAACTAAAACCTCCTCATTCTAGCTTATCAGATTTGTACCCCTTATGAGTTCGACTAATCGACTAACTAGTTCATACAATGATAACTTCCCCAGGAATTTGGAATCCACAAATATTTGGCCTCTTCTTGGTCACGGCCTTACAGTTAAAAATCATGCGTCATAGAAAAACGTAGTTTCTCAAATTTGACTTAACCGATTTCGTTTTTGACTTAAATGTAAGTTTAATTTTTTCAAGAATAATGTCTCAAACCCGTGTGCATAATTACGAGGAATAATTATCATTGAGGAATGTTAAAAATAAACATTTGATATCAATCAAAACAATTTACCCTTAGGACGAGTTAACAGGAAGGAAATCTAATTTATGCTCTACTTAAATAACATCTGTAATTTGTTTGCAAATATTATTTTATACATCTAAGATGTAGGTTGTTAATTTTCACTATCTGAGTTATATCATCCCAATAGTAATTTTTTGGTAGGAATGTTTGTTTAATGTATTATTATGTGAAATGATGTGTGAAAACATGATTGTGTACCGTTCATTTAACAGTATTTTAAGAAGTGTTCTGCTAATGGTGTGATGTAATGTTCAGTATTTCATTTATGGAAATATTTCAAAAGATAACATTTTATACCAGCATCCTTCTCTGCTTAAAATGAAATAATAGACATAATCCTTCAGGAATCTACGTTTACTGGAGCAAAAGAATGTCGTAAAATTGTAAGAGACTATTAACTTGGTCTTACTCATAGACGTACTAAGTGCAGTCATCTAATATTATGTTGTAAAGTTTATTGCAAGAGTTAATTTATATTGCTACTTGCATTTATAAAGTAAAACCTGTTTTACTAACACTTGTATAATATATCAAAATTCATAGTTCACATTTGTAACTATTGTTCAATAGTTAGTTAGGATGTATAATTAGGCTTTCTTTATAATACGAATTTGGTATAAATTATTAAGATTGTCATATGTTAATTTTTTTCCATATTTATATAGTAATCAGAATTTTATTTATAAAACAGTAATAAATAACAGTTGGGTTCGTTTAAACCGTTAAATACTTAATAGTAATACCTTGACTAGTTCTGTGGTTATGTTTCTTGATTTAAATGAACTTGATAAATTTGAAAACAACGCCAATGAGAACTAATTTTTCGAATTATTGGCACAAGTTCGTTTGCTGCCTTTCAAGTCATCTGTTTGAAAAAAAAAAGATTAAATAATTTCCTTTGGTGAAGTAAATATTTATTATGTAATTATTGTGGTATGTAGTTTATTAGATGTAATACTGTTTTTCAAAGACTGAATTAAATTGAGTTTCAAAAGCATATGTTTGTGTCATAATCACATTCAAGCATACCAATGCTGAAGATACATCAATGGAATTATACAATATTCTCAGTTGAAGAAACAAGTTTAATTCGCTCTGTATTTACACATTAAGTATTTACATCTATGTGAGAAGGAAATTAATGTTTCTAATATAAATTCCTATTTACAGCCCGTTTTATTTACTAATCGTGGAAGATGTACAAAGTTAAAATTAATTATCGCATTCTGTAAGTGTTTACACATTGTTACAAAACAAGACATTATTGAAACGGTTTCTTACAAATTAGATTTCAATGAACTTAAATTAAATTATATCGCAATTAGAGCTCAGTTATAAATACAACACACGAATTCTAATAGGTTTACAGCTACATTGTTTGTTGTATTTATTCATTTTAATTCTTACTTTACTATTTTATTTTCGTTTGTTGTTTTTATTCATCATTTAAAACTTACACGTCATACGTGTCCCCCCATATCTTTCCAATATTTATTTTTTCAACTTTATTTATAATCATTCATACTTTTTACATTGTATTGATATTTTAATTGAATTCGTACAATTTTGTTTCATTTTGTAAGGGATGAGTGAAATATATATTTATTTTGTTTTCAAGATCTGTTATATTTTTGTTTTTTATAACACATTTATACCTTATAAAAAGACTATTTCCTCTAAAGCATTGTCTCTACTACAGGGGAGATCACACTTAAGTCTGTACAGATTTCAATCTACCATCTTGGAATTGGGGGTAGTAAAATAATTTCTCTATGTGCCGAGTAATGATGGGAGTAGAACTTAAATCGACAGTGAAGATGTCGGAAACTATATTAGCATTTAACCAATATGGACCTGAATTTAATTGCCTACACCTCAACAACGATGGTCTTTCGTTCGCTCGTAACATTTAGGTCTTTCTAAAGAGTAGTTTGCTCCAACTTAGGCAGGGCTACCAACAGTCTTCGTTCTTCTCATAATTCATGATGGAACTTTTGTTACATTAATGCAGTCGCAAAGAAATTTGAATTCAGAAATAAATAACTATAAAGCTTGGTTAACTCTAAAGAATATGAATAACAATAACTAACAGGAATAGTATTTATTGAATAAATTAGCTCAGTTGCATTAAGTACTATTGTTTTGTAAGAAATTTATTCGACCTAAGCTATTAAAGTAATGTGTCACTGTACAGTTATACAGGTTGCATTCCATACAAAACATAGTTAAGCAATTTGGTCAATTTCAATGTCTATAATGTTTGTTTTGTTGATTAAAAAAAAGACAGTTTTGTTAGAGTGTTTAAAAAAATGTAATCTTGAGAAAAAATGTATAACAATCGTTTCATCCCATTTTTATGATATTATATTTTTTAGATTTTGTACTTTTAAATGGTACCATAAACAAATAATTAAAGTCGGAACCTCTAATATCCGCACAACGTCAATTATCTCGACGTCGTCGATAATTTTGCAATAAAATACTTTCTTTATAATAAATATTTGGTAGAAACGTATTGTGGTAGTCGTTGATAAAACTCCAATATTTGAACCTGTACTTTAAATTTAGAGCAAATAAATAATAATATTTCTGTTTAATAATTGGAATTTAGACGTATATAATTACATTCATTTGGTTATGAAACAGTGAAATTTAGCAATTTTAGCTACCTTTAATAGTTCTCTGAATCTGTTGTTAAATAATTTCCAAATATTCCAACATGTCCGTTTAGTGCTTTCGAGTTAACTGTTCGAAAAAAGAAATTGTCTAGTATGTGCAATTGTTGTGGTAGGGAGTTTAATAAACATAGTAATGTTTTTAAAAGCCTGGACAAAATTATGTTTGTAATCAAATTGTAAACATCCTAATGCCGGAGATACAGGAATGAAGTTATTTAAAATTCTCAGATGTAGAGACAAGTTTAATTTCATCTGTTTGCACAAACTAAGTATTGTAAATGTTTTTCTAAAAAAAAAATAATGTTTCTGATGTAAATTCGTTCTATTTACTAAACGTCGAATAAGTACAAAGATAAAATTAGCCTAACTATTCTATTTATGTAAACATTTTTTATGTTTAAACATTGTTTCAAAAATAGCCACCGTTGAAACCTTTTATTAAAAAATTCGTTCCACGTAATTGAAATTATATGATATATCAATTAAAGTTTAGTTATGAATATTACAAATTCACTCTAATTGGTTTAAAGCTAAATTATTTGTTGTATTTACTCATTTAAAACTCTCACTACAATATTTCATTAGGAGTGTCCGTATTATTGCAAAGCTTATTTTTAAACTGTATTTATATTTTTTCGCAGTCCTAAAACGTATTGATATTTTAATTGGGTTTGTTTGTTTTTCTTTTCTATGTCTAAATTTTCCCCTTATGAAAAGTGACTATTTACTCTAAATAGTGTCTCCAGTATGGAGCTGATTACACCAAAGTCTGTTCAAATTTCAGTTTAGTACTTTGGAAGTGGAAACAATGAAGCCTCTCCATTCTATGCCGTTTTATGATGGGAGCAAAATAATCGCATTGGAAGTGAAGGTGTCTGGAATTATTTAGTTTTGAGAACAAATACCACTAAAAAAAGATGGTCTGGATTAACAATATGAGTTTATAATTAAAAACTCGATTGTATTGAGAATGTCTCTAGTCATCAATAACTTGCCTAAACAATGTTGGTATGACATTGCACAATATTTAACGAAAATATATTTGATACATCTTTTGTAAACAATACATGCATAATTAAATTTTATAATTTTTAGAGGAGATGAAATTTTTAGTTCTTATGTCACTTGAAAACTTATCGTGTTAACGTCAGGAGTAATACTTTATCACAATTTGGTCCATTCTCTATTATTTAATTGGACAATAATTTAACCGAAATGAGTACGTTCATACACAGTCAGCATATTTGTAGGACTAATTTAGTAGAAAAAAACTGTCAATGAAATAACGTATGGAGTATATAATAAAATCCGTTTATAATAAGCTAATAAACGTAGTGTTTCACAATATACGTTTCCCCATATAAAATGTCATTAAAAAAAGTAATTATTATTTTTTGGTATTAGGATTAAATAAATTCTTATACTTCTCTTAGCCGTTTGGTCCAACACACTAAACAATTTTTAAATAGTAAAAAAAAATGTATGTAATATTACACATTTCATTTTTATTATGTTAGATAAAAAAAAAAAAAAATCAAATATTTATTTTAAAATACGGGATGAAACCTTTCCTTCAATCACAAATGTTGAAAAAATGCTTGTTTATTATTATTAATAATAAGACTTTTATGCTAAATTAATAATAGATATTTATTTAAGTACATAAATTTTTGAGAAGAATAAATATATTGTATAGAAAATAACGAAAAAAATAAAAGTTTATAAGCGTTGAAGTTAGATCAGGTATATATAATACATTACAGTTAGAAGAAGGATATTGTGTATTCAATGGAAACGTATGGAAACAAATAGAAATAACTCATATATTATGATAAACTCAATGATTCATTTAAGATCGAACCAAATCATTATGATAGATTAAAATAGAGAGGTGCCGATACAAAAGTAGTCTCAGACTTTTCAGACTAAACCTTACAAGGTTCAAGTTTCAAGTTATTTCTGAATGACGACGCTGATTTATGTGGAGATAAATAAAATAGTTAATTATCATTGTTTGAATTACAAAGTACCGAATGATCCAAAAGCTTATAGTCGTTGTCATAAGAACTGAAAAGAGAATTTCCTCTTAATTAAAGAGAACGAAAATGGTTTGAAAAATCCTACCCCTTTTTTGTCTCTACGTTACTCACTTAGTAGAGTGCAGCTTATGTTAATGAAAGGGAGGAATACAAAATGTTTCATAAACGGTAGTCTAGAAGACTTGAAACATTAAAGTATCCCGAGTAGAAAGTTCTTGACTTAAAACTTCCTTCAGAATTAAACCATTATTCATCTTCAATTACGATATATTCATTATATCTGATTGGTTTCATATTTCCATCTAGTACTATTGTAAACAGAAGTTAAAATTTTGTGTATGTAGAGGAAAAAAACAAAAATATGTAACTCAACAAATCCATAATATAATATTGTTCAGATCAAGGTACTGCAAGATTTAATTTTTACTAATCATGATAATAAAGTTTCATCTCAAAGAAAACACAATTTAGAGATATTGTGAGGATGTTTATTTTAATTAATTGGCTCAATTAATTTCAATTTTGATTGACGTGGTTTAATTGTATATTTATCATACATTGTGTAAAGACTAATACACGACGTTTTAAGAGTATAAATCAACTACCGATATCAAGTGATAAACCTAAAACACGGGAAAAGTGAAAACACCAATATGTATTATTAATCTATAATGTAGTGGGCTCAGTATTTTATGGAAGTATAACCTAATTGTATTGGGTAGAGGTTTTATATTATCCATCTTTATGGTACATAAAAATAAATGTACAACGTGTCGATAATGGATTAATTATGTTTATGAAGTGGTGAGGCAATGTAAGTTGAATACGAAAGTAATCTAATCTCTTTAGTTTTCACAAAAAGTTTGTTTCTGAAGAAACATGGAGGTATTTATTTAAAACATGTAATCATGAAGTCATTGGGATCTTTAGTTGTTAAATAAAGGTCATTTCCTTAGTATTATCTAAAGGATAATTTCTTGAAGGATTAATACTTACCCCTGGTTGTAACGTTCACGAAGGTACTTAAAAGAGAAACTCGAGCAGAATTAAGCAGGAGCTCTGTACAACGAAATTGGGAGGATTACTTTACACAATTACTGACTAAGAAGTTGATTAAATTGTTAGGAGTCTAATCCAAACATTAATTAATTTCAATGTTTCGCTTATTGAATAAAAAAATATTTAATATCCACTTTTTTTTCTACAATATGTTGAAGATTTTAAACAATTTAGTTATTTTTTTAAATAATAAATTACTAAAGTTACAACTTCTATCAACTAACACCTCTAAAAGGCAACTGACAAACACACAAATTACCCAACATTTTCCTTACTTCAAGAAGCCTCAAGAAGGACATTCGCCAGAAAACTAAAGTCAACGGTTTAAAAAGTCACCCGTACTTCTAAAAACTTTGTATATTTTAAAGAAATAATAAATTCAAATTTGATAATAAATCAAAAAGTAATTTTATTTTATTTTTAATTCATGAAAATTTCGAATATTTAATACTGTGTAAAAGATAATATTGTATAGTCATTTTTAATTATTTCTATCAATAAATAAATGAAAAAAAAAGCTAGGTAAATAAAGTAGAGTAAAAAATGAATAAACTTTAGACTGGTAGTCAAAACAACTTAATTAGTTGCACGGTGGGTAATTGTTAGCAAAATAGTTCTGTCTTATTCCAGTGCAATGAACTTCGCCTAATCCTTATGAATTTCGTCTGAGAACTACTCTAATAAAACTTAAAACTGTAAGAGTGCCAATTATTTCCTCAAAGGAGTTTATCTTTTTAGACGGAATGGGACGACAAGACAATTTTATTCGTATGTTGTTCGTCATGTTTTATAGTAATGTCATAAAAGATAGAAATAGACAAATGTGATTTAAATTCATTTAAAAAATTGAAACAATTACTTAGTGCCAAATCCTCTAATGTGAATTAGGCGTTATCAAATTTGTAAAACTAATCCCATTATTAAAAAAAAACCATCTTACTAAAAAAGTTTCATTAATAAACAAAAGAGACATATTTAAACATTTTATTGTATTTAGTAAACGGTTGTTAAATAAAAAATCTTGTCAGTTTCCATGTAGTATTATATAGTCTTCAGACATTATCTACCAGCTCTTAAGCGTTATTATCCTCTGCTTCATAGGTGATTTATTTATAGTAATTACTGATCAAAAATCAGTAAATTTTTGATTATTTACTTATGTAATGTTTTGTCTCAGTGATTTTTTAAAGAGATTTATTTAGTGTAATACCTATAAATATTAGTTTTTTTTAAAATAATTATTTTAAGAATTGTATATTCAATTTCTCCTTTAAAAACAAGTATAACCAAGCTGAGTAACTTAATGAGTACATACAGTATTAAATGTGTATCTATCTTTTCTGACTACTAATTATTTAAAAAACTTTACTGTTATAGCTTGATTCCTTCTAACAATTATACACTGATAGATATAATTTACGAAGAATAGCTCTTTAAAAATAATGTTTTCCACGACGAAATAAATTGGATCATTCTAAACAGTAAAACTAAATGATAAATATCTTATTGAACCCCCAGTTTGTATGTAACCACAAAAATAATGTGTATTACAAATTTTCTTGAAATTAGTAACAATTGAATCAAACGGACATTTTTTCCTCAAAATTATTTAGTTAGTGGCTATTATTTCATTCAATAGATTTCTATTTTGATATTACAGGGAACAAATAAAATAAAGACGTTTAATGTTCATGTTCTAGTGTTATTAACATCAAATTTGAAATATGAAAAAAATAAAATAAAAATTAAACTGACCGTTGTAATACACTGCAAGTGTGAAATGCAGCGTTGGCTCTGTCGTGTGGCGGCAGTTGCCACAACTTTCGCCGCTTCTTGTAAACATTTTGTAAATTGTCGTGTCGGCAATCGACTCTAAATAAAAAGCCTCATATGTTTCTGGACTCAAAAATATAAATTATCGGTATTAGTTTTTATTTAATAGTTAACAAGTAATTTCCTAAAATAACTTCAATCTTCATTTATTTTGTTTTCGTGATATAACTCTCTCCCAAACATATTATCTTTCCGAGAAAATCTAATTCAATAAATTGCTCAAGGTCCTAAATGTGGAGTGGTGCAGAAGAATGTCGGAAAACATCAAGAGCGTTTGAGTTAATTCTAAACATTAATTTTCATTGTTAAAACTCTAAATAGTGTTTCGTATTTAAACAAAAAATAGTAGACGTGGACCAATTAATAACAACATTTAAAGTCCTACATCTAATTAATTTAACGACATTCCATCTGAATGTAACTTTATATTTTGAGAACTAAAAATTTTGAGATTTAATAAAATCTCTGAAGGTGGTAACTATGTTACTGAAATGTACACAAGGAAATAAATCTTGTTTTATCGAGTTTATTTCATTTTAGGGGTTGGTGAGTGTTAATTGGTAAGAGCGTATTTCAAAATTCACATAAAAACTCCACCAACCATATCTTCGTCACATAGTCACGTAGTTACATAGTCAGATAACTGGTAGCTAACTTGAACAAGATGCGATTATCCTGTTTGAAATTATTTATCAAACGATAAGGAAGAGATATCGATATGGTTCTCTATCAGGATATATACACGAAGAAGCACATGGTTAAATCGTCTCACGTAATAACGCCTCCAGCACCAGGGTTCTAAAGACGTATTATTATTATTGTTTGTTTATCAAAATTAAATAATATTCCACAACTTTATTGACAATGAGATTAAGTTAAGCGGCAGAGAAAGACGTGATTTTATTCTTTCCACTTTCAAGGTGCTAGATTACCACTCTGAACAGGTGGCATGATTAGCTCCTTACTAGAAACAGTGCTTTAAAGGAAATAGTCCCTATTATAAGGGAAAGATTTAATGAAGGAAAATAATTGCAAAGAAAAAAGAACTGTAAATCAAAATATATATTTCCCTCTTGTGATATCAACTGAAGTTTTGCAAATCCCAATAAAAATATCAGTACAATATTAGGAGTATAAAGAATATAAATAAAGTTTGAAAAATAAACATTGGAAACATATGGGTACACGACTAAAGAAATATTGAAGTATGAATTTTTAATGAATATAAAACAAATAATGTTGCTTAAACCATTTAGATTATATGTGTAATTCTAATTGAGACGTAATTTATTTTCAGTTCAGTGAAACCTAAGTTTCAATAATGTCATGTTTTGTAATATTGTTTAAACACTGAATATATTTACATGAATGCCATAATTAATTTTATCTTTGTACTTATTTGACGTTTAGTAAATAAAAGGGGTTGGAAATAGGAATTTACATTAGACACATTAATTTCCTCCTCACAAAGACGCGCATACTTAGTTTGTAAATACAGAGCGAATTAAATTTGTCTCTTTAACTGAGAATATTGTATAATTCCATTGATGTATCTTCAGCACTGGGATGTTTGAAATGTGATTGTAACAACATATACGCTAGCGAAACACGATTTAATTCAGCCTTTGAAAAACAATATTATATCTAATAAATCACCTCCTACAATAAATATTGATGAACACTTGTCAAGGGAAATGGATTTGTTTATTCATTTTCTCAAACAAACACCAAACAGAGTTGTGCTGATTTTTTGAAAACAATATTTCTGACTGTTTATTGAAACAATATCATTTACAAATGAATCGACTTTTATTTTCAACTAACAGAATCACAGAACCAGTCAAAGTACTACTATGAAGGACCTGACAGTTTAACTTAACCTAATTGTCAAGCATGATTGAACTAAAATTCTGATTACTCTACAAAAACTATACATGCTCTAAATGTAAGTTTATTTGGATTTTGTTCAAAACAATTTCACTAAATGGTAATTTCTTTTCCTTGCAATAATATACACTATTTTTGTGATTAATATTCATATTTTAATAAAATTTGAACAAAACCGGTTGAGCGTAAGGTATTTATAGTTTGTATATTACTATTAAAAAAAAAATTAACACATTCCATAGGTTAAAAAATCTAATTAGTAAAGGATTTATTTTATGTATTAATAAAGAAACAATGTATTCAAAACAATTTCACTAAATGGTTATTTCTTTTCCGTGCAATAATCTACACTAGTTTTTGTAATTAATATTCATATTTTAATAAAATTTGAACAAAATCGTATGAGCCAATAATAAGGGATTTTATAGTTTGTATTACTATTTTGAAAAAAAAAAACATTCCATAG